>JAKWJA010001358.1:0-475000 GCA_027704765.1 Solanum habrochaites | reverse complement strand
ATTTTAAGGGTATTTCATTATCTCTTATTGAGTTTATTTGTTTGAATGTTGATGAACCTACATGTCTTCGTTTCCCTTGAATGTTAACATCAATATCTTTATTCGGTGTATTGATTTTTATTTTAAAAAAAACTTTAGGTCTGGTTTTCTTTCAAAAGAAAAGCAAAGTTCTCTCATGGTTTAATCCAACTGTTTAAATTAGTTATTTAGCATTTGCCAGTTTTTAATCAAGATCATTGTTGTTGTTGGTGATCTTGTTCTTCTATTCAACTATAGATTGCGCTTATTTCCGGGAAAACTCAAGTCCAAATGGACAAGGTCATTCCTCGTCAGCAAAGTGTTTCCTCGTGGAGAAGCTGAGCTGGAGAACAAGGAAGGCACAAAGTTCATAGTCAATGGGAAAAGAATGAAGATCTAACTGAGGCACGCAGAAAGTGTTCAAGAACTGGTTGAGACCTATCATCTTAATGAAGTTGAGTAATCAAGGGGCATGTGTCGTGCCGCGATGTTAAATCAAGTGTTGCTTGGGTGTAACCCAAGGTGTGTACTCTAGCCAACGATAGGT
The DNA here is from genome assembly GCA_027704765.1 of Solanum habrochaites. Taxonomy (NCBI): domain Eukaryota; kingdom Viridiplantae; phylum Streptophyta; class Magnoliopsida; order Solanales; family Solanaceae; genus Solanum; species Solanum habrochaites. The sequence continues at coordinate 474,435 of JAKWJA010001358.1, read as the reverse complement.
TTTGTTTTCCATGTAGAAAGAATCGTAATTTCGTTTAGTTGTTTTAAGTGTATCATTTCTTTGTTCTATGTGTTCTAGTGTTGTCTAGAGATTAGAATAGGGTCCGTGTCTAAAATGTGTTCAGAAAAATACAAAAAAATGGCCTAACTATTGTTACATGTGTAGGAGGAAAGATCATAATTTGCAGGAAATAGTCCGGTGCAGAGGTCTGCGGACCTCATCGACGTGCCATCGTTCAATCGTAGAACCATCAATGGTGTTCGTAGATCCCAAGTAAGATTCCAAACTTTCTAATTCTAAGAGTGATCAACAGTCATGATAAACAGACCGTCAATCCATCCACATACCGTCAATGAGGTCTCATTACCAGTAAACCGACCCAAACCCGACCGCCTATATTGAAAATCCACTATTCAAATTCTTCCCCTCTTTCCATTCTCTTTCCAAATTCTATCCATAACCGTTTCTCCAATTTTCTCCTTGAATCACTCCCCATATCATCACCAAATATATACAAGACCTCTTTCCTATCACTTTCCCCAAATCCTAATCATCTTTCTCACAAACTCTCTATCTTCTCCTCCTCAAAAGTCTGGTCATCGGGTTTGGCACACATTGACATTGTCTTTGGGATTGCACATCATTGTAGGCACACAATCATAACACTCTTCATCGCCTGAAAGGTAATTTGACTTCTCCTCACTCTAATTCTCGTTCATAGTTGAAAATAGGACATCGGGAGTAGGTATTCACTTTAGGACTAAATTGATTATCATTGCATGCCACTACTTTCATATTAATTACCCTTGGAATGATAAACAGTGATTGTGTAGCATATTAACTACCCTAAACTCGTGTGTCTAAGTATAAATGTTAGTTTCGACTAGGGGTTCATGTTTTGTACAAATCATGGATAGAAAATTGTACAAAAATAGAACCCTAGGAACGACGAAATAGCATATGATATGTTGAAATTCATGTATAAACTTGATTGTTGTTAGAATTTGTTCCTAAATAAAATTGGAAATTTAATTAAAAGAGGCCTGAAATCTGGCAGGGGCCTCAGTTACGAGACCCCGTCTACGGACCATCGATGGGGCCTGTAGTTTGACACACCTACACATAATCTTAAGTGTCAAACGACGGATGTGGACTACGATGCGTCAAGTGATCGAGGGGTTGTCCTGCACATCTGTCATTTTCATCAAAAAGTAGTCCATTCAATCGACAGAGGAGTCCACGAACTGTCGATGGGGCCTATAAACCTAAGCTGATTCCTAAAAAATTATTTCTTTCAAGTGTGTTGTAAGTTATGTTGGTACTAATAATTGCTCCACATGTACAATGGCACCCAAGAAGCAAGTGGTCTACACTAAAACGGGTAAATCCAAGTTTTTCACCTCATCGTATCGGTTGATTATTGAAGATACTAACGTAGAGAAGGACCCAGCTTATGTTCCTTCAAGAACTACAACACCAACGACATCATCCCGAGCCACTAGGGGCACTCCTCGAAAGGTGAACCCCGATGTAGTCACTGCCTCCTGTCTGATAAGTAGCGCACACTGATCGTCTCACCAACCTAACTGCTTCCGGTACAGAAGGGGGCACAACATCCGACTCTGAGTCCGCCACGATTACAGGATTAGGGTCGGCCCAGTCTTTAGGGTCCAAGTAAGCCACCATATATGGATCCACCTCTCATAAAGCCACTAGATCAGAACATGAATGGCATGCCTCATCTGAGGAGGCCATAGCTCAGGATTTGCACCGACACACCGCACAAATGACCCACCCTGGTAGTAGAGGAACCAAAAAGGTGGTGTGTTGACGGACAATGCCAAATCTATAGAGATGCGAAGATGATAAACGAAAAGGGGGTGATGACCATACTGATCACAGAGGTACATTGAGTCCTCATGGGGACTCTACATACACTTTAAGAGGTGCACCGACTCTTTAACTTCCACAAGTGCAACTGGATGGCATAGGAATTGTGCACATATAGTGAGGAGATTGTGAGGGATTTCTATGCCTCCTATGCTACCACTCTCCGAGGTCCCATTGACAAATGGGAAAAACCGACCAAACAGAACCCTCTTACTTCTACACTAGTCCGAGGTTGCCGGGTCGACATCTCGCAAGAAACCATCCAACGATTCCTATACGGACCCCGCCACCGGTAAAGAGTGGATTCCTAATACTTTGGAGTTTGATTATAGGAGGGACATTATTCTGGGTGGTGATTTTCAAAAAAGTGCGAAGAAGCGACAGATAGTGAAAATGTGGCTGGCTCGATATATAGCGATAGATGTGAGCGGGTTGACTGAGTCATAGCACCCCGAGTAAGCATCCAGAAGGACATACTAATTTTAGTGGCCAAATTTTTTTGGTTGCTGTTCTGAAACAAAGAGTCACCCACACAGGCTGAAAAGCGCTCAGATGGGACAGGGCTGTCATGGTGGCAGCATCGTAGCAGGGCTAGAGATTGACTTTGCTCGGATGATGTTGGCGGAGATACACAAGCAGGTATTTAAGATCTCCACCACTTACCCATTTCCGTGTTTGATCTTTATATGTACAAGGATGTTGGAGTGTCAATTTGGAATTATGATACACTTGTGTACCTGATCGAGACATTGGATATAGGTCTAATCAAGGATGAGGCTAATGTGGCAGCACACGCAGAGGGCCCGAGTCGAGGTTCCTCCTTTGGGCGACAATCTTGCAGACATGGTGGAGCTAGCCCAATGGGTTGATCCCTTCGTTCCCAAATCATGCCGACCCCACTCCGACCTCTTCTTCGCATGCAGCCAATAGGACCCCTAACTCTCCATATCCACACCACCAGCTGCAGTAGTGATTTCTCTTGCTAGAGTCCTAAATCTATAGACACAGATTGTCACTTTACTCCATCACATACACCCATAGATACAGAATTCCATAGCGGAGGCAAAGGATCACATAGAGAAGCGGGTGTCCAAGAAGATGGAGCATCAAATTCAAGCAGTTCACAAACGCCTTGACACTTTTAAGCTGCGTGTTTTGGCCCGACAGAACCCACCACTGATCTCGCTACCATTCAAAAAGAGCTGGCTAGACTGCGAGCTGACATTGATGCCATCTTCGAGATGCAAAGGACTGAGACAAAGCTACCTGAAAACATTGTTCTTGAAGCCTTGTAAAAGGTCTTTGCTGAGATAAAGCCCAAACCCTGTGTTCTTGGCAACATGCGCCATTTTAGCCGCACCGCTGAGGCTGGTGATGAGGCCCGTTCAAGAAAAAAGATAGTACAAAGCTGGAACAGGCTAAGAGGGCCTCATTAGTGGATGAAGAGATGCACCAGAGGAGGGTGCAAGAGGCATCAAATTCCGTGCATGTGAGCGGAGCAAAGAGCACTACTAATGGTGTAGAGATAGAGGTATATGGCACTACTGATAGTGTCATCGTTATAGATATGGGCACTGTTGATGGTGACCCAATTGATGATCCTGCGAGCTCTGGAAAACCGAACCCATCCGCTTGTTGAGAGGTCTTCGGCGCTATGCGCCACAGGTTTGCTTCACTATTCATCATGATGTTTATGATTTATTGTACATTGGGGACAATTGAATTATTTTTGTTAGGGTGGGGTAATTGGAATGTGAGTGATAGGGTGAATTCTGAGTATGTCAACTCACAATTCTCTCTTAGGGTTTTCTTGTTTGTATTCTTTTTCCCCAAGAGACTACTTAAATTTCTGTTAAACTGGCATGTATTAGTGAGTGTATGTGTAGAAGCATGAAAGACTGAAGCATGATGGTTAATGAAAAATGATACCCCATCAAATTGTAGTGCTTACAAGTATAGGTTCAGATAAGTTGACTGTGTTGGCTCTAAACATGATAGGAAAAGGCACCAACTGCATGACATTCGACCAAAACTTAAACTGGAATTATGATTATCTGATAGTGCAAAAGTGTGCCAAGTGAATGTGAGGATATTTGAGTGTTCAACAGTTTGTGTCTAACTCGAACTTGATCGGTTAGTCCTGCTAAAAATCTACTCTAGAAGCTAGGAAATGGTCATATACCCTTGTTCAAAGTAACGCATACCTATCCTAAATGAGGTTAACCAAATGAAATAAATGTTCCCTTTTGATTTAAATATGTTGAGCCAGTAATAGATCATTTTTTTCACCAACTCACCTTCCCAGGGTATAATGTTTTGGCCCAGTCCCTCCTTGGACATATGTACCTCGACTTAGCCAAAATCCTAAGTTGAGGGTGGCTAATACAAAAAGTGACCTTGTCTTGGACCTGACCCGACATCAGGCATTGTGCACCTCGACTCGTGAAAAACAGATGAGTTAAGGATGGATATTATGAAAGAAGACCCAAAAATGGGTGTGAAAAGAGCTGGATGTTCAAAAGAAAAGAATAATTAAGAGAAGGATGTGACTTGGCGAAAATGAAAGAAAAGTTGAAAAAATAAGGAGAGAAGAAAAGGAAGAGTACTCTGAGAAAAAGATACAAAAAAGTGAAAGTCATGTCTTAAAGGGAAATAAGGCAAAAGAATGAAGAGAAAAGAAATAGGGGGTCAAGAACAATAAAAGGAGGTGGAAAGCTTAGCGGTAATGTCAAGTAGGGAAGATAGTCACTAAATGTACCCAAATGTAACACACCTGACCCTGAGCCTATGTTACAAGAAGAGAAAGTCCTACAGTGATCCTAAAGTCTAGTGTTGTGAGCCTAAGTAGCGAAGATAAGGGCAATCCTATGGCATGGATCACTAACTACATTTGAAATCATTTTTTAGCGCGAGTGTTGAAATAGATCTTGTATCCAAAATGCATAGTCACTGTGTGAAAACTGAGGATTTTATTTGAAGTGAGGGCACTAATTACATTATGAGAGAGTTGGTACCTTAGTGAGAGGAAAAATAGTAGAGGTTTCTGTTGCATGGTGAATTTGTGTCATGATGTGATCCACATGGTTTTGGAGATTTTGGTTTGAAATTCAAGTGTATTTTCTGGGTTTATTCTTCTCGCTAAGTAAGTTCATGATTTCTTCATCTAAAAACATGAATCTGATCGTGCTAACATAGGTAACTAAATCTACAACTAGGCTTATGGAAACCAAGGGTAATTAACAAAGTATGACTAGTAACTAAGCTATTCTTGAATAGTGTTTTTGCACGCATTGAAGATTCTTTTGTTTACAAGTCTTTTTAACCAGTGCACGCGTTAGTACTCGCCTTGTTGCTACTTGCTGGACCAAGGAGGTAGTTAATAGGAAAAAGATTATCAACATATATTTAGTGTGATACCATCTAATAGGGCTAGTGTCGATTGGTGCAAAGTAATAACTAAGTCATACATCGATTATGATGTTTAATATGAGGTAAGGCTAAGGGTTGATAAATTATACACATGTAGCTGGACCAAGGTGCGGGTGAAATTTTCTAGCTGTCGGACCAGTGATTTAGAGATACCTAACTTATCACTTAGCATGTAATACACTAGGAAAGGATTGATATTGTTAGGAATACTGTGTTTTGAACCTGTGGAGAACACATACACCCTAGATGCTCTCTCATCTTGATAACAACCAAAGTTTTCTTTTGTTCACTTCACACAATTGAAGGAATTTGTTTCACAACCCCCCCCCCCCCTCCTTTACTTTATTGCTTCAGAAATACCTTGACTAAAAAGAGATAATCGTAAGATAAAGTTAAGTCTAAACAATTTTTCTTGTGGGATCAACTCCAACCTACTAGTTGGGTTCTTTACTTGATAACAATCGCTTATGCTTCTTTAAGGAGGTGTAATTTGAGTGTATCAAGCTTCTCCGAGATTCACCCGTCTCTCCCCTTAAATTTTTTACCTAAATCCTCCTTTATATAAATGTCTCTTGATCTCTATTTATGGGTTGGAGATTTTGAGCTGGAAAAGTTTTGAGCTACCAGCTATACATAAATCTATACGAATATTAAAAAAATAATTTTTGAGGTGACAGAGATTGGGAATCAGATTTGTGCTCTGTTCATCGAGGTTCTCAGAGTCATATTTCAATGGTGATGAAGTCATCGCCTGCTCGCCTCGTCCCAGTCTTGCTGCTCTGAGAAAGGTAACATTTTCTCTTTTGTAATATTTTCTCGTCTCCTATATTTCAAAAATGTATTTTTCATTGTCCCGGAAGTCTATTTTATTGAATTTTTGGCATATCGATACACCTTATTTGTGATGCTTTATTTATTTCATTGTCAACTAATGAGTGTCATTTTTGTTCTTGTTCATTCATGCCTAGATTTGTTGTTTCATTATTTATCGTAACTGTATTTCATTATCTTTTCTTGAGTTTATTTGCTTGGATGTTGATGAACCTGTATGTCTTCGTTTCCCTTGTTTGTTAATATCAGTATCCGTATTTGGTGTATTTAATGTTTTTTATTTTTTACAAAAAATTTTAGGTCTGGTTTTTCTTTCAAAAGAATAGCGAAGTTCTCTGATGGTTTAGTCCAACTGTTTAAATTAGTTATTTAGCATTTTCCAGTTTTGAATCAAGATCATTGTTGTATTAGCTTTTATTTATGTTTAAAACGAGCTATCTTGATATTCTGTTGGGTTTGGCATTCGACTTTCCTTTAATATAGTATAGATTACATGTTTGGTTTCTCTCTTGTTATTGTTTGTAAATGACTTAAGTTTTGGTAAGCTTAATCATGAATTCCTTGCCGTGAAGTTGTTCTTTTTTGTGAAAGTTCAAGTCGTTTTAACTCCTAGTAGTGTTTTCTTTCGAAAATATGTGCCTTTTTTTTGTTTCATCGTTCGGAATCGCCATTGAGGTACTGAAAATAGTTGGGTAAATCTTGGTTGATTTTTTAATATAAAACCTTTGGCTTTTTGTTTAAGTTTTCTCGCTATTGTTAAATCAGAGTCAATTTCCTAAATGGTCGCCCAATTTAAGAGAATTGTCATGAAGTATCATTTATGTTCATTTAAGACCAAAATATCATTCAACTATATCACTATTTTCCTCCAAATATACTTGACATTTCAAAATAATAATTCTCTCCTAGTTGACATGACATGTTATTAAAATTCCTAGAATAATTTAATTCATTGAACACATTTAACTAAAATAATGATTATATTATTTTTTATTTTTTATTAGTTTATTAAGAATAAATTTTCATATTTCAAATCTTTTATCATAATTAAACTTTTTACTTTTTTATGTTATGAAGAATACATTTTAAAAAAGTACTATAATTTTATCAATTTTAAATACTTATATACACTTACATTCAAAAAAAATATTGATATACAAATCACTCGTGAACGCTAATTTACATCAATTAATCATAAGTTGTATGATTAATCAATTATATTAAAGGTCGATTAATTATTAAAAAAGTAATTATTTGGGTTCTTTGAAATCCATATATACTTACAATATATTTTTTAAAAAGAAAATAGTAACCGAATAATATTATATTTTTAATCCATTAGAAATATTCAATACCTCAAAAGTCTCCTTAAATTTTAGTTGATACATTTCCAGATATCATTGTTTCGATACGGTCCCGAATCTGTTTCACTTCATTCTTTCCCGAGTGGGAATACGTGTTACGACCCAAAATTTCTAGTCGTGATGGCACCTATGTTCCCAACCGATAGGCAATCCAACCCAACAAATATCACCAATTCAACTTAAACGTAAAAAGGTAAGTACTAAACTAATATCTAACATACTAAGTATTCAAAATAAATGCGAAAAAAAAAAAAAACTACCCCAAGATTTAGTGTCATAAGTACAAGAGCTTCTACAATAGGATACAATTCCAACTAATATAACAATCTAAACATAAGAAATATCCCATCAGAATAACAAAATAACCTAATAAATAGAGGTAGATTGAAGGTGTGGGCTGCAGAATATCCCAAGCAGGGCACCACAACTCCAAGATAATTCAAACTCATATCCAATCTCCAAGAACGTGCCCGAAATTGAAAGCCAATTTGCACCACAAAAGAGTGCAGCAAGTGTAGTATGAGTACGAAACCACGTGTACCCAGTATATCTCATTGACCGACAACGAAGAAGTAGTGACAGGAGTTTATATATGAAAAATTAATTCTTTAATTATAGAAGTCTATATTACACTTACCAGTCAAGTTTCATCAAATAGAGGTAATCAAACATCAAGTAACTTTCAACCACCAAATAAAACACATAATCATAAAAAATGAAGGATGTCATGAGATGCGATGCAATATGATACTATGAAATGATATGTCTCAGAATACCCAGTACTCTCTCAACCGTATATACATGATACTCCTCGAAATACATCGACAGTTCATGACCCATGGGGGACTCGCGAGGTCCATATACCGACACGGACGATCTCCACGTGTCTGTGCGGACGATCTCCACGTGTCTGTGCGGACGATCTCAACGCACTATCATAAAATCAAACAATTTCCGCATGGACGGTCTCCACGTGCCCAAATTATAATCTTAACATCTCACCATCCCCAGCACGGACGATCTCCACGTGCCTAACTTTTACTCAATCTCATGTCAATGCATGTACTCAACATTATTTCAATAAAGGGGGATGATGATGTAGCTCAATCAATTTATATCAAAATAATACATAATCACCTAGTTATCACAACTATACGGGTGTAATAAAGAAAACAAATTCACACAAGGATTTCAAGTCAATAATATATCAGCTAATGCCCATATGCTTTGGTATTCTCAAACTATAATCCACATTCTATAGTACTAACTTTCCCTTTTATAATTCTGGTACTCGTACCAATGCCCGTCACACCTTTGATACGAGACCCCATCTTTCGCCCTTACCCCTTTGGCTATTTCATTTTTTTTATCTTTAATTGAGAAAACATCCTTCAACAAGTCTAAAAGTCTTAACATACCTTTGAATGTTAATCATGTGTCACGAATCCTCATGATTTTGTCTTCCTCTTTTGTAAAGCTTCAGAATGTTCCCCAATCTATCAAATATGTAATATTCGTAAGCAAGCGAGTTCATAAACACTCATATTACTACACTTCTAACCAAAACCAAGGACTCATCAAATTCCTAAAATTCAAGCTCGTAATTGCGGTGCCAACTAATATGTCACGTCTTATAATTATCTAAAAAATCAAGCCTAGTGTTAAGCCTCAAATTCTCCAAATATCTTAAATTCAATGATAATCATATAACATACAGATAATAATTAGTTATCTATCTCAATATAGAATAATAAACTTGATTTGCACTGTAATAACAATAATTGAAGTAGTCCGATTTTCAACCCATTCGCTAACACAAAATCTCAGAACCTCGAAATAATTGTCATCTATATCTTTGTATACAAATTCTAAATTTTACACGTACAACTTATGACCATCATTAACAAATCATTGACAGTTCCATAAATACTAAATAATAATTAAACCTTGGCTATCATTAGAAAGTCATTAGCAATTAACTTATCCTACCAAGAAACCATCCTACAACATAGTGTTAACCTTCCAAAATTTGCTTTCTTTACTTGTAATTAAGTAATTTTTTTTCCAGCCTAAATCTTGTAAACACAAATTCATATCCATTATGATGAATCTCAATTGAAATATTTCTAACACCGAATTGTTGGAAACATTAACTTCTGCGTATTATTATTATTAGTTTTTACCATCAATTTGAATGTTCATCCTTAAAATAATGAACCATTAATGGTCATTAAATGCCTCCTTTAGGATTATCAAATTAATTCTAAAAAAATACAGCATTCTTTCTTTAATAACAAATTTCAACCAAATGCAAATGTTTTGTTTCACTTTGAAATTTACTACTAATATAATAATAACAATAATTTATTGCATTCTGACAAGATACATTAATACGTAGAATTGGAAAGAATGAAAATTTCTTATTTTTACCTGAGCATGTTATTCTTTTTCTTCTTGTTGATCGTCGCCTCCACTTCTTTTATTTACTAAAATAAGAACTTATTAAACGTGACAAACCCACTAACCTATTATCACGTATGTGACCTAAGGATGATAAAATATTAATTAATTTAGAGAGTTGTCCCATTAACCACTAATCAAATAATATTAATTAAATAAATAGTCTAAATTTTTTATTTTAATATATTTAGGGGAACAGTCAAAAGAATTCTAGTTCTCAAAACGACCTAGCATGTCGTTACAATACGTCGCTTACAATATTATTAAAGAAAGGGCGCTTATTGCCCCTTATGGTAAACACCTTATTGCCCCTTTACACCTATATCTTGATCAGGGAGACAGATGGTCGAGTTATTCTCCAGAAAAGCAATGTGATTTCTAGGAAAATTCTCCATATCTAGTAACATTATATATTGTCATCGACAAAATATAATGAAAAGATCTCTGTGTGCACTTATTACCTCATAATTTTAAAATTCCTAACTAAATTATTTGAAAATTTTAAGAAATTTATTTTATAATAGTAATTAGATAAATTTGTAAGGTTGACAAAAAAATGGTAAGAAAGAGAAAATTATTATTTATCTTTTTTTAATTTTTTTTGTTTGTTTTTTACACTTTTGTTTATATTATATTATAATATATCTTTTCATACGATTAAACATCAATAAATAAACTAATAATTAATTTAATTTCATGATATAATTCAATATATACATATTATATGAGATTAATATACTGATAAATAAAGATTAAAATTTATTTTCTATAAATATTATTCACTTACTATTTTCTTTTTAAAAATGATATTGTAAGTATATATGGATTTCAAAGCACCCAAATAATTACTTTTTAAAATAATTAATCGATCTTTAATATTATTTATTCATTATACAATTTATGATTAATTAAAGTAAATTAGCGTTCATGAATGATTTGTAAATCAATATTTTTTTGAATGTATATGTTTACAAGTATTCAAAATTTATGAGATTATAGTACATTCTAAAAATGCATTCTCTGTAACATAAAAAAGTAAAAAGTTTAATTATGATAAAAGATTTTAAGTATGAAAACTTTTTCTTAATAAATTAATAAAAAAATTAAAAATAATATGATCATTATTTTAGTTAAATGAACTTAATGAATTAAATTAGTCTATTATTAAAAAAAATAATGACATGTCATTCCAACTAGGAGAGAGTGATGTTTTTGAAGTGTCAAGTATATTTGAAGGAAAGTAGTGATAGTTGGGTTTTATTTTTATCATAAAATAATATTTCAAGGCAATTCCCTCAACTTGCGTGACCATTTAGGTCTATTTGTTGATTTTGTTATGGTTGAATGTTGATTGCTTTTTTCTTATTGATGCATGTTAATGTTGGGTTTTATTTGCCCTAAATTTCTTATCATAAATAGGAAATTGTTTCAGAGAGGTTCTCTGTGTTGAGACATAAATTTTGCAAAGGAGATTATGGAGAGGAGAAGCAACTTGTCGAAGATTAAGTAAAGAAGGTGGACAAATTTATTTTGTCAGAAATTCAGGCCAAGGGGGAGATTTGTTGGGTTTTATTTCCCCTAAATTTCTTACCATAAATAGATTTTACTTTTAGGAAAAGGTTTTGGATTGACTAATTTTTTTGTCGTAGGAAAAGGTTTAGGACTCTATAAATAGAGATATGTTCTTTCTAACTTACTTAGCATTCACAATATAGTCTTAAAGGCTTTGACAGTTTTGGTTAGGGGGAGAATTTATGGGTCACAAGTTTGATATGTTATCACTTGTGTGAACCTCCCATGTATTCCGAGTGAAGTGGTTGAGGTTGTTTCTCTCTGTATTTTGTACTCTCATATTTATAGTGGATTTCTCATCTCCTTTTTGGACGTAGGTCGATTGACCGAACCACGTTAAATCTTTGTGTCTTTTGGTATATTTCTCGTTGTAATCTTACTCATGATATTTCGAGGTTTGCATTGATAGCTTCCGCAATTACACTTGCTTATTTTTTTCCCTAACAAGTGGTATCAAAACAAGATTCAATGATGAAGTCAGGTTTAGTGGTTCGATAATTGATTATTGAACCAGGTTAGAAAGAAGTGTTCATCTTGACGGGTGTAGTTCTAGCCGCAACCTTTTTGACAGTAATAGAGATTTTGTTGGAGAAATTGTTTAAAAGAGGTTCTCTGTGTTGAGACATAAATTGTGCAAAGGAGATAATGGAGAGGAGAAGCAAGTTGTTGAAGATTAAGTAAAGAAAGTGGACAAATTTATTTTGTCAGAAATTCAGGTCAAGGGGGAGATTTTTTAGGTTTTATTTGCCCTAAATTTCTTACCATAAATAGGTTTTTAATTTTGGATTGACTAATTATTTTTTTAGTAGGAAAAGATTTTGGACTCTATAAATAGAGACATGTTCCTTCTAACTTAATCAACATTCACAATGTAGTCTTAAGGGCTTTAAGAGTTTTTGTTAGGGGGAGAATTTATGGGTCACAAGCTTGATACGCTATCACTTGTGTGAACATCCCATGTATTCCGAGTGAATTGGTTAAGGTTGTTTTTCTCTGTATTTTGTACTCTCATATTTATAGTGGATTGCACATCTCCTTTGTGGACGTAGGTCGATTGACCGAACCACATTAAATCTTTGTGTCTTTTGGTATATTTCTCGTTGTCTTCGTACTCGTGATATTTCAAGGTTTTCTTTGCTAGCTTCCGCATTTACAACTACTTATTTTAGGTAATATTAAGTGGTATCAAGCCAGATTCAATGATGGATTCAGGTTTAGTGGTTCGATAATCAATTATTGAACCAGGTTAGAAGGAGGTGTTCATCTTGATGGGTGTATTTCTAGCCGTAACCTTTTTAACAGTAATGAAGATTTTGTTGGAGAAATTGTTTCAGAGAGGTTCTTTGTGTTGAGACATAAATTTTGCAAAGGAGATTATGGAAAAGAGAAGCAAGTTGTTGAAGATTAAGTCAAGAAGCTGGATAAAATTATTTTTTCCGAAATTCAGGCCAAGGGGGAGATTTGTTGGGTTTTATTTTCCCTGATTTCTTGCCATAAATAGGTTTTCCTTTTAGGACAATGTTTTGGATTGACTAATCTTTTATCTAGTACGAAAACGCTTAGGACTTTATAAATAGAGGAATGTTCCTTCTAACTTAATCAGCATTCACAATATAGTCTTAAGGACATTGAAAGTTTTGGTTAGGGGAGAATTTATGGGTCACAAGCTTGATACGTTATTACTTGTGTGAACATCTCATGTATTCCGAGTGAATTGATTGAGGTTGTTTCTCTCTTGTATTTTGTAATTTCATATTTGTAATGGATTGCTCATCTCCTTTCTGGACGTCGATCAATTGACCAAACCACGTTAAATCTTTGTGTCTTTTGGTATATTTCTCGTTGTCTTTTTACTCGTGATCTTTCAAGGTTTGTTTTGCTAGCTTCTGCATTTACACCTGCTTATTTTCGATCCTAACAATATGTTCGAGATCTCCATGAATCTCAATTATCCTTTTCCCGCATTTTGAAAAAAACGTAAAGGCTCCTTTCAAGCCATCCATCAAGTAGAACCAAAGAATAATGAAATGGACGTACATATGTCGGAATTGAAAGGGCGAAAGAAGAGGAGAATTGAAAAGGATTGGGCCCACTCTTTATTTTAAATTTGTATCTTGTTATTTTGGGTCTAAGAATTTGTTATTTATTATTATTATTATTATTTTGTTAGAAGTTTATGAAAGGTGAAGATTGGGCAAAAGTCCCAAAGGAAATTATTTCTTTCAACTTTAGGACAGGTGCCACTCAAATGGGCCTTTGGCCCAAAACAGAAACGGACACAAATACTGTCCTAGAGGACAAAAATCAGATTTGGGTCCGAGTCTCTTTCCCTCTTTATCTTGTCTTGCTTTTTTCTTGTTAATATTTTCTATTAGTCTCAACGTCGAAAAATTCAAATCCACGTAAGACGCCCACTGTGTTATATCAATTTAACTAAAATCGATCATCTTTCAAAAAAAAAACTTAAAAGAATAGTTTTGAGAGTTTTCTTAATTTTTCTTTAAAAAATTAATGGTGCGACTCTAAAATCAGTCTAATAAATATATTATTTTGTTAAAATAAAACAACAATCACAAAATCACACCCCAAGAATTTGGTTTTAGCTAGACATAGTAAGAAGCAAAAAATCGATACCAACTGTTATTTCCATCAATTGGGTACGATTGATAATGTCTTTACACAGATCTACAATGAAGAATCTTCAACATCCCTTTCCAACTTATTGGAATTGAAAATAATCAAATCTTCAAAAGCTTAGGAAAAATGTCTCTAAACATGAAAACTTAAGACAATGTTCAAGGATAGAATGATAATTCCAAATCTGATTACTCAATGTATAGATCGTAAACTAAGAATTTAAAAATGTATTTATAGTTGTTGAAAATTGTGTTGTGAAGTGTCAATCAGCGCAATAAGTCGAGTAACCAACACACTTGACGATCCGCCCTTTGTCATTTGTATCGCCGTTTTATTTTTGCCTTCAACATCTTTGATGTTCTGTAACTTTAGGCGATATAGCATTGCATCGGCGGAACCATTCGGCAACACGCCGACTGCTCCTTTCGATTGCCGACTTGATTTTATCCTTCAAAGCTTAGCACACTGGAATATAAGACGAGATCAAGGTCATTTGGCGACACGCCTAATGGTTAGGCGACCCTCATGCTTTATTTTCTTCGTTCTTTCAGCTGCCTTGTTCGTGTTTTGCTCTTAGTGTCCATGCTTTGTTCCTCAATTCAAATCCCCAAAAATCAAGGATTTATATCAGTTATAGAGACAAAATATGCATTTGGGGACACTAAATCTATTAACATAAAGCTCTAAATGTGTCCAAATCATGGACTCATCAGCCTCTATCGTAAGTGAGTATCTGGACAAGCACCAGCTCACTCAAAACATATATAAACATAAAATAAAGTCGTAATGAATCTAGAACTCATATTTAGCTTGTGCTCGAACGATGACGAATCACTAAAACCAAATCAACGAGGATGGAAGTCAGTTTTAACCACGAGATCCATGGGATACATTTACGCCTATATTATAAAATATTATCGGCGCCAGGATGTACGTGGTCAGTACTCAGAATGTAATGAATATGTCAAATGCATAAATATGGCATGATAACATGATAAGTCTAAAAACATGATAGTCCAATTATCAAATAAACATAACATAAAAAGTGATGATCTGATTCTGAAATATCGCATACGGTCATGAAATATTCTTGAGATCTTAATCATAATATATGTGGGAGATACCGTTAACCGACATAAACCATGTGAAAAATGAAAGACTAGTCTTTAACATTTAGAGAAAAAATGCAATCATGCACAGATTATAGATCGAAAAAAGGAAACAATTGGAAGTAAATGAATGTTGGACACAATAATAAATATCAACCGAATTGTTAAATCTAATTGTAAGAATATTAGATCAAAGATTGAACTAAAAATTACTTTAAATTGCAAAATTCATGTTATATTGAGAAAAAGAAATCAAAAGAATAGATTGCGAAAGTTTGGAGATTCATATTTATGTTGTAAATAAAAGAAACAAAGATTTTTCTGAGTTATTAGAGAATAGTGACGTGGAATGAGTAGGAAATCACTTTTACCATTGAGATAAATGACGTTTTTGTTGAATCCATCCCATTTTTTAGTCAACTTTAATTATTCAATTGGTACAAGCAATTGTTAAAAAGGAATAGTAATTGGAGTTGAAAATAAAAGATTTGGTAGTTGGCAAATTGGTAAGATTTGCAACCATTCTTGACTTTTCTATGTTTACATATGTCATTAGTGACATAGACATAGTTTTATCCTTTTATAAATAGAGCATTCTTGCTCATTTGTAGTACACACACCAAGTTAGAGAGAAAAACCATTTTGAGAGAAAAGTGAGGTATTCCATAGACTCTACAAGAAAATAGTCTGTGAAGAAAAATAGAGTGTGAGAGATATTTTAGTAAGACGGAAATCAAAAGAGTGTTGTTCCTTTTGAGTGTGTAGTAGTCACTTTTAGTATTGTATTTGTGACTACACAGTGTAAAATTCCTTACTATAATAATATCAATTGCTCCTCTTGGCCCGTGGTTTTTTCCCTTATTCAGAAGGGTTTCCACGTAAAATTCTTGGTGTCGTTATTTTCCATTTTATTTCCATTACTTTTACCATATATACTTTTGTGCTTGTCCGCGTTTTCCCAACAAACTGGTATCAGAGCCAAGGTTTTATCTGAGTATGCTCTGTGGTTGCAGCACAGTCTGAACTTCCACATCAGAAAATATTTACTTTGATTTGCGATAACTATATTTTTTGGGAAAAACAATGGAAGCCAACACAAGTAGAATGATTACTTTGAATGGTGTTAATTATGCCATTTGGAAGGAAAAATGGAAGATCTTCTTTATGTTAAGAATTTTTACAAACCAGTATTTACCACTGTAAAGCCTGATAATAAAACAGATGAAGAGTGGAATCTGTTGCACAGACAGGTCTGTGGATTCATTAGGCAATGGGTCGACGATAATGTGTTGAACCATATTTCTGGGGAAACACATGATCGAACCCTTTGGGAGCATCTTGAAAGTTTGTATGCTCGAAAGACTGGCAACAACAAAATGTTCTTAATAAAGCAGATGTTGAGTTTAAAGTATCATGATGGTTCTCCGATGACAGACCATCTGAATAATTTTCAGGGGATTATGAACCAATTATCTGCTATGGGCATCAAATTTGATGAAGAAATTCAAGGCTTGCTTTCTACTTGGTTCCCTACAAGATTCATGGGAAACATTTAGAACGTCATTGTCAAATTCTACTCCGGATGGTGTGATCTCTATGGATTCCGCCAAGAGTAGTGTCTTGAACGAAGAGATGAGAAGAAAAACTGAAGGTTCCTCTTCGTCGGATGTCGTGATAACTGGCCCTAGGGGGAGAAATAAAACTCGTGGTTCTCATCATAGAGAACAAAATAGGAGCAAATCCAAAGGCAGACTTAAGGATATTGAGTGCTATCATTGTGGCATGAAAGGGCACACAAAGAAGTTCTGCAGGAAGTTGAAGAGGGAGAACAAAAACAAAGAGGAAACTAAAGAAGATGGCAATGAAAATTGCCTAACCACCGTCACCATCGAAGATCTTGTTACCGTTCTTGATGCAAACATGATAAATATTGCTTGTGATGAGTCAAACTGGGTTATGGACACTGGTGCCGCATCTCATGTGACATCAAGGAAGGATTTTTTCTCTTCCTACATTCCTGGTGATTTTGGAACCTTGAGTATGGGAAATGAGATTGTTTCTAGGGTGGTTGGTATTGGTACAATTTGTTTGGAAACTAGTGTTGGAACTAAATTAGTTTTGAACAATGTGAAGCATGCTCCTGATGTTCGTCTGCACCTAATTTCTGTTGGTGTTTTAGATGATGAAGGATATGTTAGTACCAACGGTGATGGAAAATGGAAGCTCATTAAGGGTTCCTTGGTTGTGGCTCGTGGTAACAAACGTCGTGGTCTATACTGGACTGCGGCCTCTACTTGTGTTGATATGGTGAATGCGGTTGAGAGCGATAGCTCTTCAACATTATGGCACAAGAGGCTTAGTCACATTAGCGAAAAAGGACTTAATATTCTAGCCAAGAAGAAATTATTGTCAAATTTCCAAAGTGCTTAATTAGAAAAATGTGAGCACTACTTGGCTGGTAAACAAAATAGAGTTTCCTTTAAGTCCTACCCTCCTTCGAGAAAGACAGAGTTGCTTGAGTTAGTGCACTCTGATTTATGTGGTCCAATGAAGACAAAGACACTGGGTGGTGCACTTTACTTTGTCACTTTCATTGATGATTGCTCTAGAAAACTTTGGGTTTATGTCTTGAAGACTAAAACCAAGTGTTAGGTGTCTTTAAGCAGTTTCAGGCTTCAGTTGAAAGAGAAACTGGAAAGAAAGTGAAATGTATTCGTACTGATAATGGTGGTGAATATTGTGGACCATTTGACGAATACTGCAAGCATCAAGGTATTAGACACCAGAAGACTCCTCCTTAGACTCCTCAGCTTAATGGTTTTGGCTGAGAGGATGAACAGGACCTTGATGGAAAGAGTTAGATGTTTGCTTTCTGAAGCAAAGTTGCCAAACTCATTTTGGGGTGAGGCTTTATTGACCGCTGCACATGTTATTAATCTATGTCCTGCTGTTGCTTTGCAAAGTGATGTACCAAATAGTGTTTGGTATGGAAAGGATGTTTCCTATGACCATTTGAGAGTATTTGGTTGCAAAGCTTTTGTACATGTGCCGAAAGATGAGAGGTCAAAGTTAGATGCCAACACAAGGCAGTGCATCTTCATTGGATATGGCCTAGATGAATTTGGTTACAGGATATATGATCCAATTGAAAAGAAACTTGTGAGAAGCCGTGATATTGTTTTCATGGAGAATCAAACAATTGAAGATATTGAAAAAGCGGAGAAGGTAGAATCTTCAAATTTTGATGGTATAGTTCATCATGATGAAGTTCCTCACACAAGTGTGCATGATGTTGTTGGGTTTGATAATCATGGTGACGCCCAGAATCATGTATCGAATCAACATGTTGATGTTGATAATAACAATGATATTGTTATTGATGATCCTGTTGCTCATGAAGTTGTGGATGAATCAAATATTCCGCTTCGGAGGTCCACAAGACAGCGTTTTCCTTTCTCTCGTTATTCACCCAATGAGTATGTGTTACTCACTGACGGGGGAGAACCTGAATGTTATGAGGAGGCCATGGAAGATGAGCACAAGAATCAATGGATTGAAGCCATGCAAGACGAGATGAAGTCCTTGCATGAGAACCACACTTATGAGTTGGTAAAATTGCCCAAGGGCATGAAAGCTTTGAAGAACAAGTGGGTGGTACAAACCAAGCTCCCAGACGGTGGTACAAAAAGTTTGAATCTGTTATGGGGGAGCAAGGCTATAAGAAGACTTCTTCAGATCATTGCGTATTTGTACAAAAATTTTCTGAGAAAGATTTTATCATCATTTTGTTGTATGTGGATGATATGTTGATTGTGGGAAAGAATACTTCCAAAATTGACGAGCTGAAGAAAGAGTTGCTTAAGTCTTTTTCTATGAAAGACTTGGGTCATGCCAATCAAATTTTGGGCATGAGAATTACTCGTCTTAGAGATAAAAGGAAGATTTATTTGTCCCAGAAGAAGTACATTGAACGCGTATTGGAGCGCTTCAATATGAAGAATGCGAAGCCTGTGAGTATACCTCTTGCTGGTCATATGAAGTTGAGCAAGAAGATGTGTCCTACATCTAGGGAGGAAAAAGAGAACATGGCCAAAGTTCCATATTCCTCAGTTGTCGGAAGTCTAATGTATGCAATGGTGTGCACTAGACCTGATATTGCTCACGCAGTTTGTGTTGTCAGTAGATTTCTCGAAAATCCGGGAAAAGAGCATTGGGAAGCTGTGAAATGGATACTCAGGTATCTTAGAGGAAGCTCAGATGAATGCTTGTGTTTTGGAGCATCAAATCCAATCTTGAAAGGCTATACAGATTCTGATATGGCAGGTGACCTTGATAACAGAAAATCCACTACTGGATATTTGTTTACTTTTTCAGGGGGAGCTATATCATGGCAGTCAAAGTTGCAGAAATGTGTTGCACTATCTACAACTGAAGTTGAGTATATTGCGGCTACTGAAACCGGCAAGGAGATGATATGGCTAAAGCAATTTCTTCAAGAGCTTGGTTTGAATCAGATGGAGTATATTGTCTATTGGACAGCCAGAGTGCAATAGACTTGAGCAAGAACTCCATGTACCATGCAAGAACAAAACACATTGACGTCAGATATCATTGGATTCGTGAGAAAGTGGAGAATGAATCATTTCACGTCAAAAAGATTCACACAAGTGAAAATCCTGCAGATATGCTGACCAAGATGATACAGAAAGACAAGTTCGAGCTATGCAAAGAACTTGTGGGTATGAGCTCTCTCTAAAGAAGTTGAAGATACCTTCTTCCAGTAAATGGGACTGGAGGGGGAGATATGTTGAATCCATCCCATTTTTTAGTCAACTTTAGCTATTCAATTGGTACAAGCAATTATTAAAAAGAAATAGTAATTGAAGTTGAAAATAAAAGATTTGGTAGTTGGCAAATTGGTAAGATTTGCAACCATTCTTGACTTTTCTATGTTTACATATGTCATCAGTGACACATACATGGTTTTATCCTTCTATAAATAGAGCATTCTTGCTCATTTGTAGTACACACACCAAGTTAGAGAGAAAAACCATTTTGAGAGCAAAGTGAGGTATTCCATAGACTCTACAAGAAAATAGTCTGTGAAGAAAAATAGAGTGTGAGAGATATTTTAGTAAGACGGAAACCAAAAGAGTGTTGTTCCTTTTGAGTGTGTAGTAGTTACTTTGAGTATTGTATTCGTGACTACACAGTGTAAAATTCCTTATTATAATAATATCAATTGCTCCTCTTGGCCCGTGGTTTTTTCCCTTATTCAGAATGGTTTCCACGTAAAATTCTTGGTGTCGTTATTTTTCCATTTTATTTCCATTACTTTTACCATATATACTTTTGTGCTTGTCCGCGTTTTCCCAACAGTTTTTTCCCTTCATTGTTTCATTTTCACATTTCTATTAATAGAAATATGAAACACTTCTTTCAGCTTTTAAAGAGTCATATCAAACTTGTTAGTTGTTAGTAATGGAAATAAAATTGATATTGTGGAATAACGTTATGATTTCAGAATGTATTTATAGGAAATTTTGGCCCACCCATAAGGAGTGTTATAAGGCTTATTAGGGTAATTACTTAGTTTTTATAATTCTATATTTATGATGATTCATAATAGACAGAAACTACGAAAGATATATAGAATATAGCAATCCTAAGATCTATTCTTTCCTCCTATCATTTAGGGGTCGTTTGGTTTGAATATGAATTATGCTGGAATAAGTTATGTTGTATAAGTTATGTTGAGATTAATCATGATGGCATAAGTTATTTTGAAATTATTTCTTATTGAATGTTTGATTTGTGGTATTTAAAATAATATATATTTAAAATATTAAGAACAAGTTATTTGTTTACAAAATTACCCTTCATTTTATTTAATTTTTTATATTTTCTTTGTGAGCTTTAGTTATTCACTTTTTAAAACAAAACTTTTATTTTATTTAACATAAATAAAAAAAAATTTATGTATTCCCATGATAAGTACCATGTGCATTTAAAAATATAACTTTTTTAAAATTTTAGCTTAAAAATAGAAGTTCCCTTTTTAGTTTGTCAGAGAAGAATTAGTTATGAGATATCAAAATAAAAAAAAAACATAAGAATCAGTCAAATAAAACTTATATTTATATAGTGTAAATTCTAATAGAAAACTATGAATGATTATCATAAAAAATAAGTAGTAATATTATTAAATATGGTATTAAAAATAATATAAATATACATAAAGGTGAAAATGATGTATAAAAAGAATTTAAATGGATATATTTATCATTTACCTATTTTATTTCGGTATAAGTTATCCCAGAATTATTATAGCATTCAATGTGAGGGATTACTTATCCATGTAATAATTCATAATCCTGAATAAGATATCCCAAGTTTTCCAACCAAACAAGAAAATAGAAGGTGCTTAAAATTTATCTTGGGATTTAGCCCTCCTTATCCTGCTATCACACCAAACGACCCTTTAGAATTTAGACTTTGGTATAGGAGGTTGCTCCAACATATTGTAAAAACAACCATCAATCAATAAATTTCAGTTATGGTTCATATTAGTACTCTATTGTTTCTACTATATGAAGAACATGTAATTAGTTCTATTTTATGGGTTCTATGTGTTATCTGATGGAATTTAGATTAACATGTTATGTAACATTTACGTATCAAACTTCATATGACTAAAGAAAGTAGACTATTATATGAATTTTCAACAAAATTTTAAAATATATCTTGTCAAAAAGGAAAAACTTATCAATTTATGTTTCTTGAATATTTAAATTACATGGATTTGCTTCTAGTACTTTTCAAATAATAGCGTAATTTTAGAATCCTTAAAAAAATTATTACTTCATAGATGTGACCTCCTCTCCATATATTTTGTAGTCCTCTTCTCACATATTCTCTCCCTTCTTATCTATCTAGTGCTCTTCCTGTTTGATTTCATGTACGTCCCTGTTTCACGATATGTTATGCATTTTGACTTATCGTAAAAAATTAAAATATGATAAAAAAAATATAAATATTCAAATGGTTATATGATAAATTTAAAATATACCAAATACATGTACAAGCCATTTAACTTATCCTCAAAAACTTTTTTGACACTCCATCTGAATCTTATTCCATTTTTATCATTCAACCCCATTATTAATGTACTATATAAATGCAAATATATATTATTTGATGTAGACTATTCGATATGTGTTGCTAAACATAAAAAAAAAAAAAAAAAAAGCAGTGGCGGATCTAGGATTTTAAGGTTGTGAGTGCTCTGAAGTGAAACTATAAAAAATATGTGTTAACAATGAGATTCGAACCTTGGTACAACAACATTAAAAGAGTCTTAAGTACCCATCCTAGAACCATTGGGCCAACTATATGATTTATTCATTGGGTGCTCTATGTTAATTTTATACAAATACCTATCGATTTCTACATAGATATATATATTTCGTAACGAAATTAATGGATGCTCGAGCACCCGGCGGACACCATGTGGGTCCGCCCCTGAAAAAAAGTGTGAGACATTCAATTGAATAACATCACATGTTTTATTTTTCCATTATATATAGATTCAAATTAAATACTAGCTCATTAGTTTTTAATTTAACTCGATACAGGTTAAAAAAAACTCATCTTGACAGGGGTGACTCGACAATGTTAAAAAAAAAAAATGTGTCTTAGGCTCCCAAATTTAAGTGGCCTCATTTTTAATAATAATATGTTATAAGTTATTGGTTTTTTAATAAATATCGAATACTATTTGTAGAAAAAGTAAACTTTTCATGAAAATGAAGGAATTATTAGAAGAGATTTGACATATTTGGAGTACTATATCTCATGAAAAATAATTTAAAATAAGAATAGTGTTGTAAAACTAAAGCAAAATAAGACAAGAAATATAAAAGATAAAGCAATAGAAATAGAGAGACAAAATATGAGAGCATTTTTTTATTCTTCAAAGTGTTCATCAAATCTTCAAGTATATACAATAGGAACCCTTTGCCTCTAGTTATAGTGTAACATAGAGGTATACAAAAGGTTAGTCATAAACATGACATTAAACATAAATATAAAGAAGGAGGTTATGGAGGTGAAAGGTTACAAGAATAATTAGCATAAAGGTGGAGGTTATTTTAATAATGGAGGGAAGTAATGTAGTAAGTTCTTGGTGTAGTGGATTATCTTCATAATGGAGGGAAGTAATGTAGTAACCATTTTGTGTAGTGGACATTCACAATATATTATTTTATAACACTCGCAGTTGGATGTTCATAGATAATATGTCTCGTTAAAACCTTACTAGGAAAAAACCTGTGGGAAAAAATCCTACTGAAGGAAAAAGAGTACACATATCTTTTAATACGCTTTGAGTGTTGCCTCGTTAAAAATCTTACCAGGAAAACCCAATTGGAAAAAAAACCATGGTTAAGGAAAAGAGTGCAACATGTATTTTACTCCCCCAATAAAAACTTTACTTGATATCTTGAAAACAGTGCATTCCAGTCTTTGCATCACAACTTCTCAAATATTGATGTTGGCAATCTTTAGTGAATAAGTTTGCAAGATTATTACTTGAATGAGTCTTTTAACATCAATCTCACCATTTTGTTGAAGATCAGGTGTGAAAAATACTTTTGGTGAAATATGTTTTGTCCTATCTCATTTGATTGTATTCTCCTTCAATATTATTTTTGTATATAGTGGCTGGAACATCATTTGCCAAAGGAAAATCACATATTTGTTGAATATGACAGATCATGATTCCAACCAAACACACTTCCGACTTACTTCATAGATCAATATTATTTCTGCATGATTTGAAGAAGTGGTTATCAATGTTGATTCTTTGAACGCCAAGATATTGTTGTTCCTTCGTATGTAAATAAATAGTAAATTTACGATCGAGCTTTATACGGGGATCAAATAAATATTCTTCATCTACATAATCAAGTCATTTCTGACTCGGTGATTGATCCTTTCAATGTTATTGAATCTAATATTTTCTTCTCAAAGAAAATTACACATCTTCTAGGTCTTGAGTAACTTGTTTTGTTGTTTCTTGTCATAGCTTAAATGATAGTGTGACAATCTTTTCAAATAACTTTCATTATGTATATCAAATAATCTTCTAGGATTTGGACAATCAACAATATGTAAGTGCACCAATTGCACTAATACACGACATTTTAAATCATTTTCATGAGATCAAAAAGATTCTTTTTCTGTGTCAAGTAGTCTCAAAATCATTGGGTACTCAATGAAATTGCTTTAACACCTTTTGAATTTTCAAAGATTTTCATTTAACCTTCATTGTCAAGTTAGACATAATAATCAATCATTATGCATATTCAAGTATTTCATCTATTGCCAGACTGAAACAAGTCTTATTGCACCCACCAGTAGAGACAATATCTCCATTTAATAATGTCAGAATTTTTGCGAAAACCCTTTATTCCTCGAGACACAAACCGTACTTTATATCTTACGGTTATACTTTCGCACAATGATTCATTTGTATCCACTGACATATATTTTGATCTATGAACTATAAGTTCAAAAATATCACTTTTCTAAGTGAAACAAAATATACTTGAATAGTTCATATTATTTGGATAATAATTTATTTGTTCAAATTATATGACAGATTCAAATTTAAGATCCTCGTAATCATTTATAGCATTGAGTGCTACTTCATATCAAATACACCGTCGATAGCCATTTTGATATCAATTCCAATACGATATAACTTATTGAGATCTCTTTATTTTTTTATTATTTTCAGTATCACGATCAGAATCTAGACCCAGACGAGATCAGCGTCGTTGACCTCTCACAGGTCGTAGACAAGCCTACTTACGTCTTTCTTACCTTACATAGGTTAATTTTAGTGGAAAATTTGAAACTTTTTGTTTCTTAAAATACTTATAAAAACATTCTCATAAATACATGATTTTTCACCATCAACCATCTAACATTAAGAGATAAGCAACTGAAAGAAATAGTTCAATTCTTATTAAGTGTATAATTGCCAAAATGACACCAATACATAGTCTGAATAAAAACAAAAAAGAAACAATAGTGGAATGATATACAGTGGTTTCACGGTATAATTAATACTTTTTCCTTAAGTTTAGTGTTGTCCAAAAGCCTTTTTGTGCTAATTTTTATATAAGTTTCTCTTTGTTTTGCAGGAAATCTGTCCAAAGCTGAATGCGGAGATTTTGAGCGAGGAAATGCAGAAGAGACCACCTACGGAGCTTATGACGGTCCGTCGAGCTTGTGACGGTCCGTAGGTGGAAGCGTAGTGAAGATGCTGAAGGAATATGGGGAATTCTGACCAAGTGTGTGGTTACGAATCTTGTGACGGTCCGTCGTGTCTATGACGGTCCGTCCTGCAGGTTCGTCATGAAGTTCAGAGAAGTGATCCCAATACCCATATTCCAAGAGTTGAAGTGTTTTGAAACGAAGGCCCTCGACAGACCGTTTTGCCTATGACGGTCCGTCATACTTGCCATCGAGGATAATGAAGAAGAGCAGCAAAAGAAATTGCATAAGTATGGGACGACGGAGTCCATGACGGTCCGTCGCGTGGTCCGTTACCCCAGCCGCGTTTTGGCAGATTTCCAGCAAACTGGTCCTTGTTTAATTAGGTTTTTATTTTTTATAAATAGTTCGAAAAACCTCATTTTTGAGGTTAGACTCTTAGATTGTTAAACTCCGTATTGATAAACATTGTATTGTGAGATTCTTGATAATCATTAGACTTTTTGTGGGATTATTGATTACTTTGAGATTCTTGCAAGTGATTTTTGGTGATTAATCAAGCAAGCTTTTGGAATTTACTCTTTCTCATTGAAGTAAGTACATGAACTCTTATTTAATATACTTGAATCTTGTGTTTATGGCTATGAGTAACTAAACTCCATAACTAGGGTTGTGAGAACCATAGGCAAATAATTAGATAAACCCTAACTAAAATAACAATTCTAGAATAGTGTCTTGCATGTATTAATAATTCTTTCGCTTAGAAGTCTTTTTAACGGATATCCAACGTTAGAACTCGCCTTAATGCTACTTGTCGGACCAAGGAGGTAGATAATAGGAAAAGAATTATTAACATAGATTTAGTGTATACTATCTAATAGGCTAGTATTGATTGGTACGAGGTAATAACTTAGTCAAATATCGAATACGATGCTTAATATGAGGTAAGGATAAGGGTTAGGATAGCAACACACGTAGTCGGACCAAGGTGCGGAGTGAGATTTTCTAGATGCCGGACCAAGGATTTAGAAATACATAACTTATCACTTTGCATGCAAGATACTAGGAAGGAATTGTTATAGTTAGAATTATCAAGTTATGAACATGTGGGGAACACGTAAACCCTAGTTACTTTGATAAATTGATTAAAATCCAATTGTCAACGCTGTTAAGTGTCTCTTTCAAGTTCGTTATTTATTTTCACTCATTTAGAAATGGAAACCCCCCTTTTTATGTTTTTACTTTCCAAGGAAGTCATTGACCAAAATATAGTAATAGTAGGTTGAAGTTAAGTCTAGACTATTTTCCTCGTGAGAACGATCCCAACCTCACTAGTTGGGTTATTTACTTGACACGACTGCTTTACCTCTTATTTGAGAAGTAAGTTTGAGCGTATCAAATTTTGGCGCCGCTGCCGGGGATTATAGCTTTTAGATTAACTTGAACTTATTACTATAGTTTAGTTGATATTTTCTTGATTTTACTTTGTTTTATTGTTTTTGATTTTTTTTAGAACTGTCCTCCTTGTATGCCAAATACACGGAGAGGAAGAGAACCCTTGTTTCCCTACGATCACGAATTAGAGCGTACACTGCGCAATATGAATTGAAACTTGGGAATAAATGATGATGATCCGAACCAGAACATCCCAGCTCCGGTTGATGTTCATGGTCAGATGTTACCCGATGCTCCGGGTGAACACCAACAGAGGAGACAAAATGTCGTTCCACGGCCCCAGGCATACGACAGAGGCTATAATAACATAGCAAACTCGGATGGGCCCTGGTTTTTCCTTCTCTACCCACAGGCCACACTTTTGTGGTAACTAGTAGCCTGATGCAAATGCTCACTGCCAGAGGTTTGTTTTCAGGGCTACCTTCTGAGGATCCACATGCCCATATATCTAAGATAAGGGCAGTGTGTAATAGTTGTGTAGGGAGGCCTGATTTGGATTTAGATGTAATAGGTCTCAGAGTGTTTCCTCTATCACTGACGGGAGAGGCTGCTATGTGGTTCACTAAGCTCCCATACAACTCAATCTTCACTTGGAACCAACTAAGGGATGTCTTCTTAGCACGCTACTATCCGATCTCCAAGAAACTAAACCACAAAGAAAGAGTGAATAACTTTGTGGCACTACCGGGAGAGTCAGTTAGTAGTTCTTGGGATAGATTCACCTCATTCTTGAGAAATGTTCCAAATCACCGTATAGATGATGAGTCACTGAATGAATACTTCTATCGGGGACAGGATGATAACAATAAAGTGGTGTTGGACACCATAGCAGGTGGATTTTATAAGGAGTGTCCTTATGCTGAGATTGCTGAAAAATTAGAAAAAATCTCCCGGAATAACAAGGCTTGGAGTACTAGGAAGTCTGATACAGGGAGAAACACCTTCGCAGTGCAGTCCACTCATAACCCAGCCACAGATGAGATTCGGGAAGAAATGGCTAAGATGAGAACCAAGCTTGGGTTTGTACTAAAACATGTCAGTATGGGTGCAGAAAAGATAAATGCAGTCAACTACTTGGCTAAACCACCACCTCCTAATGAGGAATGCTATTATGCGGAGGACACTTATGCAGTAAATGAGCAGACGGGGGGTTTCCGACCAAGTGCCCAAGGCTCAAATCAGTATAGTTGGCGCCAAGGTCAAGGGAACCAAGGTCGGAACTATGGTAATTACAATCGTGAGGGTCAATATTTCCGAGATGGAAACTACAACCGCGACAACAACTTTAACAGGGGTAACTATGCTAATAGAAACGACATGAATGGGCCCTATGTCCCTCCTAAAAATCGTGAAGTTACTCCTAGGGATGGTGGAGATAGTATGGCGCGAGTTGAGGATATGTTGCACAAACTGATGAGGAGGTTCGATGCTAGTGATGAGCACATTAAAGAGTTAAGGGGTGATTTAGCTAGTATTGGTCAAAAAGTTGATACACATGCAATTTCGATTAAACAGATCGAATTGCAAGTGGCCCAATTATCTGTGACAGTGAACACACGGCAACCGGGCACTCTTCCTAGCAACACTGTCCAAAATCCAAAGAATGATGCGCACTGTATGGCAATCACTACTCGAGGTGGTAAGCAAACCATTGACCCACTTATACCATCTACTGAGGAAAATATGAGAAAGGATAATGATAATGTGGTAAAGGGTAGTGGTGAAGCAGAGGAAAGTAATGGAAAAGATGCAGAAGTACCTATCAAGGTAATTCCCATGCCTAGGTCACCACCACCCTTCCCTCAGAGATTAGTGAAAAAGACCGAGGATGGTAAATACCAGCGTTTCATAACAATGTTGAAGCAGCTTTCTATCAATGTCCCTTTGGTAGAAGCTCTAGAACAAATGCCCGGTTATGCCAAATTTATGAAAGATCTGGCCACCAAGAAAAGATCGATCACTTTCGAGGATGATGATAGACTCCAGCATTGTAGTGCTATTGCTACAAGATCCCTCGTACCAAAGAAAGAAGATCCTGGTGCGTTCACTATTCCTTGTACAGTTGGGTCATTACATTTTTCAAAAGCATTATGTGATCTGGGGGCAAGCATAAATCTCATACCCCTCTCGATTTACAATAAATTGGGTTTGGGGGATCCAAAACCCACTGCAATGCGGCTACTGATGGCTGATCGGACAGTGAAACGGCCTATAGAGATATTCCATGATGTGCTAGTAAAAGTGGAGTCATTCATCTTTCCGGCTGATTTTGTTATTCTTGATTGTGAGGTCGATTTTGAAGTGCCTATTATCCTTGGGAGATCATTCCTTGCTACAGGTAGAGCCTTAGTTGATATGGAGAAGGGACAGATGACATTTCGGTTGAATAATGAAGAAGCGACCTTCAACATTTGTAGGACCATGAGGAAGAGTGGTGAGCTCCAATCGGTATATTTAATATCCCACAAAAAAAGATGAAGAAGGAGAATGAACAAAAAGATGCAAAACAGGAGTTTATGGTTGGACATTTGGTGCTTGTAGACAGTTCTGGGTTGCCCTGTCCTCCGGGCAAGCTCAAGTCCAAATGGACTGGCCCTTACTTGATTACCCAAGTATTCCCTCATGGAGCAGTTGAGTTAAAAGTCAAGGCGGGAGTGTGGTTTAAGATGAATAGAGAACGAATAAAACTCTATTTTGGGCATAAATCATCGGGGAATAAAGTAATTGAACCATCTTGATGAAGGCAGAGTAATCAAGTGTCCCCAGTCGTGCTGCGACATTAAATCAGGCGCTTGTTGGGAGGCAACCCAATACTTATAATCTTTTTAAATAATGGTAGCACTTTTCTACTAATGGGTTTTTAAATTTGCAGGCACATCACCAGGAAATTCTGCAGAAAATTACTCTGCAGCAGTCAGTGACGGATACATCGACGGATCGTTTCGCCTGCAACGGACCGTCATACGCCTCCGTCGTACCAGGTACGTCTTTCTGTTATTTTCAAACTAGGGCACACACGACGGAACCAACGATGATCCGTCACAACTACGACGGACCATCGTCGGGGAACCGTCGTGTGATTAATGAGTCGTACCCGACCCGACCCGGCTGGAGTATTTTTTAAAATTAGACCATTTAAAACCCCCTTACTCTTCATTTCACCCCATTCATTCATTATACCTCCCACTTCCCTCTCTTTTCAACTTCCATATTCTCCCCCTCGATCATTGTTCCCCCAAAATTCTCCAAAGCCCTAAAAGTGTTAATCTACTCGTCAGAGTTGCTGTTGTGGGTGTTTGCCTAGACACTGAGTACTTGTCTAGTTGTTTTCTCCATTTCTAAGGTATGTGTCTCGAATTTCTATTCATTTATCTTGAATTTTTTTATTAGTTAGTATTATCTTAGTTCTTCGTCATATGTTGTTTCTTTTATACGATTCTATCTAACCTAGGTTAAAAATGTTCCAAAATTGCCATGTTTACAACCCTAGACATAGGTGCTTATGCATTGCTAGTTTACTAGGTAGTTGGGTTAGACAAATGTAGGTCAAAATTACTACAAGTTTGATGTGGGTTCATCGGGGATGCATAGGG
The DNA here is from genome assembly GCA_027704765.1 of Solanum habrochaites. Classification (NCBI taxonomy): domain Eukaryota; kingdom Viridiplantae; phylum Streptophyta; class Magnoliopsida; order Solanales; family Solanaceae; genus Solanum; species Solanum habrochaites. The sequence goes on along the minus strand of JAKWJA010001358.1, from coordinate 443,814 downwards.
TACCTCAGTTCTGTCACTGTTATTCAAAACGAGACCCCGATGACTGACCGTCGTACCCACGACGGACCGTCGTAGGGTCCGTTGCAAAAGCCCTAGCACCCTGTCCCAACGGACACATGTGACGGACGGTTGTCAGAGACCCTGTTTCTAAGGGTCTCTCATTTTTTCCCAAGTGTTCCTCAACAGACACATTTGACGGATCGTCATCTTCACGACGGTCCGTCCTGCACAACCGTTCTAGTTGTCAGAGACCCTGTTTCTAAGGGTCTCTTTTTTTTTTCAAGTGTCCTTCAACGGACACGTGTGATGGACCGTCATACCCACGACGGTCCGTTCTGCACGACCGTCATGACGGTCAGAGACCCCTCCCCTAAGGGTCTCTATATTTTTTTTCAAGTGTTCTACGACGGACCGTCGTACCTGTGACGGTCCTCCTGCACAGACCGTAATGCTGGTCAGAGACTCTCCTTCAGGGTTCTCTATATATACACAGTCCAAGTAATACACGACGGACCTCATGACGGTCTGTCATAGTCACGACGGGCTATCACCAGGCCCGTCGTGTGCCACTGTTTCTATAGCAATTACCTACTATTTTCAATGTTTTGCTAAGTATGGTTTTGCTTGTCTTGTTTGACACTACTCGTACTAATATTGATCCTTTACAGGTACTATCTACTATGGCACCCAAGCAAGACCGCATCTATGCACACGGGTGATCGAAGTCTGTCACCTCGTCTGCCCGCATGGTCATCGGCTCTGATGATGAGCGTGACCCTGAGTATGTGCCCCCAGGCACTTCCACCCCTTTCCGTGTTGCGCGTGCTCCCAGAGCCACACCCAAAAAGGTGGCATCCGGCGTAGTCACTACCTCCCAGTCTGATGAAGAGCGCACACTGACCGACACACCCTCTGGATCAGCCACAAATGAGGAACGAGCGTCTGGCTCCTTAGGAGTATCATGGTCCGAGGAAGCCTCCGGCTTTGCTGACGTTCCCGCACCCGCCACAGCTGCAGCGTCGGCCTCGTCTGATGAGGCTGACAGTTCAGACTCTACATCAGGCTCACCAGTTCAGGTCCCCACCCCAGCCACTGACCAGCCCAACCGGTGGTGTGTCGACGGGCAATTACAAGTCTACTCCGACGCCAAGTTCCTGACTGATAAAGGAGTGATGACTGGAACACTCACCTTGGAGCGGCGAGTCCTTACAGGAAGTCTCCCGACAATGCCTGAGATCCACAATCTCTTCATCAGGCATTGCTTGGAGTGGACAGCACGTCCGTTGGGACGATATAGTGAAGAATTTGTCTGAGAGTTCTACGCATCTTACGTAGCGACTCTCCGATCACAAATAGATAGACGGAGCAGGTCCGAGTACGGGGCGTACAGGTTGACATTTCCCTGGCAGCCATCCGCCGGTTTCTATACGGCGAGAGTGTTGATGCTACTCAGACCCCCCTCACTGCCGAGTTTGACTACCGCTGGCAGATAGTTAAGGATGGCCAGTTCTTGTCCGATCCATCACTGAGAGAGACCACCAAGAGGTGGATGGCCCTGCACCTGTCAGTAGATGGAGAGGGTGCCGATTGGGTGACTGAGCCGAAGGGGGCCATCAAGAAGGCCAACCTCACGTTCACAGCAAAGTTATTGTGGCTGCTTGTCCGTCACTGCCTTTCCCCCACAGCTGCTGATAACATCGTTACCTGGGATCGAGCAATGTTGATGGCGGCGATGATAGCCGGATTCGAGGTGGACTTTGCATGGCTTCTCCAGGCAATCATGCACGAGAGGGCATTCAAGGTCACTACTACCTACCCTTTCCCGTGCATGATCTTTGCCCTCTGCAGGTCTGCAGGTGTGCCCATATGGCACGTAGATCATCTTAAGACCCCGTAGGGCACTGTTGACGTCGGCCTCATCAGAGACGAGGCTAATGAGTTGATCCACGCAGAGGGCCCCGTCCGAAGCTGCCCCCACTTGCTGATGATCTTGCTGATATGGTAGCCCAGGCCCGCACAGCTACACAGGCGGCGTCCACTGACACTACCCCGGTCGAGTCTATCCCGGGTAGTAGCACTGCCCCGAGCTCCTCTCGCACATCCCCTCTACCGACACTGGTCCCGCTTGCTAGGGTCCAAAAACTAGAGGCACAAATGGCCACTCTTCTACATCATATCCAGCTGTGGATGCAGAAGTCGATTACTGAGTTTGAAGAGCGCCTAGAGAGGAAAATGGTGCAGTTTACAGAGCAGAAGATCACTGAGGTTAACCAGCGCTTGGACGCCTTTGAGTTGAGGGTGCTAGCCCGACCAGCCTTCATGTTGCAGTCGACAGTCTTCGTGCAGACATCGACACGATCTTAGAGGCTAGGGTGCCGGACTCTGAGGCCCTTTCTGTCGAGCCTGCTGAGGACACAGTGTTGGCGGCCCTTTTTGCTACTTCAGAAATTCCACCACCTCCCCCTCGAGAGAGTGCCAAGTGGCGTAGGGGTCGAGCAGAGGACGAGGCGCGAGCACGGAAGAAGGAGCACCGAGAGATAGAGGCTGCGAGGAGAGACTCACTTGCTGAGGAGGAGGAGCACCAAATGAGAGCATCAGAGTTAGCGGCTGGGGCGTCTATCTCCCGCACTGTGGAGATAGCAGGAGGCACTAATGATGGTGCGGTTGTTGCTGAGGACACCACTGAGGGTGTCCATATTGCAGAGGACGTGGGTTCCGGGGAACCGGTTCCACCATCTTGCTGATCGACGGCGCTTTGCGCCACAGGTTTGCTTCACCTACCACTCTAGTATTTAGATTTTTATGCATTGGGGACAATTGCATGTTTTTTTGTTAGGGGTGGGGTAAATGGATAGTGAGTGTTAGGGTGAAGTCTGAGTAGCCCAATTCACTATCCTCTTTTGGGGTTTTCTTGCCTGTGTTCTTTTTCCCCAAAAGACTGATTTTTTTTGTTTAACCGGCATGTTTATATCTTTTGTAAATAGTTTAATTCTGGAACATGATGGCTAAAATGATATCATTATAAACTGGAAAAATGATGCATGACTAGGCATAGTAACTGATAAATTATGTGGCTCTAAGCATGAAATACAGTTACACCATTCCATTACCCTAAGTCTTAAATTCGAACTAGGTGTCTGATAATCTGGTATAGTGATGAGATGTCAAGTGAGTGTGAGGAAAATTCGAATAGTCCACTATTGGTACTCAGCTAGAACTTGCCTGGTTAGTCCTGCTAAAAGTAAGTTGTAATAGACAATTAGGAAAGGATCATAGCCCTTTATTCAAAATAGCCCATTTCTAGCCTAAATAAAAGAAACCAAATGAAATTTTTCCTTCTTTGATCCAAATAATCTGAGCTTAAATTAGACCTTTCTTTTTCACCCCAACTGATCTTTTCTGGGAACGATGTATTGGACCTGGTCCCTCCTTGGACATGTGCACCTCAGCTTATGCCAAAAGCATAAGTTGAGGGTGGATAATGCAGTAAACAACCTTCATTATGTCCCCGACCCAATTTTGGGGTATTGTGTACCTTGACTCATGGCAAAGCCATGAGTTGAGGGTGGCTATTATGAAGAATGCTCTGGAAAGTGGGGTTGAAAGAACAAAGAGAGAGAAAGAACAAAAGTAAAGTGACTCAAGAATTCGTTGAAATAAAAGTAAAGAAAAAGAAAAATATACAAGAATTACAAACAAGAAAAGAAGAGAGTCACTTGCACAAATGAAGAAAGAAGAGAAAATAGCAAGGTGAAAGAATATGAGAAACTGGGCGAGATAAAATGATAGAAAGTGGAAGGTTTAGCCGATATGTCAAGGAGGGCAAAAAGTCACTAAAGTATACCTAAATATACCCTACCTGACCCTGAGCCTATGTTACTAGCCAAGAAAGTCCTATCGTGATCCTAAGGGTTGTATAGTGAACTTAAGGCAGTGAAAATAAGGGCAAGCTTATGGCGATAGGTATGAATGAGTGTGACTTTGTTCTGAGAGTGAGTGTTGAAAAAGTAATCCTTATACTCAAACTAAAATCATTGTGTGAAAAATGAGGATTTTGTTTCAAGGTGAGGACACTAGTTGTAATACCGGAATTGTTAGCACCTCAGTGAGAAATTGAAGAGGATAGGTGTTAGTACATGTTACTCTGTGTCATTTTCTGATCCCACATAATTCAAGCCTAATAGTTATAGCATGCATAGATTTGATGAGATTAATTGGGATTGATATCCAAATGATTGCAAAGGATAAAACATGGATACTACTGTACAAAGATTGTGTAGTGAGTCATAGTGCGTCGCTTAAGGACAAACAACGAATTTAAGTTGAGGGTGTTGATATACCGTGGTTTCACGGTATAATTAATACTTTTTCCTTAAGTTTAGTGTGTCCAAAAGCCTTTTTGTGCTAATTTTGATATAAGTTTCTCTTTGTTTTGCAGGAAATTTGTCCAAAGATGAATGCGGAGATTTTGAGCGAAGAAATGCAGAAGAGACCACCTACGGAGCTTATGACGGTCCGTCGAGCTTGTGACGGTCCGTAGGTGGCAGCGTAGTGAAGATGCTGAAGGAATATGGGGAAGTTTGACCAAGTGTGGGGTTACAAAGTTTGTGACGGTCCGTCGTGTCTATGACGGTCCGTCCTGCAGGTTCGTCATGAAGTTCAGAGAAGTGATCCCAGTAACCCATATTCCAAGAGTTGAAGTGTTTTCAAACGAAGGCCCTCGACGGACCGTTGTGCCTATGACGGTCTGTCATACTTGCCGTCGAGGGTAATGAAGAAGAGCAGCAGAAGAAATTTCATAAGTATGGGACGACGGAGTCCATGACGGTCCGTCGTGACCACGACGATCCGTCACGTGGTCCGTCGCCCCAGTCGCGTTTTGGCATATTTCCAGCAAACAGAGTCCTTGTTTAATTAGGTTTTTATTTTTTATAAATAGTTCGAAAAACCTCGTTTTTGAGGTTAGACTCTTAGATTGTTAAACTCCGTATTGGTAAACATTGTATTGTGAGATTCTTGATAATCATTAGACTTTTTGTGGGATTATTGATTACTTTGAGATTCTTGCAAGTGATTTTTGGTGATTAATCAAGCAAGCTTTTGGAATTTACTCTTTCTCATTGAAGTAAGTACATGAACTCTTATTTAATATACTTGAATCTTGTGTTTATGGCTATGAGTAACTAAACTCCATAACTAGGGTTGTGAGAACCATAGGCAAATAATTAGATAAACCCTAACTAAAATAACAATTCTAGAATAGTGTCTTGCATGTATTAATAATTCTTTCGCTTAGAAGTCTTTTTAACGGATGTCCAACGTTAGAACTCGCCTTAATGCTACTTGTCGGACCAAGGAGGAAGATAATAGGAAAAGAATTATTAACATAGATTTAGTGTATACTATCTAATAGGCTAGTATTGATTGGTACGAGGTAATAACTTAGTCAAATATCGAATACGATGCTTAATATGAGGTAAGGATAAGGGTTAGGATAGCAACACACATAGCCGGACCAAGGTGCGGAGTGAGATTTTCTAGATGCCGGACCAAGGATTTAGAAATACATAACTTATCACTTTGCATGCAAGATACTAGGAAGGAATTGTTATAGTTAGAATTATCAAGTTATGAACATGTGGGGAACACGTAAACCCTAGTTACTTTGATAAATTGATTAAAATCCAATTGTCAACGTTGTTAAGTGTCTCTTTCAAGTTCGTTATTTATTTTCACTCATTTAGAAATAGAAACCCCCCTTTTTATGTTTTTACTTTTTAAGGAAGTCATTGACCAAAATATAGTAATAGCAGGTTGAAGTTAAGTCTAGACTATTTTCCTCGTGGGAACGATCCCAACCTCACTAGTTGGGTTATTTACTTGACACGACCGCTTTACTTCTTATTTGAGAAGTAAGTTTGAGCGTATCATGGAACATTCTCAACTAGCTCAACTCTAAAACTAAAGTAGAATATAAAATAGTAGCATCCTCGAAAGCGTGAGGCCTACCAAAATCGGTTGATGCTGAACGTCAGGATAACTGCAGCGATGATCCTGTAGCTCTATCGTCCACCTGTTCCAGCACCTAAAATAGTAAAGTTTGGATAGGGTTAGTACACACTTGTACTAAGTATAATATATGCAAGCACACACCAAGGACATGCATGAGAAAGAATAGCTCTTTCCTAACAACATGATTTTTGGAAGGCAAGTCAGTGGACTTGCCAAATTGAGATTAGGAAAGTTTCCAAATTTGGAGTTTCAAAGTCAGTGAGCTTTCCAGATTTGGAATAGGAAAGTTATGCCATGAGAATAATATACATCATCATACTTTTCACATTTTCACACAGCACATAACATTTACACATAGCACATATTATATAGCACACAACACATTTTGCATGTAGCACATAACTTCTTTGATATCATTCATTCATATGCCATGAGACCTTGGAATCATGGACTTAACATCAAGAAATCCCAAAAATGATGGCTCAACAGATGGGACCTCAAGTAGGGAGTCTTCATTAGCAAACACAGAGTCTGCTTTGTTTGTTCATACGTACTCCATTTCATTTCATTCATAGGCCACTGTAAACACCAGTTATACCTAGGATATAGTTTAAGACTTTCATTAGGTTCTCTATGCATGACCAAGAATGACCTAATGTCATTACTTGAATCTAACTCGCCTTTTGATTATCCTATCCTTACACCTTTGGTATTATTCATTTCATTATGTGCATCATTTGAGGTTGGCCTCATTCATTCATTGGGAACTTTAAATTTAACCGACATAGATTATGTGAGCGTCATGAAATCCAGTGTCTCTCCCACACCAAAAAGAGGTGAAATCACCGGCCAAAGTGACCCAAAACATGCTAGCGTACATGGAAATTTAACCCCGCCAGATCCCTATATTGGTTGTATAGGTTCAAAGACTAAAAGATGTAAGGAGACCCATACCCGGCAAGCCGTACAGTCTCATCTCATGAGAGTTACGTGAACCTCCGTCCTTCTCGAAAGAAGGTATCACCGCTCATAGCTAGCCTATCGGTACTCAGTATAAAGTTTCATTTCACTCATCTCATACGTCATGGAAGCTGGCTTCTAGTATGAGGACATCATAGATAATTAGATGATTTCTCATCCCATCATTTGTGTTAAGAGTGTTAAGCTCAATACTTTCATTAGAGTGTTCATAGAGACTGATCTCTTCATTCACTTTACACTCTCATAGGTGAGTACATTTTGATAACAATTACTTAGGATCATTTGAGATTGCTCCCATATTTTACATTAGCCTCATATCATGTTGTCACCACATTCATTAAAATTAGCTCATTTGCTCTTCATAATTACTCACCCTTTTTTACGTGAGTGTTCATTTCATCATATGCTAATGCACTTGACCATTTAGTGTGTTTCACACTCTTACTTAATCCTTCTAGGGTTTCATCATTTCATTGTTCATTTCGTCATATGCCAATGCTTGGCCATTTAGTGTATCTTACACTCATACTTAACCCTTCTAGAGTTTCGTTATTTCATTACATACATCTTACGTTCACTTATTTTTAATCGTATGCTAGACTTATAGGTCTATACATACAATCCATGAGGCTTCATTCTTAGTTCGTTAAGTGACTCATATCTTCCTAAGATTATGTAGTACAAGACTTATGCATCTTGTATGTATGCCAATATCTCAATTTTGATCTAAGTAAATAGCATTATTCTTGAACATTTAATTCACGTATGATTTATTCGTCAATCCAAAATTTGGGGAAGGGAACCCAAGTTCGAACCCCTTGGACAATAGTAACATTTTTCCTTGACTTTATTTTTAGTTTTTCATGACATTGGGACCCTAGATCGAGCCCCAACATCAATATTCTATTTTTATTTATTTTTCTCCTTGGATTCTCCTCTTATTTGACCGAAGGATTGTGGGATCGAACCCCCAAAACACCTTTTTATTTTTCATTTAATATTTATATTGTTCAATTCGCCTAGACCAAGAGGTTGTGGGATCGAACCCCCACAACCTCTTTTTATTTTAGTCTTCATTTCGCTGGAATTGGGAGATTGTGGGTTCGAACCCCCACAACATCCTTAATTTATTGTTATTTAACATTTGCCTTAGTTATGCAGATCGAGCCCCACAGGCTCACTTTATTTTCTTATTTAATTCTCTCATTCTCCTTTCAAGCCTTGAGGTCGTGGGTTCGATTCTCACGCCTCACATTTCTTTTCTTTTAATTTCACTTCCCTTCATTCGCTGCCTGGAGGTCGTGGGTTCGATCCCCACGCCTCCCATTTTAGTTATTTAAATTGTTACACTCTCCTTACTCACCTGCACACCCCATTTCGAATCCCCCACCCCTTTTTCCTTTTCCTTTTTTTTCTACTTGCAAAATTAAGGTATTATACGGGTGAGGTCACAGGTTTGAACCCTGGTGGCCTTACCCCTTTAAAAACAATTAAATTTCCAGATATCACTTCTACACTTTAGCATAAACGAAGCTTGTAGAAGTTGCTGGAAAATTAGTAATTTTATTAGCTTATCTTCACCAGTATTTCCACTTTAAAACTTAGAAAAGTTCATGGATCATTTAATACCTTTTTGAGGTGTATTTCATGCATTCGTTTACGCATTCTTAGGTGTAGATTCATTATTGTTTTAGCTGCACTTTCCACTTAAAATCAGTCACATACACCTCATATGAACATTACGAATTACACATTTTATGTACGTTAATTTCAGCCATCAAACTAACCACTTTAAGACTTCAAAACGGATAGCAACAACAACAAACATTTACATATTGCACCACATCATTCTTGGTTGACATCATTGAACATGCTTGCTAATTTTTTTTAACAAAAAAATCACAAAGAACATCATATTTCTCACTTAGCTACCAACAATCATACCAATAACATGATTTCAAACCTAATTTAGATTGAAATCGGAAGGAGACTAGGGACAAGGAGTTCAACATTCAAGGGGACAACCCTAGTTTCATACGTTGACCTTTGTATAAAGAAATTCCTCTTGGAGAAAGGATTCCGAGAGAGAAAACTCATACCTGTTCTTGGTATTGTTCAACACTCCAGTTGTTGTCCAGAGTCACTCTCTAAAACTCACGCCCAAGCCAAGTTTTTAACAAAAAGTTTTTGACGGAAGGACTCCTCTCTTTGCCTAACATTTTTTGTTATGTTTGAATAAGCTTTTTAACGTGAAAGTTCTTCAAGTGTTAAGAAAGCTTAGTTGCTGATCAGTTCTTGTATTTTTCTAGCAGAGAGAACATGAAAAAGTGGAGAAAACGTGAGAGAGATGAGCGTGAGAAAGAGTTAAAAGAGGTGAAGTAGTTTTAGACTTAGATAATGACTTAGTCAATTTAGGACTCTCCTTACTACTTAAAATCTGATTTAATTAATTATACGTGAAAGGACCCTTTTTCCCTTAAAATTTCAGATTTTAAATAATAAATAAATCACTTTAAGTATTTATCCTATTTATTTTTAGGGTTGTTACATTCAGGTACCTGAACCTTTGTCAAGGCTTTATGAAATGTTATGTCATAGTGCTTCTTCAAAGCATTTGCCTCATTAGCAATGACCATTTTGATAATTTGTTCCTCTCCTTTATCAAGGAGTATTACATTTGGAATCGATTGGTCTATCACGCTTCAGGCGTATCATAGACTCTTTCCTTCAAGGACTATTTATTGGAGCATTTGCAGCTTGATTAAAATATTGTGTCAGCAAATACATCTGGCAATTACTTGCAACATTTTGGAAATGAATTATCTTTTGAACTTCAAATTCACATTTTTTTAAACGAGGATCTAGATAATTCACCCCACACATAATTTTCAGCTGCTACACATATCTCCCCCAAATCTAACATTCACCCTCAACCTTATTTGGGGATCCATCTTTGTGCGCGGAGCGATAAAATCATATGTACGCACATCAAATTTTTAGATGGAAATTATTTGGTTCCTGGCCTTGAATCATTTGTGTTGGGAGAACCTTGTTGGCTTGATGCATACATTTTAAATAAACTCATCTCATGCCAAATTTTATTTGAGAGATTTGTCTCATAATCAATGTTCTAGCAATAATTGGAGGCATACAATTTCTGTTAAACCAACCATTATCATCAACATGACTTCATAGTTTTAAACTGTGCTCTTAATTTAATAATTTGAGCAAACAACCTTACAAAAATCAATTTATGAGTTGATATAAATGCACATGCATGTTACCATATCATAGATGCAACTATTAAATCATAATAGTAAGTGGTCCACATGGCTAGTGAACGAGCTCATATTCACCTTTTTGATGTTCCAAATAATTTTAGGGGATACAATCCTAACGTTAACTGGCATAATGATCATTTATCACAAGAACAAGCTAAAAAAAAGAGAGAGAATTCTTGAAGAATCTTTTATTTCTTCAACATATAGCCATGTAAATTCTCAAATTTTTTTGCATCACATTTGAATCAGAATGGCCAACCGATTATGTCAACTGATATATATTCAAGTAAACTTCTAGTTTACTTTTGCATGTGATTCCATCACCATGCCCATATTTGTATACAACAAACAACGGGAAAAAATGGATAATGTTATACGTAAATATTTATTACCCACTTTGATTGTAGTAGTTTGAAGATATTAAATCTTCCCATAATTTATAGTCTGAATATAATATGTGTTTTTAATTCTTCAAAGTTTCTTTTGAGACTTACTATAACCCAATATTATGAATTATTTCATTCCTCCAAATAGTAACAATTAGCCCTTTTGGAACTATCAATAAATTTTGTGTACTACCACAATTTTCACAATGTCATTCTTGTGGTGACCATCTCCTTCAAGGAGAATTTTTATTATTGTCATGATTAAAATTATTAAATTGAAGACTTATTTCTTGATAATCAATGACAAATTTGTGTTTTATTTTGATCATGGTCACGACCTCTACAAAAAAAATTTATTTCTTTCTTTTATCCTCCAGTAGTTCATTTTAAAATATACCACAATATTTGTGTAGTACTCAAAGTATATATATATATGACCAAAATGACTATTTATGTCAATTCTTTCAATCTCTAACCTCCTGTAGAGGTGAGATGCGACATTCATCCAACAATACATGAATATGTTCTTATCCATACAAACACAAGTCACATTTTTTCAAGAAATGGACCGTAACCATTTGTACATGTTCTATAAGTTTTTATTAGAAACTCATTGTCATGTTTTGACATCACTTTAAGAGGTCAAATGTACCAAATGTATAATCACTTTGTATTCATTTATGTTGATGGAGAATGAACAAAACTTTTTAAATTGGGTTGCACCAACAACAATGTGCCCAACTTCTCATACCACTTTGATGGATAAAAATTACTTTCAACGATTACGTTAACATTTAAAGGACCATATTAAGAAACAATGTGTCCAATAACCTTTCATACAATTTTAATGAACAAATTACCTTCACATTCGAAGGAACATCTTAAGAATCCATAATGTTCTTCATTTTAATTACCACAATGATGACCATTAACATTTTACCATACTCATATTCATACATTCAACCACTTGTCATTTTTCAGACATATTAATACACTGCTACCACATCACATAAGAGAATGAAACAAATTAATTGAGTAAATCCCATGACTTTCAGTTAAAAGTACAAAACTTTATGTTAGTCATCATCATATCATCACTATAGTGCATTAGGAATTAAACCCAATGTCTCACGTATATAAAGACACCTTTGGTCATGATTCAATGGGTCTTGAACCCAACCTCTTATTATCATGGTGCATCAAGACTTTAACTCAATGTCTTATCAACTTGGTGCGGTGAAACTTGAATTCACCGTCTTACCTTCAACTAATGCCTTAATAAATCAAATGCATTACCAAAAAAATAAAACTCATAAATATAATATGAATTTTACTTTATATACAAGATGAATTAAAAAAACAATTAATTAGAACCACATGTTAGAATCATATAAAAGTCCCAAGTTAAAATAAAATTAAACATTTTAATAGTCTCTCTCAACATTGTTATGAAGATAATTATAATTTACTAGCCATTTCAGAATAACAAAAAAACAAGTCTTGTTAGTACAAACAATATATAGGATATGAAGTATACCATGCAATTGAAAAATTATGAAGTATACCTTGCATGAAGAATTACTAAGATAATTCATTAAAAAAAATACCTATCATTGATTATTGACGGAGGATGATCAACTCGTGCTGATAACGTGTTGTAAAATTGAAGCAAAATAAGATTAAAAAAAAATAAAAGATAAGGAAATAGAAATAGGGAGACAATAGATGAGAGCATTTCTTATTCTTCAAAGTATTTATCAAATCTTCAAGTGTATATAATAGGAACCTTTATGTCTTTATTCATAGTGTAACATAGAGGCATACAAAAAGTTAGTCATAAACAATGACATTAAACATAAATATAAAGAAGGACGTTATGGAGGTAAAGAATAATTATCATAAAGGTGGAGGTTATCTTCATAATGGAGGGAAGTAATGTAGTAACTTCTTGGTGTGGTGGATTATCTTCATTAGGAAGGGAAGTAATGTAGTAACCATTTTGTGGAATGGACATCCACAATATATTATTTATAATAAATGGTTATATTATCAATTGAAAACTAGAAGAAATCAATTATATAAAAGTTATTAACAATCCAAGTTTAAGGTTCCGTTTGATTTTTGCTTTAGGCCACTAATATGCTTGAGCCGCTTCTAATCTTCGATACGGATAACAAACAACATTGCTAAAAAATATTTAAACCCGACAGGCGCCATCAGCTTGTCAATGATTCTTTTTAGAAAGAAATCGATGCAGTTTTGTTGGTTATTTTTCATGCAAAGATAGGGAAAAAATACGAAAAATAAATTATTATTTATTTTTAAAAGACGGCGTTTGTTTATCAATTTTTATTTTCTTACAAAAACTAACAGACTTTGTTAATTTTTTTATGTAGAAAACTGCATATGAAGAGTATAAATAAAAGTCACAAAATCATAACATATGTGAGAGATACCCTTAACCGACATAGGCCATGTCAGAAATGATAGAGTAGTGTATAGGGGTGTCAAAAATGAACCCAAACATATGTAACCCGTCCAAAATTCTAAGGGTTCGGCTCAAGATAATTTGAATTCGGTTCAATCTCAACTCATTCAAGCATAACTCATTTGAAGAGAATTCTTAATAGAGCCCAATTCAATCTCCAATTTTATCCCGTTTTAGAACTTTTTATTAAGATATATTCCTTTATTGAAGATATGAATTATTATCTATTTAACATCTTTTAGGATTTACCAATCAATTTGTTACTTTTTTAACAAAAAATGCTTCAGCGGAAATTCAAATTGTGATTATAAAATTTAATATCAATATGTTAAATTATTAAAATTAATCGGGTCAAGACCCAACCCATTTTTTAGCCCAATCCATTTGAGCCCAATGTAAATTTGTACAGGTCAAGACTCAACCCGATTTCTATTCAACCCATTGTAATATTTTTAATTTCAACCCAACCCGCCCATTTGACACTCCTAGAGTAGTGTTTGTAAGTTGGAGAAAAAATACAATCATGTACAAATTATAGATCGAAAAAATAGAAATAAAAGGGAGTAAATGAATGTTGGACACAACAATAAACATAAACCGAATTCGATAAGTCTAATCAAAAGAATATTAGATAATTGAGACTAAAAATTACTTGAAATTGCAAAATTCATGTTATATTAAGAAGAAGAAATCAAAAGAATTTGGAGATTCATATTAGTGTTGTTGGACCAAAAGAACCAAAGATTTTTCTAGATTTATGTAGATGAAAGTGACGTTGAATGAGTAGGAAATCACTTTTACTATCGAGACAAATGACATTTTTTTCCGTCATCATTTCATCTTCACATTTCTATAAATAGATTAATAGAAATATAGAAACATTTCTTCTAGTTTTTAAGTCATATAAAACTTGGTAGTTGTTAGTAATGGAAATGAAATTGGTATTGTGGAATAACGCTATGACATCAAAATGCATCTACAGAAAATTTATATGGTCCACCAATAAGGAGTGCTTTAAGGCCTATCAAGGTAATTAATTAGCTTTGATAAAATTTCTATATAAATATATGCATACATGTGTAATTCATAGTTGATAGAAAATATAGCAATCCTACACTCTAATCTTTCCTTAAATCATTTAGGATTTAGGTTGTAGTATAGGAGGTTGCTCCAACATTTTGTAAAAACCACCATCAATCAATAAATTTTAATAATGGTTCATCTTTCTCTTGTGTTTATATTATATGGGTTACATGTAATATCTAATGAGATTTTTATTAACATGTTATGCAATCTTTTTGTATCAAACTTCATATAACTATAGAAAGTAGACTATTGTATTGATTCTCATACAAAAATTTAAAAATATATCTATTAAAAAAAAGAAACTTTTTTATCAGATTTCTCTTTCTTGAATTGAATGACATGAATTTGCTTCTTGTACTTTTTCAAGTAATAATGTAATTTTAGAATCCTTTAAAATGTTATTTCTTCATAGATGTGACCTCCTCTCCATATGTTTTATAGTCTTCTTCTCACTGATTCTCTCCCTTCTTATCTATCTAGTGCTCTTCCTGTTTCATTTCATGTACTTCCATGTCTTGCTATATGGGATGCATTTTGATTTTTCATAAATAATTAAAAAGAAAATAATTAAAATTTATTGCAAAAAATATATAAGTATTTGTATGGTTATATTTTTTTTAATTAATGATAAATTTTAAATAAACCAAATAAATGTACAAGTTATTTAACGTCCCCTCAATTTTCTTTTACACTCTATCCATTTAAACGCAAAAAATATTATTTGATGTACGACTATTTAACATGTGTTGTTGATAAACAAAAATTAAAATTGGTGTGTAGCATACAATTAAATGATATCCCATGTTTTTTTTTTTATATATAAATTTTTAATTTAGCTCAATATAGGTAAAAAGACCCATCTAAAAAATGTTACAAACTTGAAAGGCTCTATCTGGCTGTCAATGATTTTTTTTAAAAAAAAGAAAAAACCGAGACACTTTTATCAGTTATTTTCGTGCAAAGACGCACAAAAATATGAAAAAGAAATTATAATGTATTTCTAAAATGCAGCGTTTATTTATAAATTTTTATTTTCTTATGAAAATTAACAGGCTCTGTTTATTTTTGAAGTACGAAACTACATATCAAGAGTATGAATAAAAGTCACAAAACCTTAAAAGTTAAGATTTTGTGTTTAAATGGTACTAAAAATTGGGGTAGAAAGATTATAACGGAATAAAATTGAAATAGAGCTGATATATATTCTCATTATAAAAATAACTCAATAATTCAGAAATTTATTTTTGACTTTTTAAAAGTATATTATTATTTTTTTAATTTCATTATTTTGATGGTCAAATTCATTTTTTCACTCATTTTCTTGTTGTTTTACCATACATGCCCCATTTTTTCCCACAGATATAAGAAATAATTATAATGTACCCGTGAGAAAAACCATTTTAGATCTTACTTCTTTCTCTTTTTTCATTCAAGACTTCTTTTTTTTTACTTCTCATATCTTTAAAAATAAAATAAAAATATACACAAAAAAATACATAAAATTAGACGTTGACTTAAAAAAGCCATCATATATGAGAAAGATCAAATATACTCGTAAAAATTTTTACAGATCAAAAATATATTTTTAAAACATTTTTTCCCTCTGTTAGATGAAACGGATATATGTAAGCTATTTTTATAACGATAGAAATATATGTGAGTTACTTTTGTAATTAACAAAAATATATATATAAAACATTTTTATAACTTTTATAACGAAAGTTATATTCAAAAACAATTTAAATTTTACCTTTAATAAATAAAATTATTTATGTTTTGACAGAGAGAGTACTAGAAGGGGGTCAGGGTATTAAATCCACATCTCTATATAGAGTATAACATATGATTATCAACTTCTCTTCATTATCTTATTTGCTATTTATTTATTTTTCTTGTAAGCTACTATATTGCTTCTTCTTGTTCCAACAACAACATGGTGGTGGCTCATCAGCCTTCTAATAGACAAGAAAAAGAGCTTCCCATCATAGACCTTATGGGGGAGAGATCACAAGTGTCAAAGCTTATTGTCAAAGCCTCTGAAAACTTAGGTTTCTTCAAAGTTATCAACCATGGTGTCCCTCAACATGTCATCAAAGCAATGGAAGATGAAAGTTATGACTTCTTTTCTAAACCGACTTCTCAAAAACAGCATGCCGGACCGGCAAATCCTTATGGTTATGGTTGCAAGAACATAGGATTCAATGGAGATCATGGAGAAGTTGAATATTTGCTTCTTCATACCAACCCTTTATCCAATAATACTATTTCCAATGACCCAACCCTCTTTAGGTATGTTCTATAACTTCTCATGTACATATTAGCTATTTTTTTGGGTGAAAATTTTGATATAGTGCAAGCTAACAAGATTTGTGTGGCTTTGTTTTGTTCAAGTTTAATAACCATGATATTATGTAAAAACATCTTTTGTTATAAAGTGGTCCAAGGAAAAGGATGGGAGAGGACCTTTACTAGTGTTATTTTGACTCGTTTGGTGTGAAAAATAAAAATAAATTGTGATGGATAAGAAAATGGTTATGGAATAAAAAGAATTATATCTTGTTTGGTTGTCATGTTTGAGATAATTTATTTCACCATTTATATTATAGTAATGAAATAAGTTATCTCATATACATGATAACTAATCTCAAAATAACTTATGTTGTGATAACTTATTTTTAACCGAACAACCCGTGGACATCTTTTTTTGTAAGGTTACTATCAATTTAAGATTACAGTTTCTGACACTATTTATTGTCTATGGAACATATGAATCACAACAACACACCTCATGCATTCACCAACAAAGTACTAGGAATCTGACCTGTCTCCAAAAGTTAAAAAGAAAAAAAAGTGTTGTCTACAAATGGGGTTAGCAATTTAAGAGGGGAATTTGGAATAGCTAGAGAGATTCTTACTAAAAAGAGTTGGAGGAATTAGTTTAATGATGTGAGACTAATAAATTTTTGATAGTACATAATTAATTTTGCTAGGTATTGGCCACCTTGCGCCAGCTGTAATATTATTGAATCTGTCTCGCCATCTTTGTTCTTTTTTAAGGATTCCAAAATAGCTACCGACGAAGATTATAGTGGACTCATAAGTATTTTTTTATTTTAATTAGTTCGGATTCTCTCATGTATGAAATCGTGTTTGTTACGGGATATTTTACCGTAATGTGAAACGTTTAGATATAAATTCGAATATAATCGAGCTCTAATATGAATACTCGAACGAGAAACCAAAAAATAAAAGGATTCCAAAATAAGATTAAGACATCATCTCAAATTCATAATCCAAATTTATCATACTTTCTCTGATTTTAATTTGATTTCTTATTCATGCTCATTGTTTTCGTTTTAAGTATTATTCTATACTTTCTGGAATTATCTGGGTTTAAATTTTTTGACTTTTTTTTTTCATTCTCATAAAGACCAATACTAACACAATAACTTAAGAGTGTGTTTGATTTACTAAAGGTTTTAAGGTAAACTCATAAGTCGTCATACTATTTTTGGTTTTAAATTTATTTTTAATATTATTTTTATTTTATTTTATATGAGTTAATTTGAGCATAGAGTTTCAGAAAAAATATTATTTTAAAAACCTTTTTAACTAAAATAAGTGATAGACGTATGTATAACTATAAACTTGTTGTCTAAAATAAATTTGACTCACCACTTTTACCTATTTTAAGTAGCTTATAAATTAAAAAATTATTGATCAGTCATTAGCAATTTTTTGTTTTTATTCTTTTTAAATCTAAAAGTAGGTTCTTAAAATACTTTTTATCTTTTACAATCATGTTCAAAATTTAATTTAGAAAAAGAAAGTGAAAGGCAGTCCAAACACCCTCTTATTCTCTTTGAGTTAACTCAAACATGAAAAATGATTTATTTAAAGTTAGTGAAGCAAATGAGAGTCAAGGGTTGACTGTTGTATAATTGGTACATAAAATAATTAACTACTAATATAAAAATGAAGGCCTCGATGGGCTAAATACCTTTAGACTTTTGGAGTAGTTAGCATATAGGTGATGCATAATTGGTGCACTTTGTATTTAAACAACTACTTAATTCTACTGTACGACTTTTGACTTGAACCAACACGTGCTTCTCTTGGACCATGCTCACGTGGATCCCTATTTTTGTTTCTCCAATAAGTGAGGGTTTTTACCAAAAATGCATCCACAAGCTTCTCTTTAAATTTCACGTCATCTACTTTCTCTAGACGTATAAGGAGTGAAAAATGGACATAGAAATGTGGTCTAGTGATCGATGAAATGATTTATAATTATAAATTTCATGTTTAATTTTTAATAAAGACGAGAAATATTAAGTGATTTTTTATTATTATTTTGGTGACAAATATCCAGTAAAATTAGTTATCTAATGAAAAAAGAAATTTAATTACCATAAAACTTAAGGAAAAACATTGTCTAATCTTTATCTTTACTTAGTAATATGCCAATGGGAACAAGGAGTTTAATGAAGTTACTATATACCTTTAAGGTACTAAACATCTGGTATGGCATGTTACATTTGGAGTTGTAGTAGACTATTGATGTTTGCCTCAAGGTGATATTGCTTCATTATTATTAGTTATATCCAAGAGATATGAACCATCTTTTTATATTGAAATAGTTTAGCTTAAAATTTGTCATATTGCATTTAATGACAATATTTTCTAATCAAACAACTAGTATGGTATATTTAAGCTCATATACTTCAAAATTAATTTTTTTTTGTTTTGGTGTCGAACTATATTTGGAGTCGGACACACCCTTCATTTTAATTTCTATATTGTAATTTTCTTTTTTACTCTATTTAAAATAATGTTCTCTTTGTCGTAGTTTATATGTCTATTTTATTTTTATTGAAATGATTATAAATAGCTATTATTTAATTTAAACCACAATTTCTTAAAATAATCATTTCTTTTTAACTTTTTTTTCGAGTCAAATTAATATATATATATATATATATATATATATATATATATATAATGAAATAAAAAAAGATTATATCTTTCATATTTAGAACTAACTCGTTAAGTCTTAATAGAGTATTCTACCTGTTATATTTAAGATAACAAAATGTAAAAACGGCATTTCCAGATGTTAGATGCATAATTTTTATTTTATTTGAGGATTATTAAATCTCAAAAAAATTAAAATACCACACTAGTCAAACAATAACACGTCAAGTGAAACAGACCTATCAAGACGTAAAAGGGAACGTGGAATAGATATGATGATACAAATTTATAGTAGCACTGTAAAACTAGTACTCTCTCAGAAACAGCACATAATGATACAGAATCAGACTGACCTGTCAGATATTATTTTCCATCTATAAGGTCCAAACAAGTCGAAGAAATTAACATGTCGTTTAAGTTGAAGTTATTTAAATTTATTTTTAAATCTTTTTTTTTTTATTTTTAGAAGTATTTGACAAATTGAAAATAATTTAAAATAAGTAAAAAATAACTTAAAATAAATTAGAGAGTATTTAGAAAGTTAAAAATGAATTTAAATTTTTATTTTTTTTAAAAAAAGAAAAATATGTCTTTTTTTTTATCTTTTGACTTATAAACTAAGTACTCCCGCTATTTCAATTTATGTAATTTACTTTCATTTTTAGTCAATCCAAAAAATGATACGTTTCTATATTAAGTAACAATTCAATTATGAAATGTCCAGTTTATCCTTAATGAAATGATTTACAGTTATACAAATTCTATCATTGGACTATAAGTTTTAAAAAAACTTTATTTCTTTAATTCAATTATGTGCTAAGTCAAACTACCTCAAAATGAGATAGATGGAATACTTTATTTAAATCAGTCCAAACAGGCTCGGCTCTAAGTATACTAGTATTAGTTTAAAAAAGGAAACATGCATACATATACAAAGTGTCTTAATTACATTAAATTATAATTGTTAAAAGATTATTTAGTGGAAGAATGAGACATTGTTAGAGAGTTAATTGTTGGCGTTTGCTTAGGTAGATGAAGATATATATATAATATATGTTTGATGTTGGTGGTTGGTGACAGGTGTGCAGTGAATGGTTACGTAGAAGGAGTTAGGGAGTTAGCATGTGAAATATTGGAGCTGATGGCAGAGGGATTAGGGGTCCCACGTACGTCAGTGTTAAGCAACTTCCTTAGAGACTCACATTCAGACTCTCTTCTTAGGCTCAATCACTATCCTCCTCTTGTACAACTTGTCAACAATACTAATAGTATTGGATTTGGAGAACATACTGACCCTCAGATCTTGACCATCTTGAGATCCAACGACGTTCCTGGACTTCAAATCTCACCACGAGACGGTTTCTGGGTCCCTGTCTCCCCTCACCCTTCTACTGCTTTTTGTGTCAATGTGGGTGACGCACTACAGGTATTTAATATTTTCATATAGGAATATTACTTATTCAACATTAAATACATAAATGCATGCATGCATGTCACCAATTACCTAGAGTGCATTGTAATCCTCATTAATTCAAAACGGGTAAAAGAGGCTAGAAATGAAGTGAAACTGATGTGATAGCTACACATTTTGGGGCTTAGCAAAACAACAGCTTCCTTCAGCACTGGGCTCTGCCCATTCTTACAATATTGATGTATTGATAAAACTGAACACTCTCTGCAAACATAGTTTTTGAGGACCCTACTTCTATAACTTCTCCCTATACTTCAATCTTCAATGCTATCTAAACAGCTCAACTTTTTTTTTTTTATATGAATAACTTTTTTCCTATGTACCTAATGTCGTAAAAGCTATGCGAAAATTAGTAAATGAATAACTTGTTTCTTATTCAGCTACCAAATCACCTCTAAGCAATTCAATCCTAATGTAAAGTTGGTCAGGGAGATTGTTTATTTGTTAATCACTTAGTCCTGCATTTTGTGTAATACAAAGAGACTAACCCAATTTAATAATTCCTGTTTGTTGATTTCAGGCACTAACTAACGGAAGGTTTTTGAGCGTAAGGCATAGGGCTATGGTTAATTCCTGTAGAAGGAGGATGTCAATGGCTTACTTTGGTGCTCCAGCACTCAATGCCAGGATAGTTTGTCCCCCTGAGCTGCTCTCGCCACACGAACCTAATCTGTACAGGCCTTTCACTTGGGATGAATATAAGAAAGCTACTTATTCCAGGAAGCTTGGAGATACTCGCCTTCACTTCTTTAGAGCACAATCAGATCATGATGATCTTACTGAATGATCTCAATACCTTTATTACAAGGAAAAAAATGAGGCTTGAATGGTTCTGTAGATCCCCCAAAAGGGGAGTTTTGTTTCTGTCCATTCCCTCTCTGTGTTTGGTTAACTAGGTTTTAGCTACATTTTACTTGGACTACTAGCTTTAATGTGATTTTCTCTTGTACTTTGATGAAGCGTAAATGCAATTTCTCTTTGGTTTCCACTTCCAACTCAAACTAGTCAAAAGAACTCCTTTCAGTAAAACCCTTTCTGATATAGGTCCAAGGGACTGAGAAATGCCGAGTGCTTCAGTTTCAACGAATCAGGCTGAGTGTTCCAGTCAAATAGTAAAAGTTCAAAGGCACTAGCAAGCTGAGAATTGAATGAAACATTTCATTAAACAGAATATTTAGATTCAAAATCAGAACATTTATTAATGAATGGCACCAATCAGTGTCACGTTTATGATTTAATTGAAAGGTACGAAGATATACTACAACACAAGCTTTGGCAATTTATTTTGCACAGAGAACACAAACTGTCTGTTAAATCAGAAAAGGTTAATTTCTAACAAGAAAATCTCTTTATTTTGATGATAAAAACATGGAATTGCAGAAATGGGAACACATTTAGAGACCTACTTGAGATCTGGCAGCAGAGCGTGAACATTTCCTACGACCATTTGGTCTTAGTGCACAAACGCAATTCTCAAGGAGCTCATAATCCTCGTTCCAGAATAATTTGGATGCCATATCTGGATTTTGCAACAGCATCTTTGAGGTCAAGTATCCAGCAATTGTCCAAGTCTGACACAATCGAGCTTGCTTGCCAATGAATCTTCCATGCCTTGTATCATAATATTCAGGCCAGTGGTCTGCTGAAAGTCTCTTTTCAGCCAAATCCACCGCTTTTTGAGCTAGTTCTGGTCTTCCCATTTTAATACAAGCAAGGGTAAACTACGAATGAAAAAATAAAGATGGTTAGATGGCTTATCGAGAACATTCTAAATATTAGTATCATAAATTCTAGTTCTGGTACACATTTATTTGCTGGCATATCATCTTTCTCATTTCAATTCCATAATGATCAAGAAATTCACAGGGAGTGTACCTGCCACAGTAGAGTAGGCCATGAACCACCATTATGATATGACCAGGGGCTGCAGAAAATACATTGATTAAGTTTGTGAATAGACCTTTATATTTTATCAGCGTATTTTGAAAGTACACAACAAGCTACCACAAGGTACAGAGAAATGGGACAGAGGGAAGCAAAAAGGGAGAAGCTAGAGGCTCACGTATTCTTAGGGTCACTGCCAGTGATAATGCGCCATTCTTCATGTTCTAAAGCTGGGTAACAAATCTTTAGAGGCATTTTCCCGATGAGGTCATCCCATTTGTCTTCAATCAAATTCAAAATAGATTCATTCTGTTTATGAGATCCTAGTGATGAAATAATGATCCAAATATTTCCATGAGTGAAAAAACGAAAATCCATATGTGCAGGTTGTAAATTGCCAACAAGATATCCACCAATCTCTGGAATCCAATCCACAAGCCAAGATGGAATTTGATCTGGGTAGATATTGAACTTGTTGATGGCATTTGTAGAATATTCTTCTGTTTTATAGCGATATATCTCATTAATCTTTTTCCTGTCCAACCAATAGTACTCCCTCATGTGAAAAGAAAGTGCACTGAGACGGTTGTTGATGGCAGAAACAAGACTTTTTGTGGATCCGTTGATGGTGAGCATCTCACGGGAGCTTCGTAAAGCTGAATAAAATAGGGCCTGCAGAAATAATGTATTAGTTCAGTAAAGCAGTAAGTAAACTATACTATCTGAAGCTATAAGCCAGACAGCATACACTACTCAGGTCGAAAAAAATAAGGCAAGCTATCCCCTAAGAGTCAAAATCTGAGATATAAGGTAGGTGAGAAATTCTCAGATGTAACCAACAGGGAGCAATTTACCTAGATGCTAAACAAGAGTCAATTTGATAGTAAATCTGTAGATAAGTAACATATTCTGTGTAATACTTACTCTCACTACACTAAAATGTTCATGTTCTCATGTCATGCTAGGATATACTACATCAGTCTTAAACACGTGGTGAGTAGCATAATCAATATCCCTGCTATAAAACAAAAAATCTGATATTTCTCTCTCAACTATTTTTCGTACCATAGAAATGCTTCACTGAATTTTGCTGGCATCAAATTCGCCACGCCTGGCACACCCATCAACCTTTTGAGATATTACCACAGATTTGAGCAGGAAAAAGGAAGAACGACAAGGTGATACACATTCGTGTAAAAGAATTTTAGATGCTTTTTAGACAAGTTCAACTCTATCGTAAAGATGGCGTTCAAGTGTATACTGTCATTATATTTTTGGTGTAAGAGAAACTTGTAGAAGAAACACATTTAATACTCGATTTGATAGAACCCTTCCAAGGCTAGAGGAGGGATGTGCAGCACTCTGTACAGATTTGCAGCACTTACTGCTTCTTTTGTGAAAGGTACTAAATACCTTTCTCAAATGTAAAAAAAAACAGGAAAGGAAAGGAATTGCTTCAGTGGAAGTTCTTTAATCTTATTAGAAAAGCTCTAATGAAGGGGAGCCTTAATGCAATGGTAAAGTTGTCCCTGGTTGATCTATAGGTCATGGGTTTCAAGCCGTGGAATCAGCCATGGATGCTTGCATAAGATAGGTTGCCTACATTACATTTCCTAATATGCGACACTTCATTGGACCCTGCGTAAAAGAGATTCTTCGTGCACCTGGCCACCTTTAGAGGCACTAAAGCAAATAACAGCAAAAGCAAAACTATGTAAATTATGAGCAGCTTAGGCAAATAATGACATGCAATCCTGTTGAGCTCTACTGATTAAATTCTATCTCGTATGTTATCTTACTTGGATCTCAAGTGGATGCCCATGAATACCCATCCGCCTATCAATCATGCAGGACCCATCAGTGACCAACAGAGTAGGAAACAAGTCAAAACCATCACTTAAGCACAGGTTAAGTATCAGGCAAATGCCTGTCTGCACATCCACCCTCTCTTGCAAAGTATAGTCCCCTGTAATCCTTCCATAAGCTCCCAATAAGATAATCCACCACAAACCTGTAGAAGTACAATAAAACCAGCACTTAATCTGAGCAGGCCAATTCATCAGAGGTTAGGATCATGAACCAGTACTGAGAAATCTCCAAATGCCAGTGGTGCAAAATACAAAACTGGGAAGATAATGAGCTCTCCCCCTCTACCGTTCTTCACTTCACTAACAGGCTTTGTCTGCAGCAGGGTACTCATTACGTGATCCATGAGTATCATTTGATAAAGGGTTCAAATTGTTGCTATTGACGATGAATGTAATAAAGCAACAAAAATCAGAAAGCGACAACCAATCAGGCTGTGAAATAATTAACACTAAGATATTACGTAGAACAATCCACTTACCAGAATCAACAGGTGCAACACGTCCAATTGTGGATTCACCAAAGTCTGGGTCCAGTATATCTTCAAATTCACCATTCCTTCCATCAAGAGGCACAGTTCTGACTTTAAAACTTGCAGGCATTAATCCTTCTCCAGGGTTATAGCAGTCCACGGTTTTCTCCCAGCTCTAAGAAGCACATAAAATAGATGTTTAACTTACCATGGGATAGCAACTTGCCAAGAAAGAATTGATAAATACAGGGATGTGATGTATGTCACACGTTATTGACATAATACATAAATATGTCCTTTAAGTTGGCTTCCTCTGATATTTGTGCCCTCAAACTTCGGGTGTGCAAAAGTAGACACTTGAACTTGTATGAATTGAACAAATAAACACATGTGACCTACGTGACATAATACACGTAGGATGTCGGGTAGAATGCAGTGTTTTGGGAAGCAAGAAACAGAAAAAAGCGACGAGGGCTCGCTTCACAAAAGCGAGAAGCGTGAAGCGAAGCACACTTTTTTTTTAAAAAAAAGCGACATTTAGTACAAAAAAAAAAAAATTAAATAACTGAATAGAGGTAATATAGTCTTAGATTAAATGAAAATAGATGGTCAATAATACTCATAAGTCATAACATATAAAGCAAAAACTCAAAAACATTTTTTGTGTTACTACCCATAGGAGTTCATACGCCCAAGCCGGATCCCTCTTTTGTGACATTTTGAATGAGAAAATACAAGTAAACTAAATACTACAAGCAAAAAAGAAGTGTCAAAAAATAAAAAACAGAGCAGCAAGCATACACACTGATCACACAGTCAGTGTACAAAAAAAGAAAAAGAATAAAAACAGCAAAAGAATTGAATAAAACAGAGCAGGCAGTAATATTAACAAA
The DNA here is from genome assembly GCA_027704765.1 of Solanum habrochaites. NCBI lineage: Eukaryota > Viridiplantae > Streptophyta > Magnoliopsida > Solanales > Solanaceae > Solanum > Solanum habrochaites. The sequence goes on along the minus strand of JAKWJA010001358.1, from coordinate 418,020 downwards.
AAAAACAGGTCAGTAATTGTGAAAAGAAACAATAGTAGATCGCAGCATAGAAGAAGAGAAGAAGAGAAGAAGAAGAAACGACAGCAGAGAAGAGTCCTGTTTGCATTACCTAAAGAGGAGAAAAGGAAAAATAAAGAGAGCAGCGAAAGAAGAGTAAATTCCTAAATCGTGAAAGAAAATTAAGTCATATCTATTTATTTTTTTAAAAAAAAGAACTATTTTTTTAAAAAATTAGAAAAACCTAATTGTCGCTTTTTAATAAAGAACGCACTTTATTGCGCTTTTTCCATATTGTCGCTTCTCGCTTCTTTATTTGAAGCGAGTGCCTTTTTCAGATCGCATAGCCTCACGAGAAAGCAGCGCACTGGTAGCTCCTTGCCTTGAAGCGCAATTTTCTGCGCTTTTCACAACACTGGTAGAACGTGATTGTTATGTGGGACGCCAAGTAGGACGTGTGCTTGTTAAGCTTTGTACAAGTTTAAGTGCCCCAAAGGGCACTTTTATGTATTATGTCAATGTGAAAATGATACAGTAGCCTGCATTATTGGCAGCAATTAGAGTGCAGAAATCAACACAGATTGTGAAAATGATACAGCTCAAAACAGAAAAGCAAACTTAAATGTTTTTCATGCAATTATAAGAAATGCATACCTGCAGTTGCAGAGTGTGGAGCAGAAAATTCTTGACAATCTCCCCCTCTCCATTCAGCAAAAAAGCTAGAGCTGATGGGACAAAATCGCGTATAAACACTTGATCGTAGTTAAGCGGCTGCTTATCAGCTGGATCATTAGCTGCCACAGTCCCAACGGGGAAGCCACAATAGTTAACAACTGCTCCCCTAAGCAAATTCCATGCCTCCTTTTCCACTTTAGATAACTCTTTCTTATGGGTGATTCAGAAACACACTCCCCATTTAAATAATTATCAGGATGCTTTACATATACACCTGATCCATTATTTATATCTGTCCTAATTTCTTCTTCTACTTTAGCTACATCTTTACCTGATTCTATTCTGTCAATGACTAAAGGCTTCACATTTAAGCACCCCTGTATGTAAAACTTATTGAACCTCTTCTCATTAACTTGAGCTTCAATCGAAGTTGAAAAATTCCTTCCATCAGATGCAACATTTGCATCGACAGAGTAGCACCTAGTTTCCTTATTGAACCTAAAATGCCTCCAATTCGAATCGGATCCACAAAAAACACTCCGATTCGAACCAATAATCCCTATAACCCTAGTAGCATAATCAGAAACCGTATGTATATCATCTAATTTGCAGTGCGGATTGGACAAATTATCATTAATAAAATTATTACATTTCCCAATAAAGGATGAACCTTTACAACTACTGAGGATTCTACAACATGGTTTCATGGTTGAAATACTAATGCAACTGCTAGTATTCATTTCTTGAGCTAATTAACAATATACTAAAATTTCGTTCCAATTTGAATTTAACTAATTGTAATATGTATACACATATAGATCTGTTAATTATGAAAAACAAATCAACAGATATATATATAGGTAGATAATTAGATATACAAAAGAAAAAGATTAAAGAATGAAAAAAATATAAACTTACAGTTCAAATGAGAAGAAATGTGTCTGAAGAAGAAAAGAGATTTTTCAAACAGTAAAGTTGGTGGAATGAGTTTGGTACTTATGAGGGGTTTATATAGGTGAGGTCTCTGCGAGACTTTGGACTGAAGCTTCTTGGAATCAAGTTGGATAACTTGACAAACAAACTCAAACGATGTCGTATTTTTCTTTATTATTTTTGCCTTTTCACTTTCTTTTTTTTAAAAAATATCTCTCGGTCATATTGATTTTAATGTTATACTCGTTTCATTTGATTATGTTTTTTTTGTCTACAAAGATTATATAATATAAAAATTAAATTACTTGGGCAAACTATATTATTTCAATTTTAAAATTTAAATTATGATCTTTTAATGTAAGTTACACTTTCATAAATGTTTTTTTCGTTACATAAAGAATTGTCTAATTTGATTTGAAATTGAGTTTAAAATAATAAAAAAGAATTCTGAATTTTGTGATTACAAATTAAAGTTCTGTTAAATTTATAAAATTGTCCTTCAATCTTGTGAGCATAAATATGTCAGGTTATAAAGTGAAATTGTAATATTATAAAAAAAAATGAGAACATTCTTTTTTGAGACAAACTAAAAATAAAAGAAGGTCATTATTTTTTGAAATGACGAAAATATTATACTTACATATATTAGATTTTGGGTCAAATTTCATAGGTCATGAATCGTCCATGTGAACCACTCTATTCGACTCATTTTGTTTTTTTAAAACAAATAAGTAGACAAAACAAAGTTAATTATCTGCTTCAAATTGTTGCTTCTTAAAAGGGAAGTGCAACAACTAATAAAAAGTAAGTGTACTTAACAAAAAACTTAGCAGCAGAAACAACAAAAGTGAGAAAGACAAGAAATTCAATTTTTATTTCTTCTTTAATAAAAAAACCCAACAATCATTAAGCTTTGCAAAAGCATAATCTTTATTTCAAAGAAATAATTTGGAGTATTACTTTTAATTCATGATTTAATTCGCTGCAACAAAGCACACAAATCTTATACTGTACTTTTTTAGACCATCTCCAATTCACATCAAATTTTACAACAAATCCTAGATTTGGTATAAAATTTGACATTTTAAAGTTTCAATCCATACCAATTTTACACCAAATTTGATGTGTGAATAGCGTTACATCAAATTTATTATAACAATATTAATTACACCAATCACTTTTTGAATATTTTAATATTATTTTATTATACAAACTTTTAATTAAACGTTACATAAATGATACATTTTAATTAAATCTATTATATATTTTTATATTTTTTATGCAATATTTTATAATATTAATTTTAGATATTAAATTTAGCTTTTTTATAAATTAATTTTTCTAAATATGACTTTTTTTAAAAAAATTATGTTAATTCTGCTATAAATTATAATTAGATATAAAAGAAAATAATATGAATTATATATGATGAATGTTTTAGAAAGAATTTGTTATATGAAATAAGAAATAGTCATATAATAATAGAGAGAGAAAAATATTTCTTTTTAGTGTAAAATTTGGTACAGTAGATTGTAGTTAATTAAACTAAAAATAATTTTGACACCAAATTTGATGTTTTGGGTTGGAAATGCCCATGACCAAATCACTTTATGTATTTTCATAATTATTACTCATAATAGATCTACAAGGAAAAATCAAAGGAATTCTTCAAATTTTCGATCCATTCAAGGTAGGCATGCAGAGATCTCATTTATGTTGAGCCTAATTTTTTAAATTATATTAGATTAGTATTTACGACGTAATTAGATGAAATTCATTAGCAGAAAAATAATATTTTATACACTAATTTTTAAAATATATATGACACAGAAATAATAATCAGTGTTACACTTCAAGAAATTACTATACAAATAATGGAGTAGTTAATGGGTGATATATATTTTGTTGGAAGAAAAGTTTTTTTCTCGAATTTTAGTACTATTAGAAGACCTTTTCTGTCTCTTCATCTATTGAAAGTGAATAGAATTTTTCTTTTGTCTTCCATGTGTGAAAGGTGGTTTTTTTTAATCCTTTTCTATTAAGGATTAAAATCTCACATTAAATAAAAGAATGTGTGAAGGGTGGGTGGGCCTATCAATTTTTTCCTTTCATTTTCTATTAAGGATCTAAAAAAAAAAAAAAACGAGTCCTGTTTTTTTTTTTTAAAAAAAGTACTCATATTTTATTTATAAAAATACTTATACCTTTTCCTTTGGAATTATAAAGTACTTTTTCCTTTTTTAGAAAAATAGTCAATGGATGTATAGTACCCTTTTATGTTGATAGAGTATTTGTTTACTTACTCTGACATAATATTATTGAAGCGGTCAAATCAGATTAAGACTGATTTATTTTTGCCCCATGAGTTATCTTTTTTGTTTAATAGAGAATAATGACCAATAATTTTGATTAAGTTAAGATTCTAATTATGAGCATTAAAATTGATCTTGATAAATTCGCCTAGTCATTAAATTTCTTAAATAATCCTCTGTCTTATTCGAAAAATTTGTGATATACGTTGTCACATTAAATGTTATTAGTCATATTTTTATTTTTTTTTCAATTTCATATATGGATGAACGGGAACATGCTCAAATTAATCCAAGTGGGAGTTCTCAAAGTCAAGCAAAGGGAGAAGGTAGAAGAACAAGACACCCGTAAGACATACTTCCGAGGGCGTGAAATCATACAAATTGATATCTCAAGGGTGACACAAAATCTCTCAAGGAATCAAAGAGTCATTCAAAGGGAAAAAAGAGAAAAAAATTAAATAGTTTAAGTCTTTGAAGATGTCTCATAAAATTTCAGCACATGATTTTATTCACCTATTTTGAAATAAAATGAGTTGAATTGGCTGATTATAAGAGAATTTCAAATTGGAGAGTCTTAGCTTATTTGATAAACCCTCTTCGTGAACCTTGGGGTAGTACATTGACTGATGTTTATCGTGACATTTGTCCTAGTCAACCTTTTAGGGCATATTTGTTGCCTTGAAGACTTGCGAGAGAATTAGTCTTTAAAAATATAGTAGCTTGTTATTACTTATTTCCTTTTCAATATATGACCTATGTAGCTTGTTTATTTTTTTAATACAAGTCATTATACTTAAAAATCCTTGTTATTAATGTCTTCAATATATTCTTATGCACATTAAGAAGTTAGTTTCAAATTTTGATTGAATATTGAGTTTGTAGATAATGAATTGATGCTTACGTGTCTTTTCGATTTTACATTAGATATGAAACCTATATGAGAATTGATTTTCTTGAATGTGTATGTCACATGCATAATTGATTAAAAATTACTGCTTGATAATATCTCACAACAAACATGACATCAAAAAGTATCATTGCTGACTTAAACAAGGTGAAAAACTTGACGTTGACAATTGCGACATCGAAAGTCATAAAAGATGGTATGTACTATAAGAGAAAAATGAACTGGAAGGTATAAACCATGTTTCCAATAAACCATAAGAGGGTAATTCCGCAAAATATATAAGGGATCTTAAAGCTTACAAAGCTTGGAAAAAGCTAATTCCAGTGCACGTGAAATAGTAGTTAGTATATGGTTGATAACCTCGTATATGAATGTGAGGAATTCCTAACAACTCATGTTACGTGGGAACATCTGCGAGGAACGTATGGGGTACCTCTGTAACCCGCCTTTGATAGTTGACTATCAAATTTGACACTTATAGAAAATGTCATGATCAGAATATCAAATAACACCTTAGGGTGATGTCATGATAGCTCAACTTAAGAGTGTTAGCCATGCTCTTTTAGATTAGCAACAAGTTCAGGCAGTGATTCGATCTCTTCCCAATAATTGAGAACATTTGAAGGTCAACTTGACCCATAATGATAGCATCAAAACTTTTTCTAATATTGCACGCCATGTTGAACTTGAAGATGAGTGTCTTGGTGCTGCTAAAACTACTTCTATGCCTATGTGGTACACTCAAGTGGTACAAAATCTTCAGGTTTCAAGCGCAAGAAAAATTAGACAAGGAATGGGCGTTCAAAGTGTGTCGCCCCGTCTGCCCGACTGGTTATAGGCTCTGATGATGAGCATAACCCCGAGTACGTTCCCCCAGGCACTGCCACTCCATCATGAGTTGCACGTGCAACCAGAGCTACACCCAAAAAGGTGGCGTCCGGCGTAGTCACTGCCTCCCAGTCTGATGAGGAGCGCATACTGACCGGCACACCTTCTGGGTCAGCTACACATGAAGAAGGAGCGTCTGGTTCCTTAGGAGTTTCGTGGTCGGAGGAAGACTCCGGGTCCACAGAAGTCCCTGCACCCGCCACAGCTGTACAATCTGCCTCGTCTGTTGAGGCTGACAATCCTGATTCCACTCCAGGCTCACCAACTGGTGCTCTCACCTCGGTTACCGACCAGCCCAACCGGTGGTGTGTCTACGGGCAATACCAAGTGTATTCAGACGCCAAGTTTCTAAATGATAAAGGCGTCATGACACGTACCCTTATACTGGAGAGGCGGGTCCTTACGGGAAGTCTCCCCACTTTGCTAGAGATCCACAATCTCTTCACCAGACACCGGCTAGAGTGGACAACTCGTTCTTTAGGCCACTATAGTGAGGAGTTGGTCCGGGAGTTTTACGCCTCTTACGTGGATACTCTCCGATCACAAATAGATAGGCGGGATGCCCCAGACAAATAGGCCCCACTTGAGCACGTACGAGTACGCGGCATACAGGTCGACATATCCCTGCCCTCCATCCGTCGGTATCTGTATGGCGAGGATGTTGATGCCAACAGGATCCCTCTCACCGCCGAGTTCGACTACTTGTGGCAGATTGTAAAAGATGGCCAATTCTTGCGTGAGCCATCGCTAAGAGAGACCACCAAGAGGTGGATGGCCCTGCACTTGTATATTGATGGAGAGGGTGCCGACTGGGTAATAAAGTCGAAGGAAGCTATCAAGAAGGCTAACTTGACCTTCACGGCTAAGTTCTTATGGTTGATTGTTCGCCACTGCCTTTCCCCCACGACTGCTGATAATAAAGTCACATGGGATCGCACAGTTCTGATGGAGGCGATGATAGCAAGGTTTGAGGTGGACTTCGCTTGGCTTTACTGGCGGTCATGCGCGAGAGGGCTTTCAAGGTCACAACTACTTACTCGTTTCCGTGCATGATATTTTCCTTATGCAGGTCCGCAGGTGTGCCCATCTGGCACATTGATCAGCTCAAGACTCCACTGGGCACTGTTGATATCGGCCTCATCAGGGATGAGGCCAATGAGTTGGCTCCACGCAGAGGGCCCCGTCCAGAGTTGCCTCCACTTGGTGAAAATCTGGCTGATACGGTAGCACATGCTCGAACGGCTACGCAGGATGCTTCTGAAACCACTGACACTACCCCGGTCGAGTCTATCTTGGGTAGTAGCACTGCCCCTAGCTCCTCTCGCTCAGCCCCTTTCCCCACTCTGGTCCCGCTTGCTAGGGTCCAAAAACTAGAGGCTCAGATGTCCACACTTCTGCATCACATCCAGCCTTGGATGTAGAGGTCTATTGTTGAGGCGGAGGAGGGCTTGGAGTGTAAAATGGTCCAGTACACAGAGAAGAAGAACGCTGAGGTTCATTAACGCTTGGAAACTTTTGAGTTATGGTTGTTAGCCCGGCCAGCCCCTCAGGTGGACGTGTCGACCCTTCAGGCCGCGGTTGAGAGTCTTCGAGCGGATATTAATATGATCCTAGAGGCTAGGGTGCCTGAGTCTGAGGCCCCTTCTGCAGAGCCTGCTGCGGACACAGTGATGGCTGCCTTATTCCCCACTTCAGAGATTCCACCACCTCCATCTCGAGAGCATGCCAAGAGGCGCAAGGGTCGAGATGAGGATGGGGCTAGAGCACGAAAGAAGGAGAACCATGAGATGGAGGCTGCGAGGGGAGCCTCGCTTGCTGATGAGGAGGCGCGTTGGATCAGGGCTGTAGAGTCAGCTGCTGGGGAATCTAGCTCCAGAGATGTGGAGACAGCGGGAGGCACTACTGATAGTGTTTTTGCTGATAAGGACACTACTAAGGGTGTCCATACTACATAGGTAGTGGGTTTCAGGGAACCGAACCCACCAACTTGTTGATCGTCGGCGCTTTTCATCCCAGGTTTGCTTCACCTACCAGTCTCGTATTTTAGTTTTTTTATGCATTGGGGACAATCGCATATCTTTTTGTTGGGGGTGGGGTAAATTGAAAGTGAGTGCTAGGGTGAAGTCTGAGTAGCCCAATTCACGATCCTCTTTTGGGGGTTTTCTTGCATGTGTTCTTTTTCCCCAAGAGACTGATTATTTTTATCGTTGAACCGGCATGTCTATATCTTGTGTACATAGCATAACTTTGAAGCATGATGGCTAAAACAAAAATGATATCCTGATGTAATGAAAATGATGCATGGCTAGGCATAATAATTGATAAATGTGTGGCTCTAAGCATGACATAGAGATACACCACTGTATGACCCTAAATCTAAGACTCGAACTAGGTGTCTGATAATCTCGTAGAGTAATGAAATGTCAAGTGAGTGTGAGGAAAATTTGAATAGTCCACTATTTGTACTGAACTAGAATTGCCTAGTTAGTCCTGCTAAAAAGTAAGTTGTAATAGAAAATTAGGAAAGGATCATAGGCCCTTGTCCAATATAGCCAATTTTTGCCTAAATTAAAAAAATGAATGGAATTAATCCCTTTTTGATCCAAATGATTTGAGCTTAAAATAGACCTTTCTTTTTCACCTCAACTGATCTTTTCTGGGAATAATGTGTTGGCCCTGATCTCTCCTTGGACATGTGCACCTCAGCTTATGCCAAAAGCATAAGTTGAGGCTGGCTAATGCAGTAAACAACCTTTTCATGGCCCTGACCCAACTTTGGGTATTGTGTACTTTGACTCATGACTTGAGGGTGGCTATTATGAGAAATGCTCTGGAAAGTGGGGTTGAAAGAACAAAGATAGAGAAAGAACAAAAGTAAAGTGACTCAACAACCAGTTGAAAGAAAAGTGAAATAATATATATATATATAAAATAAATACAAGCAAGAAAAGAAATTACAGAAATGAAGAAAGAAGGGAAAACAACAAGGTGAAAGAATATGAGAAATTGGGTTAAAAAAAATGATAAAAAGTGGTACTCTTAGCCGATATATCAAGTAGGTCAAAAAGTCACTAAAGTATACCTAAATATACCCTACATGACCCTGAGCCTATGTTACAAGCTAAGAAAGTCCTATTGTGATCCTAAGAGTTGTATGGCGAACTTAAAGCAGTGAAAATAAGGGCAAGCTTATGGAAATATGTATGAATGATTTGTGAATTTGTTCTGAGAGTGAGTGTTGAAAAATAATCCTTATACTCAAACTTAAATCAGTGTGTGAAAAATGAGGATGATGTTTTGAAGTGGAGACACTAGTTGCAATATCGGAAATATTAGCACCTTGGTGAGAAATTGAAAAGGATAGGTTTCAGTGCATGGTGAGTCTGTGTCATGGTCTGATTCCACATAATTCAAGCCTAATAGTAATAACATGCATAAATATGATGAGACTGATTGGGATTGCTAGCCAAATCATTGCGAAAGCTAAAATATGATACTATTGTACACAAATTTTATATTGAGTCATAGTGCGTCGCTTGACGACAAACACCAAATTTAAGTTGAGGGTGTTAATATACCGTGGTTTCACGGTATTTTTAATGCTTTTTCCTTAAGTTTAGTGTGTGTCCAAAAGCCTTTTTGTATTGATTTTTATGTAGGTTTCTCCTTATTTGCAGGAAATCTGTCCAAAGATGAACGCGGAAGTTTTTGAGCAAGAAATGCAGAAAAGTTACCACCTACGGAGCTTATGACGGTCCGTCGAGCTTGCGACGGTCTGTTCTGTTGGTTCGTTGTGATGATCAGAGAGTAGTCCCAGTACCCAAATTCGAAGAAGTTTAAGTATTATAGAATAGGGACCTTCGACGGACCGTCGTGCTTGGAACAGTCCGTCATACCTGTTCGTCGAGGGTAATGAAGACAACAACAGAAAAATTTGTGAAGTATGGGACGACAGAGGCCATGACGGCCCGTCGTGACCACGACGGTCCGTCACGAGGTCCTTCTACTCGGACGCGTTTTGACAGATTTTCAGTAATTAGAGTCCTTCTTTTATTAGGTTTTTATTTTTTATAAATAGTTCAAAAAACCTCATTTTTGGGGGTTAGACTCTTTGTTGGTTAGACTCTTTGTTAGTAGATTCTTTGATATTAGACTTTTGATTGTTAGACTTTTGGAGAATCTTTAGTTCTCTTGTTCAAGTATTGAAGGATTAATTTCAGCAATTGTTACACTTTTTCTGGAATTGATTGTTGGTGATTTTGTTGATTAATCAAGTGAATTTCTATATTTTATTCTTTCTCATTAAAGTAAGTGCATGAATTCTTATATTAAATATATGAATATTGTGATAATGACTATGGGTAACTAAGCTCCATAACTAGGGTTGTGGGAACCATGAGTGAATAATGAGGTAAAATCTAACTAAAATAACAATTCTAGAATAGTGTCTTGCATGTATTGATAATTCTTTCGTTTAGAAGTCTTTTTAACGGATGACCAACGTTAGAACTCGCCTTAATGCTACTTGCCGGACCAAGGAGGTAGATAATAGGAAAAGAATTATCAACATAGATTTAGTGTATACTATCTAATAGGCTAGTGTCGATTGGTACGAGGTAATAACTTAGTCAAATATCGAATACAATGCTTAATATGAGGTAAAGGTAAGGGTTAGTATAGCAACACACGTAGCCGGACCAAGGTGCGGAGTGAAATTTTCTAGATGCCGGACTAAGGATTTAGAAATACATAACTTATCACTTTGCACGCAAGATACTATGAAAGAATTGTTATAGTTAGAATTATCAAGTTAGGAACCTGTAGGGAACACTTAAACCTTAGTTACTTTTATTAATTTATTAAGCTCCAAGATTTGAATCTGTTAGTTGTTTATTTTACTTTAGTTAGTTATTTTCATTAATTTAGAAATAAAACCCCCCCTTTTATTGTCTTGTATTTTCTAAAAAAATAATTGACTAAATAATAGTAATAATAGATTAAAGTTAAGTCTGAACTATTTTCCTCGTGGGAACGATCCCAACCTCATTAGTTGGGTTCTTTACTTGATACGACCACTTTACTTCTTATTTGAGAAGTAAGTTTGAGCGTATCAATTTCTCAAGAAGAGAGAAAAGAGCAAAATGAAGTGTTATAATTGCCAAATGTCGAAGAATTTTGCTCGTGAATGTACTGAACCGATTAAGGTAGCATTTATAAACACATCTCTAAGTGCAACATATGTTTTTAGCACTTTTTACTAACTAAATTTTATTATATATGGATTGTAGACTTAGGATCTATCGACCATGCGAGTAGCGATCGAGAAGAATTTGTGGAGTTTCGTCGAGTTTCATCTAAATCAAGGTGGATCTATATAAGAAATAATGTGTTACTAGAAGTCAAAGAGATAGACACTTGCAAAGTAGACTTGCGTGATGGTCGTTCTTTAATGTTGCATGACGTACTATATACACTAGATATTTGACGAAACTTAGTATCTATGTTTGTTCTTTTAGACGTTTGTCTTGATTTGTTTTATAGTCATATTGATGTTAGAATAAATCTAGATATTATTTTGTATGGTTGTGGACTTAATTATCATTATTTTATCGTATTAGATTGTAATCCTTCAACATATGACTATTATGTTGACCGTTGTGTAATGACATGTTATTCAAGTAACAATTATATTGATGTAATTACATGACATGAAAGATTAGGTCACATAGGGAAATATCAAATGAATAGGTTGACAAAAAATGAAATTTAGGTTCTTTCACCAAGATTGATATGTCAACTTCTAAATATATTATCTTGCTGGTAAGATTACACACAAATAATTTAGGAATACTAAAAAAGTTGAGTTTCCACTTTAATTAATTCACTCTGATGTATGTGGTTAATAAATGTAGAGACAAGGTATGATGCTACATGCTCCATTATAGTTATTGATGATTTTACATAGTTTTGTTAGTTTTATTTGATTTCCGATAATTCTGAAGCACTTGAGTGCTTTAAAATATATATGAATGATGTTGAAAATTAATTTGATAAAAGCATAAATGCTTTATGAATTGACGAGGACGTGAATATTTATCAAAAATATTTTATGAATTATGTACTGAAAAGGGTATTATCAGACAGTTAACTACTCCTTATACACCTCAACAAAATGGTGTAGCTAAAAAAAGGAATAGAACATTGTTGGACATGACAAGATCAATAATGGTGCAGGTAAAATTGTGTATCTCTTTCTGGGGATGCGGCTTACATATTGAACAAATTTCCTTCTAAATTAGTGTCTTTCACTCCTTATGAACTTTAAACTGATCATAAAACAAACTTGAGTGATCTTCGACCGTGTGGGTTATGCAGCTTACATTAAATATCATTTTGGTAAGTTTGTTAAAAAAAGTCTAAAAGGAAATAAATGTATCTTCATAAGGTACTCTGAACTCTCCAAGGAATATGTGTTCATCGATGAAATAGAGGATGAAAGTATTACTGAAATTTTATCATGAGTTGTCAGTTTTTTTTTTGGAAAATAAAATTCCCAAAAAAGGTGAAATAGATAAATTTGAGCCTCTATAAGAAATGTTAAATTCAAATGATCAGGTAATATTGTGAAAAATACTTGATAATTCAAATGATCATGAAATGATTCCTTGTCCAAGTGGGAGTTATGAATCTCAAAATCTTATAGAGGAATCTAAACTTCAAGTACGTAAAAGTACAAGAAAATGTATACTTAAACGATCTTATGAGATCGAGGATTATGTTTTATTTGTATCTCCTACTGAATTAGATGAACCTAATTATGTAACTGAGACCTTATCGATCCCTAAAAGGGATGAATGGTTAAAAGCGATGAAGGAAGAATTAGAGTTCATTAAAACTAACAAAGTTTGAGATCTAGTTGTCCTTCCTAAGGAACGTAAAACTATTGGAATTAATGTATCCTTAAAGTTAAATGTAACATGAATGTGTTAATAGAATTACACAAAGAACGATTAGTCAAAAGATTTTACTCAAGAAGTTGGAATAAAATATGAGGATATTTTTTCACAAGTTGTGAAGTTTACCTCCGTTGGGAATAAATGTTTTAGCTATTGTTGCACATTTAGATCTATAATTAGACCAAATTTATGTGAAGACCACTTTTCTCAATGGAGCGAGAAAATCTACATGGAACAACCAGTAGGTTCCGTTGTTAAAGGTCAATAAAATAAAGTTTGTACATTGAAAAAATTAATATACGGCCTAAATCAATCTTCAAGGAAGTGGCACATGAGATTTCACAATAAGGTGATGTCCTTTGATTTCACCATGATTGATGAAGATCATTTCATCTATCTGAAAAAGTCCAATTAAATTTTGTAATTCTTTCTCTTAATGTAAATGATATTTTATTAGCTGAAAATAATTTGGAGTATGTAAAACTGCCAAGTCATTGCTTTCAAAATCATTTGATATGAACGATATGGGTGAAACAGACTATATATTGGGTGTTAAGATACAAAGAGATTGTTCCAAGAAATTTTTAAGTTTATCTCAAGAAACTTATATAAAGAAAATTTTGAAACGTTTTTGAGTGAATAATTGCAAATACATGGATACTTTTAGTTAGGGGTGAAACTTTAAGCCTTGAAATGTGTTCAAAGACTCAAAAATAAAAAGAATACATGTCTCAATTTTCTTATTCTAGTGTTCTATTGAGTTTGACGTATGTTGTGATGTGTACTCCCCCAGAAATTTGTTATTTTGTGAATCTAGTTAAAAGGTATCAATCCAATCCTGGAAGAGACTATGGGAAAGAAGTATAGAGTATTTCAATATTTGAAGGGAACTGCAAATCATGCACTTTGTTAGAATGAATTTGATTTTTTCATAAGAGGTTATACATATGTTGATTGGGCTGGTGATCGGAATGGTAGAAAATCAACATCCCATTATGGTTTCTTACTACATGATGGTGCTACTTCATGGAAAAGTAAGACAAAATCTTGAAAAACTCTTTCGAACATGGAATCTAAATTCGTGGCTTGTGCGTCTGCTGAACAAGAAGTGGTTGGTTAAAGAGATTCTTTGAGCATTTGAATATTGTAAAGAATTCTGAGGGTCCCATGATTCTATATTATGATAGTCAAGAGATTATTGCATATATAAATGATCCTAAGTATCATAGCAAGACCAAATAAATTGACGTAAAGTATAATTTTGATGTAGACACAGTGGAAAATGGGGAAATAACCTTGCAATACATTCCTATACATGAATTTATAACTGGTCCTTTTACGAAGGCCTTCTCTAGAGACTTGTTTGAAAAACATGTTAAGGCTCTAGGTGTGTGCAGGATTTGATGATACTTCAATGTTGTAAAATAACTTGACTTTTCTCATACTCTCTTCTAAATAATACTATTGAATTTATATTTAAATATAATATGCATGTGATCTTTTGTAAAATTATGTTTCGAACAAGTTGCGAGATTGACTTTCTCACACGAGCAATCACCTCGTACATTGATGAGTTTCACCATTATATATGACTTGTTTTATGAGTAGACAAGAGTTTTTCTAAGAAAATGAGTTTGAAGATCATTGTAAAGAGAAGTTCAAGTTATACATCTTGAGGTGTCTAGACCAAGATTTATCCGTTGTTTGAATGATAAAAGAATGAGACACACGTAACAATATAAGGTGAGAATATTGTACCACGTGTGTTAAGCGGTCAATGGAATAATGAAAGAATTGTTCCCTGATTATTCATTGTGTGAGACCTAGAAAATTTAAATTAACTTTTCACTAGAATCCCCTTTGACCTTTTACTGTTTCTTGAGCGTGTCCCTAATAGCCACGAGTGATTCAGCAATGCAGTATATGTCTAGGAAAGCAGTTAATATGAAATAGATGAATTCAAGTAGAAACGGAAGACGATTAATGAAATAATAAACATGTATACACAAGCCGACTATTTCACTAACCATATTGGTATAGAGTGTAATTAAGTGTATAGAGTTAAAAATGAACTCGAGTTAATTTCCTCAAAAGGATTAAGGATCAAATAAGTAACTACTGAACTAGTGAATGAATTCTGGGGTGTTGTGAGTAATAATATTCTCATAGAAGCTTTGAATTCCTTCAACATGTGATCGATTGAATTTCTATGTAGGGCTTGTAAAACCTAAAGAGTAAGTTCTTTTGATGCTCACATATCAAACAAACTATTTGCTGTATCAATTGGTTGTCTTATTAATGTTGTACTTATTTGGGCCTTGTCCATCATGTGTGAAGTGGGAGATGATAGATTTTGGGTAACATTTCATGGGTCATGAATCGCCCATGTGAACCGATCCAATTCAATCCATTTTGTTTTCTCTGGAAATATGAGGATAATTAAAGTTAGTTATCTACTTTAAAATTTTTTGAGAGGGAATAATTTTTTTTAAGTATTCCACTCCCTTTTAAGAAGGGAATGTTTTCTTACCTCAAATTAAGTGAATGTAAAAAAAAAAATCAGGAGCAGAAAGAACAAAAGAGAGAAATACATGAAATTGATTTTTTTTTCCTTAACAAAACACCAAAAAAAGGATTAAGTTTTGTGAAAACATAAACTGTCTCCTAGTGATTCAAATAAAGGATTTGAAACATTACTTTCCGTTCATGATTTAATCTGCCGCAATAAGGTACATACATTTTCTATTGTATCTTGTTTTTATATGTAAATTATAACAACCTAAAGTAAAAAAATATGAAAACGGATAATTCGTAAAAGAACATAGTATATGGTAAAAGTGTAAAGCATGTTAACTTTTCTGGCTTACGAATTTTGATGACATAATTAATTTGCTTGACATTTATAAGACTTTTCAGGCTTACGAATTTTGATGACATAATTAATGTGCTTGACATTTATAAGAACCCCACATGGTCTATATAAAGGGTGTGTTTGGTATGAATGTTTTCCATGAAAAATGTTTTCTTGAAAAACAAGTGGATTTCTGATTTATTTTTTATGTTTGGTTTGTAAGTAGAAAATATTTTTTGAAATATATCATTTAGTATTTTGTTTGTGAATGAAAAATACTTTTCAGAAAATATCTTTAATATTTTTTTGAGAATTTTTTTAGGAAAATAATTTCTAACTAGGAAACCAACCTAGATAATCGATTAAGGACTTAACCCCGCCAGATGAACTATGACACAACCTGACGATCAATTCAAAATCCGATACTAAAATTTAAAAACATACCGACTTTTAAACTATTTTATTTGTGTCAAAATACTTATCCGAATTTCAAGGCGGTAGGGGCCTGGGTGTATGGGGTATATAGGGTCAGGTGAAGTTTACAAAATAAATTTTTTCTATTGAGTAATTTTTAAAGAAACAAATTTTTTTGAAAAGTGGGAGCTGGTGGGGTCGGCTGGTAGGAGGGTTGGGGTAGGGTGGGTAATTTATTTTTCAAATTTGATAATACTTTTTAAAAAAACAAACATTTTTTTGGGGGGTGGGGGGAAGGGGTTGTAGGGGGAGGGGGTATGGGGTCGGGGGTGGTTAGTAAATAAAAATTTAGAATTGTATTTTTTTTAAAAACAAACTTTAAAACAATTGGGAATTTGGTGGGAGGGGAGGGGTGTCATGCCTCAAGCCTACACCCTTGATGTGTATGACACTCGAGAACCAACTCTGATCCCCAAATGAACCCTTGACCTGACTGGCTACTTAGGGAAGACTCATTCAAGAAACAATAGGCTTAAAAAAATAATTTGATCTCATAAGAAAACTCAACTCGAATATATGAAAGTACTCATTGCAATATTTATATAGTTCGCATAGCATTTTTAAAGGAAGAAAGTATCGAGAGACTCATCGACTTATTCTATCCATTAAACATGTACTATTAAATAAGGATGCCGAGACAAAACCCACAATATCTCAAAACTACTAACTGGGATACCCATTGATCACGTCTTTTCATCTACAAAGATAATTTAATAGAACAAATTGTTATAAAATAAAGCATGTGCAGTATAATAAAATGATAAAAAGAAAGAGAGAGAAAGAGTAGAAGTAACTAGTAATTAACTTTGTCTTTACTATTTTTGTGTTTTTCACATACTTAAGATGAGAACTAATAGCCTATTTAAAAGCCTCATGAATTCTATAAAGTGTAAAATTGCCAGTACAATGAAACAAACAATATGTTTATTGAAACAAACAATATGTTTTATTGATTATAAACTAAGTGTATATATATATCTTATGTACAACTTCTACAACAAAGAGATAAACTAAGAAAAACGTAAGACTTATCTATAACCTATATACTAGGAGAAAGTTACAACAAAGTCCTAAAGAGAATACACTACTAAAATTTATGCGTTATTACGCCCCCGCAAGTTGGTGGCATCAACAACACCCAACTTGGAAAATTGTTGGACAAAAGAAGCTCTCGGAAGAGGTTTTGTGCATATGTCAGCCACTTGATCAGATGAGTGAAGGTGGTGAACTTCAATATCCTTGTTCTGAACTTGTTCACGAACAAAGTGAAAGCTTTTTTTTGAATCTGCCTCAAGCACCCCAACCCTACCGCCAAAAAGCCGTTCGTATAGTGCAGGAGTCAATGGCGACATGCTTCATCCTACTATGAAATACCGGATTTGAACAAATGTAAGTGGTGTTGATGTTGTCACAGAATACCTGTGGAACTTCCTTAAGTGAAAGTCAAAGTTCGTGAAGAATATTTGTGATCGAGTTGATTTCTGCAACATTAGTAGCCACAACTCTATACTCAGTTTCTGTAAAGGACCGAGATACGGAGCGTTGTTTCTTGGAGACCCAGGAAATTGGTGTGTTGCCCAGGAATGTGATAAAGCCAAAAGTAGAAGTGCAATCATTTGGATCACCAGTCCAATATGAATTTGAATAAACAACCAAACGAGAATATGAAGCTTTGGCAATCTGTATGCCATATTGGCAGGTGTGACGAAGATAACAGAGTAATAGCTTGACTGCTTTCTAGTGAGAGTGGCGTGAATTGTGCATAAATTGAGAGAGCTTGCTAATTTTGAAGGCAATATTCGAGCTTGTAAAGAATAAGTAGTTCAACTTTCCAATTACCCGCCTATAAAGAGTACCATCAACCGAAGGACCATTCACTGAAGTTGTCAAAATGGTAGTTGAGGTCATAGGTGTAGGAGCTCCTTTACTGTCTAGCATGCAAACATCACCTAAAAAATCCATAATATTCTTGTGCTGGGACAAAAAAAGACCATAAGTAGAGGAGAGAACCTCAACACCCAAAGAATAATGAAGCTGTCCAAGGTCATTCAAAAAGAAACGAGTGGAAAAACCATCAATTGTATGACGTACTCCACGAATCTGATTTCCACTGATGATTATATCATCCACATAGATAAGAACATAAACTGTGATTCTATAATTATGCAAAATAAATAAACAATAATCAGATTGGGACTTGACAATTCCAACAGTTAGCAAAAAACTTTTGACTTCATTGTACCAAGCTTGGGGGGATTGTTTCAAGCCATAAATTTCTTTATTCAAATTATATACATGGGTGGAAAGACTTTGATCTTCAAACCCCGGTGGATGCCTCATATACACTTCTTCCTCAAGGTTTCCTTCACTACAAGAAAAACTGTTATTTAAGACCAACATTCAGGGAATAGTTAATAATCTAGTCTTAAAAAATACATGTATTAGGACAAGATTATATTCTTTTCCCTGATTCTATATGTTATTGTGAGGGTTCAAAATCTAGTCTTTCAAGAAAGTTCTAACTGATCTCAAATTGTAAATATAGTTGTGAGAAGAGGCAAAAAGAGCATTTTCAATTTTTCACAAAACTATCAGGCGCCAAAACATAACCTAAATTATTAAAATTCATTATTAAAAGTGACACAATTTTTCAATACAAAATAATTAATTCATTAGTCACTTCATATTATTCAGTATACAGAAGCCCTAAATTGACTTCATCATAAATATTTTAAAATATTGTCCCAAAAATAGCCATATCCAATATGCTTTTATTGAAAATATTTTCCCAACGAATGGCACATCTATTAGCAGTGACATTTCGGCCGGCCGGGAGGAACTCTCTGCAATTAACTACAGAAACTAAGGCAATAAGAGCAGTATCGCTTCAGGAAATTCCCCCATATGTGGTTCAGTGAAAGCACGATTCAACATAAAGAGGAGGTTTTAGTCTTTGAGTCAATTAGGGTCTTTCCCGTACTAGACTTTCCCTTAGTAAAGGCTACAATTTTTAACCCTTAACGGTAACCCAATTTCATTTGCAAAGCTGTCATACACCCACATTCATATGCTGAAACTTTGATTTGGTGGATTTTAGGTTTTGTATTTGAGAGGACTAAAGCTTGATTTTCAAATTATTCATATTAACCAAAAATAAGTATACAACTTCTTTATGTTTGATGTAGAAAGCTCTAATTTTATTGTTATTTATAAGATGGTTATTGATGTGATTCTTTTTGAACATGATTCACTTACTCTTTTCATTTTATTTTTGTTATGAATTGAATAATATACTAGTATCTAGAGTTTCATGAGTATAGCTTTTTTGGGAGGTTAGGAAATAAATATTTATAATTGGACTCCCTTTGTCAAGTGATGGAAAGGAAACTCCAAAATCTAACAAAGTTCAGTGTGTTGTTGGTAGGTGCTGTTCGAGTTGCTCTAAGGTAGTAATCATATTGCAGTTTTTGTTTGTTATTGTTTTCTTTATGTAAGACTAAATAATGAAAAAAAAAACATAAATTACAGGCTAAATGGATAATAATCCCTCTTCTGTTGGTTGATCTTGTATGGTAATGTGGGCCAATTTCAATATGCTGGTTTTAGAGTGATCAAGTTGGTTGTGTGAAGTACGTTGTGATGTTACATTCTATACCTAAGTAGATTCAAGTGCTACTGACCTTGCTTATTTCTACTCCAAGAGCACTCATCCATAAATCGGTTACTGGTACAAATAACATAAAGTATTGTTTAATTTTACAAGGATCTCCCTCTAGTAAATAATAAAGGATAGATGTTCGACTCATCTATGAAGAGATTTTTAGATGAGATAGTTTAAGTCATTCAAACTCCAAGAAGGTATCATGCAACATGAAGCACTCACTTGAACAAGAAATCTTTTCCTGCCTTGAAGCTTAGTACATCTCTTTAAGTTTAATGAAAAGAGGACAAATCAAATATTTCGAAGTCTATTGGTTAAAATATCTATAAAATGTTTTCTTGCTATGCTTTACTCACCAAAACTGTTCTGATTATTACACACTGGGGCTACTAGTTTATTTTCCTATTATCAGAAACCTTTGAGTTAGTGTGCTTTGACTTTACATTCTTTTTATAAGTTGATTTTACAAATTATTGATACTAAGTTCATCTTGTAGTTCACTAGTAATTATCTCATTACATGTTTAAATTCATTTTCTAAGTGGCCAGCGACCTTATACAATAATTAGTCATCTTAAATGTCGTTTATGTCCTTTTAGGGGATGGAGAGTATATCTGCAAGAAGTGTACGGAACAACAATCGATGCAATGAGTTGCATTGTTGATACGTTATAAGTTCTTTTGACTTATTCCTTTATTTGTTGAACATGCTGCAGAGATTTGTGATGAAGCCAATTTAGGTGGTAGGTCATGAAGTTCTACCCTCATCTATCTTTTGATTTCTATCTAATCAGTTCTCTAGTATGCCTCATCTTTTGCTTAAATTGTGTTAAGTCTCTTTCTTGTTTGTTTGTTCAAATTTATCTTTATATTCTTCTTCATTACCTGGTTGTTTTCTCTATTCATATGCAATCATCTAGTTGCTTTAATTTCCATAGGAGGCACAACAAGTTAGTATTTTATGAAACTATTGATAATATACTATAGAAGGAATATATGCATCTTATGCCTTGAAAATATCCCATTGACACGAATTGATCAAGACTAAGACCACACTTAGATTTTATTGCACCAATGACAATAATGTAAAAAGTATATTAATCCACTGGATATTTGTTATATGATTAAGCCAAACAAGAGGGATAACTCAAAAGAACCTTTATATATGTTTTAGCGAGAAGTTGATCTATTGACCGAACTTCTCCAATGAAAGAACCATTTGTCAGAATTCCACTTTTTTCCTCCTATAGTTCCTCTAGTGTATAAAATCGAGCAAATATTAGTCATTTTTAATGATAAAGTTCATGATCCAAACATTCCTATATAGTTAACAAAATGCAGATCTTAGCATATGACATCTACATCATTAACATTTGTTCGAACTCTTCACATGAGAAGGAAGCTACTTATTTTTCCTCGGCTGCACTTTTTTAGTGCAGAAAATGTTCTCAATGTTAACAACGGCTTGAGGTTCTTTGAGAAATCCTTATAATATTTGTTATAATTCTGTGTATTCTCTGTAATTTTAATGAATATATTAACACGATTTTCTCCAAACTCTGTCAAATAACCTTCATGATTTTTATCTAATGTAACATATCTTTGAAGATGTTAAGAGGAAGTTCTTATTAATACACAATTCTTTTCATAAATTAACTTTTTCCAATAATCGGACAATTGAAACAAACATCAATCTGCTTTTAATATACTTGGAATAAATCATGATGGTAACTGTTCTTCCTTCTTTCTCTACTATAAATACATTTCTCCTCATAGTTATTAGACATTATTTTTCTTCATTTTAAATTTTACAAGAACTAGTTGCTTAACAAAGGAACAAATAATTAAGTGCTGCACATTTTCACTGCTGCACATTGTCTTTTTTTCTCTATTTTCTAACACTTCTCTGCATAACTATCAGGCATGTTGTTGTTTCTTACACTTACATTAACAAACATCAACTCCTAATCGAGGAACCATAATTTAACTAGACTTCTTGCACTACTGCACATGTTCTTCTTCCTTTATTTTCACATACTTTTCTATGCAACTGCATCAAACACACTTTGTGAAACATTCAAATAGTAATTTCATAGAACTGACCTCAACTTTGCAAAGAGGAAAAGGTCATGAACCAAAAACATCACAATGACCTTTGTGCACATGTTTATGGGAAGCTGTAATATGAAATTTGTAATTTCGAGTGCATTTTTAGTTAATTCTTGTTGTTGTGAGGTTCAATCGAGTGCTTCTTGACGTTCAATATGAAAAATCAATCATATTGAACTTCTATAACATTTTTCTTTATGTTATTGGAACTTGTTGAAGTTTCTATAGAATTGATGAATTTACACTTTTTTTGGCAGTGAGCACTTTAACTAGTTCTATTGTAAGTTCATAGATATCATTATAAACCAATAGATATTTATGATTTTAGTAAAATTTTGTTCTTACAGATTTTTGAAGATGAAGTTAATAGTCAAGATTAAAGTTTAGAAGATGCACAAGCTCATTATTATTTTGCTAAGAACGTTATGTAAAACTTGATAGCATAGTCTATCTTGGGATGCTAATTGATTTAAGTGTTTTTTGTTGAAAAAATATTTAAACTATATCGATCATCATTTTGTATTGAATTTTTTATTTAGTTATGAAATTAATTAATTTTATGATATGAAGTTGATGTACAATTGGTGGAAAATGAAAGGACTAAGTACTTGCTCCTCTCTAAATGTTAATATATGCTTGGCTAGTTGCTCATGTGTAAATGTTAAATTAGGACAAGGAGTATTCTTGTGTCTAAATATTAATCTAGGACCAGGTAATTACTCTTCGCAAAAAAAGTTTAATGGTCGCAAATAACTACTTTTTAAATATGAAAGGGATAATGCACAAGTACCCCCTCAACCTATGCCCGAAATCTCAGAGACACACTTATACTATACTAAGGTCCTATTATCCACCTGAACTTATTTTATTAATAATTTTCTAACCCTTTTCGGCTTACGTGGCACTAGCTTGAAAAAAATTCAACCAGCGTTGGACCCACAAGATAGTGCCCCGTAGACCAAAAAGGGGTAGAAAATTATTAATAAAATAAGTTCATGTGGGTAATAGGATCTTAATATAGTATAAGTGTGTCTCTGAGATTTCAGACACAGGTTGAGGGGGTACTTGTGCATTATCCAATATGAAATTTGCCTATTTGGGACGGGATTTACGGTCTCTAAATGTACATCAACGACCATATTAGGTTCCGTCTCTAATAACATTTAACGACCATATATAAAATACCGTCGCAGTACACCTTTAGCGAAGAAGACTTTTAGGATGAGTCACGACCAATATTTTTCTATATCAATAGTCCTTTTGAGACCATATTTGGATATTTAGGGATGTGATTTCCCTTCCTTAGAGGTAGTTTTTCTTGTAAAGCTTGTAAGAATGCATTATTGACATCAATTTGATGGATTGGCTAGTTGTACTGCGTCGCAATGGTAAGCACCAAACGAACAATAACTAGTTTTGCTACTAGGCTGAATGTGGATGGAAGTCTAAGCTTAGACATTGCGTAAATTTCTTTGCAACAAGACGAGCTTTATACCTATCAATTGAATCATCAAATTTATGTTTTATACGAAACAACCACTTGCACTCAACCACATTCAGCGAAATAGTAACTTTTAGGATTTTAATGTTTGTGAAAACATAAAAAATTGATGCATTCATAAATCCTATCAATTATTCATGATCGTAAAACTATAGAATTTTCACAAAAATCTATTACTATGATAATTCAATCAAGACATACCCGAATCAACCATAGTGATTTTCAAGAATCTTGACTTGAATTGAGCGGAAGTCTTTTCTTTCTTCAGAAGTTGTTTCTCTCTCTTGCCTTATAATTTTTCAATAGCTTTGATGGATAAGACTATAACTTTATGGAAGAGAGAGGACCCTCTAAATAATTGTGTTTTTCACATCATTTTCATTTTTCCATCATGGTGAGTAGTGGAGATAATGGGTAATTTTAAAACTACAAGTAACTCCCCACTTAATGGGCAGTTGAAAGAGGTAATGAGTAGTAGAAGACTTAATGGGTATTTGGAAGTTACTAAGTAACTTCCCCACTTTTCAACTTCTCCACACATATAAGTAATTTACCATATATATATATATATATACATATCTAATTAGAATTAGAATTTATTTAGTAACTAAATATTAACCCAAAATAATATTGACATTAGTCATAAATCTAACACACGTGGGCCACAAAAATAACATTCCCCCACTTGGCACATATAGTATCACTTACTTAATAGTTTAATAAGCATTTCAATTATAATGTGCACATATAATAAATCCAACATTATTTGTTGTTAGTAAATAAATCAACTAATATGAGTCATGACGGTTGTATACCACTTTATTTGGCATAGTCCCTTCCATGCACTACAATATTAGTCTATTTCCAAGAACAACCTTTAAAATACATATGGGTCCACAATAATGCTTAGAATATATTTATCTATAACAAAATTGTCATCAACATTCTCAACATAACGCATACAAGAGAAAATAGGTTATAACAACAACATATGTATAGTTGAGCTGAAAGTGTCAATTGCTCAAAAGCATAATAAAATCTTTACAAGAATCATCCATTTCTATCTATAAGACCCTTTTTTTCAACATGTTCAACAAATGTTTTGGGCGGTAATCCTTTCATTAAAGGATCAACTATAATAAGTTTGGTTATAATATGTTTGATTGTCACTTTATGTTTCTGGACTTCTTCTTTAACTGAAAAGTATTGAAATTCCATATGTTTGGAACCCCTAGAAAACTTGTTATTGTTAGAGAAGCAGTCGTGGCAACAACTACAACAGACTGCTTCACACTCTTCCATGATATTGCTCCTCCAGCTAACTAAAACAAATATCCAAATGTGGATTTTTCGTATCCACACAACCATCATAATCTTAATCTGAATATCCAATCACATAAGATGATCAAATCTTCTATAACTGAGGATATGATCTTTATTTCCTTGCAAGTATCATAACACTTTCTTCGCAACTTTCTAGTTATCCATTCCTTCATTACTTTGATAACAACCTAACATTCCAACAACGAAACTGATGTCTGGTCTCGTACATGTTTGGGTATACATTAAACTCCCAACTATTGATGCATAAGGAATATCATTCATTTTCTTACATTCCAATCCATTCTCTGGACATTGATTGAGACTAAATTTATCTCCTTTCTAAATTGAAATGGGACTTGATGAATATTTTTCCATCCTGAATCTCTCTAACACTTGATTAATAGAGGTTTTCTAAGAAAAACCTAATAATCCTTGTGATCTATTTCGAAATATTTCTATTCCAATCACATAGGATGTCTCCCCCATATCTTCCATTTCTTAATTGTTCGATATATATCTCTTGGTATCGTGCAATAAACCAAGATCATGAGTAGCAATCAAGAAGTCATCAACGTAAAGTACTAACATAATGAACTTACTCCCATTAACCTTCATATATATACACCGATCAACAATGTTTTCATTAAATCCAAAAGTTACAATAGTTTCATTAAACTTAAGATACCATTGTCGGGAAGCTTCATTAAGTCCATATAATGACTTCTTAAGTTTACATGCCATGTATTCCTTTCCTTCACAAGAAAACCCCTCAGGTTTATTCAGATAAACTTCTTCCTCCAATTTCCATTTAGAAAGGTTGTTTTCACATCCATTTGATGTAGCTCTAAGTTATATAATCTACTAAAGCCATTATAATTTTGAGCGAATCTTTTCTAGAGACCGGTGAAAATATTTCTTTATAGTCAATGTCATTCTCTTGAGTGAAACCTTATGCAACAAGTCTGGCCTTGTGACTTTCGATGTTGTCAGTTGAATCACGTTTGGTCTTAAATATCCATTAATACCCAACTCTTTTGCAACCTTCTGGTAATTAAACAAGGTCCCATATTTCATTCTGTTTAATAGATTTCAACTCATCTTTCATAACATTTATCCATCTATCAGAATTATTACTTTTAATAGCTTGTGAAAATGACAATGATCATTATCAATTCCCAAGTCAATTTTTGACCCGTGTAAATATACCAAATATTCATCAGAAATAGCAGATCTCTTTTGTCTTTGAGATTTTTTAATGCTACTTCTTGTGGTACATCTACTGAAGGTTTATTAATTATCGCTTCATTGAGATTAACAAGAGCATCAATTTTTTGTTCTTGTTAAATGTTAGGTTGTACAACAACTTTAGGAACAACATCTTTATAAGAAGTAAAAGGTAGAGAAACCCTCATGATAACTACTTTAATTTCCACTTTACGTGGTTCTTCACTCCCACTAACTTCACCATTCTCAATGACCTAGCATTTCCAGTTTCAAATATTCTTGTACCGTGATTAGGACAGTAAAATCTATTCCCTTTTGATTTTTGTGGATAACCAATGAAGAACCCACTGATTGCTCTTGAATCCAGTTTCTTTTCTTGTGGGTTATAAACTCTAACTTCTGTCGGGAAACCCAAACATGCTGGTGCCTTAAACTAGGTTTCTTACCAGTCCATAGTTCAAAAGGAGTCCTTAGGACTGCTTTACTAGGAACCCTATTAAGTAAGTATACGACAATCCTTAATACATACATCCACTATGAAAGAGGAATAGATTAATTACTTAACATACCCTAACCATGTCCATTAATGTACAATTACGCCTTTTTGATACACCATTTTGTTGTGGCGTTCCAGGCATTGTGTATTGAACACATATGCCCTGCTTTTTGAGGAATTTAAAAAATGGACCTGGGTGTTGTTCATTTTCATCATATATTCCATAATATTCACCACCCCATTTGACCTATTTATTTTCACGATTCAATCTTGTAATCTTTCAACCTCAGTAATGAAGAACTCTAAGGCATTTATTGCTTGAGATTTTTCATGTAACAAATAGACATATCCATAACGTAAAAATCATCAATAAAAGTGATAAAATATTTTTCTTTACTTAAAGATGCAATATCAATAGGACCACATATATCAGTGTGTATAATTTACAAGAAGTTCTGTGCTTCTTGTGGTTCCTTTCTTTGTGTGTCTTTTTTTTTTCCTTTAATACAATCCACAGAAATGTTAAGTTCTATAAAATCCAAATTTGAAAGAATTTTTTTCTTAACCAATCTTTCTAATCTTTCTTTGATATATGACCTAAACGTTTGTACCACAAGAAAGAAAAATTTTCATTCACCAAACTTCATTTGGTTCCAACATTGTGATGCAGAGTTAAGAGTGTTTCGGCAAATAGATTATCAAGATTCACTTTGTATTAGTTATAACAAAGAGTACCACTACAAATGAAATAATTTTTTTTAAACAAACTAAAACATTCATTACTGAAATTAAAAGAGTATCAGTCTTATCGAACTTTGACAAAGAAACTAAATTTCTTAAAAGAGAAGGAACATAACAAGTTTCAAGTAAATCTAAGTAATACCCGTATCAAAGATCAAACGATAAGTTCCTATAGCTTTTAACTAGAGCTTCACTCTATTCCCCATAAACACATATCTTTCCTTTTGGTTTATGGTTTGTATTGTAAGGAATTCCTGCATCGTATTAGAAACATGAACAATACAAACACAGAAAGTCCACCAAGTAATATAAGGAACTTCAGTTATATTTAGTTCGAGACATGTAAAAGCACTAGGCGTACGTCTCTTCTCAAGCCATGCCTTAAATTTCAGGCAATCTTTCTGAACGTATCCAAATTTTCCACAAAAACAAAATTTATCATTCTTCTGTTCTTTCTTATGTATTTGAGAGGAGGACTCATTAAATTATGGTGCCTCTGTTTTCCCTTAGCATGTTTCTTTCCTCTCTGTCCAACTCCTTGATGATATACAAAGTTGATAGAGTGTGTTCCTTGATATTGAGCCTTACTTCCTCCTTAACCAACATTTCGTGCAATTCATGCACGTTCGATTTGTCTTTCATGGTGTTGTAGTTCATTTGGAAAGGGCTGCACTCAGACGGTAATCCGTTGATAATGAATTGTACAAGGACATTTTCTTCCACTTTCATTCCCAAAGACTTAAGTCTTACTGCTATGTTTGTCATTGCAATGACATGCTCATGCTTGGTACGTGAACCATCAAACTTCATGGTGGTCAAAGTACCCATTAGTGTCCCAGCAAGAGACTTATCAGTAGTTTTGAGAGGATTAGTCCACGAATTTCAGAAAATCTTTGCATTTTTCATTCGCATTAAAATTATGCCTAATAAGTGAGATTGATCCTAGTGCTTATAATAATACCTTTCTTTAGTACTGCTAGTTTCAGTAATAACAGTTGGCTTCTCACCGTAAAGTGCAACATCAAGATATAAAACTCAAAGATGGAATTCGCTATGTTCGCACCAATCTGAGAAGTTACGATTGTTAAAGTTCGTAACAGAGGTAGAATGTGAATGAAGAGCAAATGCTGGAAATATAATATGTTCATTTGTTAATACTTTGAGTTATGAATTTTAAACTTATTGTCAAATTCAGAAATGGTTTATAAATTCTTAAATTTATATTGATGTCCTCCTTTAGGCGAAACATCAAAATACAACTTTAGACATAATGATGCTTAAATGTGAATTTAATGTAAGTCAATAATTTTTAAGGTGTCAATCAATAATATTTATTACCTTTGGATAAATATATAAAACTAACGACACATGTAAATTATCTCTTTAATATTCAATGGTTATAAAAATGATATAATCAACCTTTGGGTGATTCGTAAATATCTTACAACAAAAACTTTCAATATATCCATAAGTGTTATATCAATTATAAACATCAAAATAATGGATAATTGAATATGCGTTTAATCATTATTATTTTGAATTAATTCTTCAAAGATTAGACCACTTTGATGATTAACTAATCTTATATACATAATTTCAAAATAAACAATTCTATGAAAAATTACTAATTCTTAAATCAGACTCTTGATACCACATATTAGGATTTTAATGATTCTGAAAACATAAACAATCTATTCATTCATAATCCTATAAATTATTCATGAAAGTTGAACTATAGGATTTTCACATAAATCTATTACTACGATAATTCAATCAAGAATACATACCCGAATCAACCATAGTAATTTTCAAGAATCTTGACTTGAATTGAGTGGAAGTCTTTTCTTTCTTTTCATTTTTCAGAAGTTTTTTCGCTCTCTTGCCATATACTTTATAATAACTTTAATGTATAAGACTATAAATTTATGGTATATAGAGGAACCTTTAAATAAAAGTGTTTTCACATCATTCCCACCTTTCCATCATGGTGAGTAGTGGAGATAATGAGTAGTTTTAAAACTACGAAGTAACTCCCCACTTAATGGGCAGTTGGAGAAGAGGTAATGGATAGTCAGAAGTTACTAAGTAACTTCCCCACTTTTTCACTTCTCCACACATATAAGTAACTTCCCATATTTATCCAATTAGAATTACAATTTAGTTAGTAATTAAATATTAAGCCGAAACAATATTGAGGCGAGCCATAAAAACTAACACACGTGGGCCATAAAACTAACAGTAACTAGAAATGAATTCCATGTACGATTCCTAACAAGTGCATCTAATTCATCTTGCATCGCTTCTTTCCAGTGAGGGTGAGGAAGTGCTTGTTTGTATGTACGAGGAACAAAGGATGAGGAGTGTTGAACACTGACACTAAACTGCTTGGGTTTGAGGCTATTTGTTTTGGAGCGTGTGACCACGGGATGGATTGATGTTGTCACCACGGGTGAAGGATCAGAAAGAAAGTGTAGGTTGGGAAAGGTTATTGGCAGATAGTTGTGAAGGTAGGTTGGTGGGAGGAATAGGGGAAGGGAGTGGTAACACTCAGGTACTTAGTTGTTGGTGATTTTTGCGTTGATAAGTGATTAATTGTTTGGTTGACGCTGAGGTCCGAGTATTATCTAGTAGTTGTGTAAAGGTATCTGGCAATGATGAAGATGATAAAGTCAGAGAATTACCTAATGCAACAGAGACACCTTCTGATCTGACAGGCATTTAGTTGAGCAATAGAGGGTGCACGGGCATATCATTTGGGAGGGGATGAAAAGAATAGAAAGTTAGATGGTTTATTAGTCACCGGTAGAACATCAAAACAAATTTTCCAAGCGATATCAGTGCTCTGTTCTTAGATTCGAAAAATATTAAAAAAGGATAAGTGTCTTCCAAAAACTGAACATCCCTAGATAAATAGAATTTATTTTTGAGGGGATCAAAACATTGGTGGCAGTAATGTTTATTATAAAATCCCAGATACACACAAGGAGTTGATTTCGGCTCTAACTTATTTTTGGCATATGGTTTGAGCCACGGGTAACATAAACAACCAAAAAACTCCCAAGTTATTCATACTTTCGAGCCTCGTGAAATAAAATTTCACAATGGCAATTATTTTGTAAATTTTGAGTGGTTAGACGGTCTATAAGGTAGACCGCTTGGTGACAGGAAAAACTCTAAAAAGATGAGGGCAAGGAGGCTTGATGCAAAAAGGTTTTGGCAGTCTCAAATATATGCCTATGGCTGCATTCAAATGATGCAACTCAAATATATGTCTATGGCTGCATTCAAATGATGCAACTCTTGAGGCGTGTAAGGTGGTGTCACTAAGTGTTCAATACCATGAGTTTTGAGATATGATGATAAACCTCGAAACTCACAACCACCATCAGTATAGAGAGACATAAATTTAGCTTGAAACAAACGCTCAAGTAAGGGATGTAAAGCTTGAAAGACATCAATAACTTCCTTTTTTGATTTTATAATGAACAACTACACGTATTTCATGTAGTGGTTAACAAATACGACATAATGTTATGAATTGATAAAACAGGAGATGCCCCCATAAATCAGTATAAAGTTTTTGCAATGGTCGTTGACTTTGTAACGAATTTTGAGAAAAAGGTAACCTGTGCATTTTATTAGAATAACACAAATTACAAATTGAAATTAGAAGAGAAAACTGATGTAAAATCGTGTTTAAAGTACAATTATTAGGAGGTCCTAAACGCCGATGCCACAAGTATAGAGGAACAAAAACATTCCATTGAGGGGTATGACGTGCATTGCCCGATGGCCACTCGTATAGCCCATCTCGATTCTGCCCACGAAATAGAGACGCCCCTGTACTCAGATCCTTCACACATTAAGAAAAACGAAAGAATTTAATGGATGTATAGTTATCGCGACAAAATTTGGAAAAAAAAAGAAGATTTTTTTAATAGAATGAGAACATAAAGTATTGAGAAGCTTAAATTGCTGATACGATGCACTTAAGTTAGTGTTACCAGTATGAGATATTGGAATGGTGCTACCATCCTCGATTACTATCTCCTTTGGACCATGGTAGGTGTGCATATCAGTGAAGTTTTGGGCATTGGAGGCCATATGATGAGTGGAGCTTGTATCAGCAATCCAAGGAGCCTGTTGAGTTGGATATCGAGCAGTATAGTATGCCGGTCTTGTATGTGATCGTGTGATTGTGAGATGCAAACCTTAGAAGAATGAGCAGGGCGGTCACACCACTGGCACTTCAGAGTGTGGTCATAAAGCTGCTATTGGTTATTGTTGCTAGCATTCCATGGCTGGAAACCCCTTGACTGGTTGGTGTTGGGGGTATTTTCATTTGAACGCCTATTAGAGTTGTTTCCTTAGCGAGGATGCATGTTTGTTTTTTGTGCAATAGTAGCAGTAATGGGTGTTGAGAGTGGCTTCTTTGATTCTTCATGCTTGACGAAAAGTTTACGATCAAGTAGCTTCTCTTAAAATTCTGGATAAGAGATAGTAGAATCTCTTTCACAAATAGAAGCTCATATTTCACGAAATTCAGGTGCAAGTCCAATGAAAATTTTGACCTCTATATGAATATTTCATCAATTTGTGGACATATAAAGTATAAAATTGCCTTTAGAATTAAAGGAACAATATGTTTTATTGATTGTAAACTATGTATATATAGATTATGTACAACTTCTACAGATGAACTAAGAAAATTGTAAGACTTATCTATAACCTATATACGAGGAGGAAGTTACAACATAGTCGCAAAGAGAAGATACTACTAAATTTGATGCATTATTAAATTTAAGTTACTTGGCCATACAAATATCATAGTGTGTTGGCCTCATTACTTGCACACAATTGTTAGGTACAATGAATGGTCACATAGTCATCCACAGACGTTTTACAACACTCCCCCTTTGATATTCATGTCTCAATAGATAGTGTGCTTCTTAAAACCTTATTAAGAAAATTCAATGGGAAAAAATCTCAATGAAGGAAAAATAGTGGATATATCTTATAATACGCATTAATAGCTGCCTCATAAAAAAACTTCCTAGGAAAACCAGTAGGTGAAAACCTTGGTTAAGGAAAAAGAAATTATTGCAGTGTGTATTATACTCACACCCTCACCCCCCCCCCCCAAAATTAAGACATCACTTAGCAACCGAAGATGATGCATTCCAATCTTATATCTCGTCTTCTTAAAGGTTAAAGTTGATAATGCCTTGGTGAATACGGAGTGTTGAACATATGTTAAATCCTTCCTTTGAAGTTCATTAATATTCGTTTTATGATAAATGAGAAATATAGATAAAATAATTATATTAAAAATTATCTTTGAGATTCTTTATATCAATTATTAAAGTTGCTCAAAAAAAATTAATTCTATGTTATTGTCCCATATTATATTAGAATTAATAGTATTTTATCAAAAACTTTTCAAATAGTGATTTGGTTTATCATGACAGTGAGTTAATTGTCATTATGATATTTATCAAATTGATTGTAAACAGATTTGAAGGAATATCTGACAATTGGATTAATAATCTTTATTTTAGTTACTACTCATTGAATGTCATTTTGTGCAAGGATCTGGAGCTCTCAATTTGTTATCTCTATGGGGGATATTGATAAAATATCGTTCTCATATTAAAAAGTACAAGAATAATCTTTGGGATTCTTTATATCTATTATTAAAGGTGATCAAAAGAAATAATTATATATTATTGCCCAATATTATATTAGTCTTAATGGTATTTTATTCCGAATTTTCAAACAATTATTTCATTTAATATGACAATAAATTAACTGCATTTATGACATTTATCAAATTGATTGAGCAAATATTTGATGAAATATTTGGTTATTAAGTCTATAGCCTTTATTTCAATTAATACTCATTGATTGTCATTTTGTGCAAAGATTTGGAGTTGTCAATTGTGAACTCTATAAATAGTAACGTTGTCATTTTAGCTGACAAACTAAAAAAGAATAACAAGAAATACATGTTTTCTTATTTTGTATTTGCATGATTTTCATTAAGTAAAATATATTTTTTTAGGTTTTGGCTCCTAGTTTTAATACTAGAAGAGATTGTTAAATCCTGAAAAATACACCTTAACGTGTGAAATATCCTTAAGGAGAGTCTTATAGACAGACCTCAAATTAAATTAGGAGATTTTTGTGATTTTCAATATCTTCCAACATAATTTATCTTTTACATCTTATAATAATGTTAGTTTTCTAATTTATAATAATGTTAGTTTTCTAATTTACGAATTTGAATTCCCAATATTTTAGTTGTTATATTGTAGATTTAATTCACGCTACTCGAGAAAACCAAGGTTATTACAATCTTCCGCTGGGAATATTTTTGATGTTGTATACTTTACATGGGGTGAGATTCCGCAATTATTCAGGCGACAAATCTTCAATAAGTATAAGAAATATATGAATTTATTATTTTAATTAAAGCACTATATGTATTGTGATTCATTCCTAATGTGAGATATTTTGAAAATAATTTTAGGAAAAGTGTGTATTGTTTCCTCCTCATGGAAAGCAAATCACAACTAACTTGGAGAAAAGAGTAAGTCATAGGATATCAAACTTGTTTATAATGATCGCTAAAGTGGTAGGATTTCTAAGTGGTGTAAACGAAATATTTGTGAAGATCTTTGCCAACATTTAAATAGTCATAAGTTTTTTTTAAGAAGAGGAACGGACAGAGAAACAAAACTTGAGAATTTATGAGAGGGAGATCCTAGGAAACACGAGGCGTTGTCAACATAGTAGAACAATACAATTCATTTAATTTCAATGTGAAATTTGAATTTTGACTCTAATGGCTGTTTACTAATATTTACGAATTTCATATATATTAGGGTAATATAACTTAATTTTGTTATATTAAAAACTACTCAAGGGGTTTATATTGTAAGCACACTGAAGTTATTTTTCAATTTGAGTTTATGGAATGATTTTATCTCTGCCTTAATAATTAATTTTAATCATGCTGAAATGAGAATATTTGATGAATAGAATAATCATTAATAATAATAACATATAAATAAAATATGAAAGGTGATTTTAATTTTTTTTTCTTAATCGAAGAAGGGAAAAACTAGGGACATAATTATTGCTTCACTTTTGACATTTTCACTTTTTTTTTATGGAGAAACATTAATTTTATTCTATATTTAATATTATGGGATATAATTATTAATCATTTGATTCTTGAATGGTTATATCGTGGTATGTTTTTCAACCTTTTATGAACATGACATGTAAGGAATATAGAGACGTATCCTTTATCATGAAATAGAGAATAAATTAAAATTTCACCATCAAAATTATGATTGACACTCAATAAACACCTATCCATGTCAATTGAACCAATATTCATCTTATTAGATACCAAATAGCAATAGAAAATTTTGCTAAGAATCTCAGATAGCAGAAGCATCCCAATAGTTATGCAATCCATCAAACAATATACAAATCAAAATAGAATATCCTCTATGAATAATAGTAGCATGAAAATAAATTCATGTCTGGAAACATTAAAATATCATAACATATCTCCCAAAATCTAGTAAAGGAGTATCTTATTCAATAAAAGTACAAAGAGTCTAGGGGCATAACTTATAATACCTAAAAGAAAAAAAAGGGAAAGATGTAAGGCTCCACCGCTATTAGTATGCTTACCTACACTGGACATACTATGTGTCTCAAACTCGGACAAAGAGGAACCAGTGTGGTACTTGAACTTGTAAAAGTAGAGAAACAACAAGGGTGATCATAAAGTTTAACCATATCCCTAATTTCTCCTCTTCTTAAATAACTTATGATTTCTCAAATGTCGACATAGATATTTCCAAATATTTGGCTTACATCACTTGGAAATTCTACCTTTTATGCGACCATTGAAAAACGAGTTTGCTATTCATGACATGCTCTTTTCTCATAATTAATTGTGATCTTCTTATCATGAAGAGGAATCCATACAAACTATCATAGATTTATTTTTAGAATCTATCACATTAGGGATGAATCACAAAACATATATACAGTTAAAATTTAAAGAATAAATTCATATATATCTTACACTCATTAAAAATTTGTCTCTTGACTGATTGTGGAATCTCACCCCACATCAAGTATGCAACATTAAAAAACTTTTCAAGAGTAGATGTAATAACTTTTTCAGTCTCTTGACATGGATTAGACCTGCAATATAATAATAAATATATTAGGAGGTCAAATTCATGATTTAGAAAAAATAACACTATTGTGGTGAGCCACTGATAACCATCCATCTGCCTAGGCATTAGAGGATCCTAACCATGTAAAGTAGGGTGACGTTGTAGGGTCATTGAGGTATAGCCCTATATAGCAGTGTAGTTTTAATGATACAATCCGCCGTTATCCATGTCATTATGCACAAAATTTTAAAAACTTTAGAAATTTGGTGAAAGAATTTTAAAATGTGAACACAAGATGAATTTAGCTCATTTTGAAGTTGATTGGACCGACATCAACCCACTATAGTGGGAGGCTTCCAACTATTGTTGTACTTGTATAGAGCCTTCACGACCACTATAGAGGGATGAAGGGAAATCAACAATCTACTTATATAAAATTATAATTTTCTTCTAACCTTTGAAAGAAGAAAACACATGAGGGATGTTCTAAAACCCTATAAAGTCATTAGGGGCATGGAACAAATGGAGCGTATACATATTACAGTGCAAGGAGTTGAAAGCCCAAGGAATTTTTGTGCTCATTTATCATGGTTTGCTATTACGGAATCAGAGATCATGGGAAAGGTTCATCACTTGATGCGTGACACACAAATAGTCTAGCTTTTTTACAAATTGAGCAAATAGACCTATTTTTTCCGCATTATTTATGGTAGCTTTACCAATATTACATGTATAGTCCTTCGGGCATGGAGTATGAATGGTTAAACGTTGTTGATATTGCTCTTAAGGTGGAAAAAATAAAATGGATAAATGAAGGTTCTTTAGTTCTTGATTATTAACCTTGAGTTTTGTTGCTCAGGTGGTTGGTCGTAATCTAAGGTTAGGTTTTAGGAAATTGTGCGGTTATAACCATTTCACTTGTGGTAATAATGGGAACAACTGTATACTCATAATGGTTTCAGTATAAGGCCATTTATATTGAGGTGATTTGTGTTGTCTAATATATGTGTGAGAGCTTGTATACTGCTTTACGGTATCACTTGTAATGCCTATAGGGGAAATTGAAGGAAAGGATATGTATTTGACATTATCTTGGTAATCTCATGTAATGAACCTTTTTTTACGTTAGTTGTGAGTTTCAAGCATTATTCTTCATCGTGATGGTGTTGTGCATGAGTATTTGTGATTCTGATATTCTCGGTTCCCATGCAAGTATAGGAATACTAACAATTGGCTACATTTACCACAATGGTATGAATACTAATGGTTGTCTTGAATACGACATATAGTATAAATACTAACATTTGTTGAGTTTGGTACCACTTGGTCTACTAATTGTTTTTGTGTGGGTTCTATGAGAGAATAAGGTTGTTTATTGTTTAATATTTGTCACATGTTGGTCTATGAATAGCCGGATTTGTGTTTAAGTGCTGGGATATGGTTATTGTATAGACTAGGTTTGCATGTTAAACATTATTATAATGTTTTAGGGATCATTAGTGATCTAGGTTACTTGAATGGTGTGGTAAACTATGTATGGATTTTATATGATCATATTGGACATGTTGTCATGTGAATGTTAACTCAGGATAAGGATTAAAGTCTAGGATATGTTACGCTTGTGATTATATTGGTATGCTATTTGTTATCGAAGTGGTGTTTACTAAGTTAGGCATATGATCAAGAGGTTTAGTGCAAGGTTTAAGTGTTGGGATTGATTATGGTTTTCTAGTATTTTGAACGTGATTCAATATGGATGAGTTTATCCAAGCAGCCTATTCAGGTACTGTTCGGAAAGGACTAGGGTGTGGACATGAGGATTTGAAAGAAAGTAGTAGGTTGGTTAATGGGGCTGATGGTGACCTTTTTTCACTGAATCATGGTGATAGGAGGGCTAAGTTTTTATTTGGTATTAAGGGTGTGTTATTCTTACAATAACCTGTATTTATAAGGTTAATAAACAGAAACAGAAATAAGATGAAGCAGAAAAAATATAAAATACAAGAATTAATTCGAGTCCACAGAAACTACTGTGTGTCCTTAAGAAATTTAATCCCCTCACTGTACCCAATGTTATGGATTAATTTCTTCCAAGGTAAAACGGATTAAACCTGTTAAATAAATAGCGGTACCTCAAACTTCTTTAAGTTCAACGAACTTAAGAACAACAACAAGTCACACAGACTCAGTCGATCGACACTTTGATTTTATTTGAAAGAAAAATAAATGTAGAGAAGGAAATTTTTTTTCAGTGTTCTTAAAATTAAAAAATTGACTTCCTTTTATAGCCATTTTCAACAAGGAACATGTCTGTTCAGTGAAATCCGTTCAGACCCATTTTATCCAGAAAGTTGTGTCTTTTAGAAAAAATAACAACTTTTCAGAAAATTGTGTCTGTTAGGAAAATAACGACTTTTTGGAAAGTAATGACTTTTCAGAAAGAGTAACAACTTTTCGGAATGTTACCGTTACCTGCAAATTTATAAGAGATAATTTTAACAGGATTTATTTAATTTAACAAAAACTGATTAAATAAATTTTTGTCCAAAAAATTTATCAATCAATCACATCATTTGCCAAATCCAAATCCAAAGCCAAAGCCAAAGCCAAAGGCGAGCCGAGCGAGCGACGACGACGACGGAGCGATGGGGCATCTTCTTCTTAGATCTTTAAGAAGTAATGGAAGTGTTTCCTTCTATAAGGACAACAATTTCCATTTCTTTTGCCGATATGGGAGAAATGACTTTTCCTTTTCACTTTGCAAATGACTTTTCATTTTCCTTCAAAGTAGTTCCCTCACTTTTCATATTCTATCTTTTCTTTTCCCATTCACACTTGCTAAAACCCAACAATCCCCCACATGAATGGGGAAGGCTATTGTTAAAACATATGCATGAAAAAACTTGTGTGTCTTGTAGGTAAAGGTTAATCACATCTGGATAAGTAGGTTTCCCTTTAAACTTTCCGTAGTGAACATATATCGGATATACTCGGTCAATCGGTAGATTTGATATCTTTGAACCGTCGAGCTTTGGTGTGTACCTAGACAACATATGTCACACAATCAACCCTTGAACTGTTCTTAGTTCTCATTGTTTTGTTCGTTTCAGCCATGAACACATCTTGGATAGTAAGTGCTTAAAGAACTGGCCTTACCGGATTCTCCTTGAAGCGGCTTACACTTCACACTTACATAGGTGATTTCTAAATGTGTTATCCCATAGATACACCATTTGATATTCCCTGTATCAAACTTAGAAATCATTAAAAAGTCCTTATGTCTTTATCCTGGTTACTAAACATTGTCTCATCATGAGAATGGACCATAAAATAATAATAATTTTTTTTCTTTGATAATGTTGAACCGTCATCAATGACTTTGTTTTATCTCCTTGAACCTAGATCTTGGGATCTCCAGTCTTCTAGGTAGAGTTACCGCCATGATGACTTGTTCTCGGGCATAGTCCCATTCCCGTCGATGATTTCTCAACTCCATCTCTATTTAGGCCTTTTGTAAGTGGATCCGACACATTATCTTTTGACTTCACTTAGTCAATTGTGATAATTCCACTAGAGATTAGTTGTCTCACAGAGTTATGTCTTCGTCTTATGTGACGAGACTTGCCGTTATACATAATGCTTCCAGCCCTTCCTATTGCAGCTTGACTATCACAATGTATGCATATAGGGGCATTGGTTTGGGCCAAAATTGAATATCTTCTAAGAAATTCCGGAGCCATTCAGCTTCTTCACCTGCCTTGTCTAAAGCAATGAATTCATACTCTATTGTAGAGCGAGCTTTACATGTTTGTTTGGATGATTTCCAAGATATTGCTCCTCCACCAATAGTAAAAACGTATCCACTTGTGGATTTTGTTTCAGTTGACCCAGTAATCCAATTTGCATCACTATATCCTTCAAGAACGGCTGGATATCTTTTGTAATGTAAAGCATAGTTTTGAGTGTCATCTAAGTATCCCAAAACTCTCTTCATTGCCAACCAATGATTATGATTAGGATTACTTGTGTATCGACTCAGTTTACTGATAGCGCAAGCTATGTCTGGTCGTGTATAATTCATGACATACATTAAGCTTCCCTATACGCTAGCATAGTCCAATTGAGACTGACTTTCGCCTTTATTCTTTGCAAGATGAAGATTTACATCAATTGGAGTCCTTGCCCTTTTAAAATTCAAAAATTTAAATTTTTCAAGTATCTTTTGAATATAATGAGTTTGAGACAATGCTAGACCGTTAGGAGTTTTAAGAATTTTAATTCCTAATATCACATCAGCAACTCCTAAATCTTTCATATCAAACTTACTAGCAAACATACGCTTTGTAGCTTTTATATTAGCAATGTCTTTGCTCATTATAAGCATATCATCTACATATAGGCATAAAATAACTTCCTGATTTGGAGTATCTTTAATGTAAACACATTTATCACATTCATTGATCTTAAATCCATTTGACAAAATGATTTGATCAAACTTTGCATGCCATTGTTTTGGTGTTTGTTTTAGCCCATAAAGTGACTTAATAAGTTTGCACACTTTCTTTTCTTTACCAGGAACTACAAAACCCTCAGGCTGTTCTATGTAAATTTCCTCTTCAAGCTCTACATTTAAGAAGGCTGTTTTCACATCCATTTGATGAATTTCAACACCGTATACTACAGCTAGTGCAATTAACATCCGAATTGTTGTAATCCTAGTCACTGGCGAGTATGTGTCAAAATAATCAAGACCTTCTTTTTGTCTAAAACCTTTGACAACAAGTTTTTCTTTATATTTTTCAATAGTTCCATCGTCTTTCATCTTCCTTTTAAAGATCCATTTTGAACCCAAAGGTTTGTTCCCTGGAGGAAGATCAACCAACTCCCAAGTATGATTGCTTAAGATTGATTCAATTTCACTATTAACAGCCTCCTTCCAAAAGGTAGAGTCGCTAGACAACATTGCTTCCTTGAATGTTTGAGGCTCACTTTCAAGAAGAAATGTTACAAAATCTGATCCAAATGAAGTAGATGTCTTTTGACGTTTACTGCGTCTTGGACTTTCTTCATTTTGTTCATTCTCTTTTTGTTCTTCTCTGGGTTGTTTAGATCCCCCACTAGATGACTCAAGTCTAGTTTTATATGGATACATATGTTCAAAAAATTCAGCACTATCTGATTCCATTACCGTATTATCATGAATATCCGGATGTTTGGACTTATGAACCAAAAATCGACATGCCTTACTGTTTGTGTCATATCCAATGAATACACAATCCACAGTCTTAGATCCTATTTTTACCCTCTTAGGGATAGGAACTTGGACTTTGGCTAGACACCCCCACACTTTGAAATATTTCAAATTGGATTTTCTACCTTTCCATTTCTCATATGGAATTACATTTATCTTTGAGTGAGGCACTCTGTTAAGTATCTGATTTGCTGTAAGGATAGCTTCCCCCCACAAGTTCTGTGGTAAACCTGAACTTATTAGTAATGCATTCATCATTTCTTTTAAAGTTCGGTTTTTTCTTTCTGCAATTCCATTAGACTGAGGAGTGTAGGGAACATTAGTTTGATGGATTATTCCATTTTCTAAACATATTTCTGCAAATGGAGATTCATATTCTCCACCTCTATCACTTCTGATCATTTTGATCTTTTTATCTAACTGATTTTCAAATTCAGTTTTATATTGCCTAAATGCATATATTGCTTCATCCTTACTATTTAGCAAATAGACATAACAATATCTAGTGCAATCGTCAATAAAAGTTATGAAATATTTTTTCCCACCACGTGATGGTGTTGACTTCATGTCACAAATATCAGTGTGAATCAATTCTAAAGGATTTAAATTCCTTTCAACAAATTTATAAGAATGCTTAGCATACTTAGATTCAACACAAATTTGACATTTTGATTTATTGCACTCAAATTTTGGCAAAATATTTAAGTTAATCAGTTTTCGCAAGGTTTTGTTATGAACGTGTCCCAAACGTTCATGCCATAAACATTTAGACTCAAGCAAGTAAGAAGAAGAAAAATCTTTATTCATATCAACTGCAATTACATTGAGTTTGAAAAGGCCATCACTAAGGTAGCCTTTTCCTACATACATATCATTTTTGCTTACTACTACTTTATCAGAAACAAATACACATTTAAATCCATTCTTGGCCAGAACTGGAATTGAAACTAAATTCTTTCTCAATTCTGGAACATATGAGACCCTATTCAAAGTCACCACCTTGCCAGATGTCATCTTTAATAGGACTTTGCTAGTTTCTTACACCTTTGCAACAACGGAGTTTGCCATAAACATATTTTTAATTTGTAAGTGCTGGAGTATATGATGAAAATAATTCTTTGTTGGCACAAACATGTCATGAGGCACCAGAATCTATCCACCATTCTCTTGGATTTCCAACCAAGTTACATTCTGAAAGCATTGCACAGAGATCGTCCATTTGTCCTTTGGAATCAACCAAGTTTGCTTGATCCTTCTTTTTCTTGTCCTTCTTAGGACCCCGACATTCATTAGCCCTATGACCATGTTTACCACAATTAAAGCAATTTCTATTGAATTTCTTCTTAGGAGGATTGCTTTTTGGACCAGATGCTTTCTTTCTTT
The DNA here is from genome assembly GCA_027704765.1 of Solanum habrochaites. Taxonomy (NCBI): domain Eukaryota; kingdom Viridiplantae; phylum Streptophyta; class Magnoliopsida; order Solanales; family Solanaceae; genus Solanum; species Solanum habrochaites. The sequence continues at coordinate 376,135 of JAKWJA010001358.1, read as the reverse complement.
TCTTTAATTTTGTGGGATCTTCTTCAACAAAATTTACTCCAGATATTGCTGAATTACCACGTGACCTCTTTTCTGCAGCCTTATTATCCTCTTCGATTCTCAACCTTACTATGAGATCTTCAACAGTGGTGTTTGTGTTTCAAGTAGTTTTTAAAGTCCTTCCACAATGGAGGTAACTTTTCAATAATTGCAGCCACTTGAAAAGCATCATTCACAATCAATCTCACATTAAAGGTTATGTGAGTATTAAGGGAAAACTTAATATTTCTAACATAGGCATTAAATAAATTTATACCTTCAGCAAGGAGATCATGGATTATGACCTGCAATTCTTGAACTCTGGTGACGACAGTCTTACTGTCTATCATCTTATAGTCCAGAAATTTTGCCACAATGAATTTCTTCATTCCGGCATCTTCTGTTTTGTACTTCTTTTCTAAAGCATTCAAGAGTTCTTTTGAGGTTTTGGCATTGCTGTACACATTGTACAGATCATCTTGCAGACCACTCAAAATATTTTTTACACAAAAAATCTGAGTGTGTCCATGCTTCTGTTACCAAGAATCGTTCATCAGCCGGAGTTTCATTTGAATTAATAGGATCATTCTCATTAATGAACTTCTGCAGACTCAACGTAGTGAGATAGAAGAACATCTTTTGCTACCATCTCTTAAAATCGACTCCAGAAAACTTTGCAGGTTTCTCAGCCGGTGCTAAGGAAGCATTTGAACGATTATGTGCAACCGTTGTTGTTGCAACACTTACTGTTCCAGCATTTGTTTGACTTGAATTAGTCATTTTTTTCTGTCACAAATGGCAGATAAAATTAAGTATTTGAAATACTAACAGTAAAGAACAAATCTTTACACAAACTGTTGCTGATTTAACGATAAAGTTTTTATGTTCTTTTAATCGTTAATCGAATGAATTTTAAAAATTCAAGCAGAGTAGAAAACCATAAAGGTTTTAATCTCCAGAAACCTCAAATACAGAAACTGTTAAATTTCTTAATATTGTTATTCTTACAATATCCTGTATTTATAAGGTTAATAAACAGAAACAAAAATAAGATGAAGCAGAAAAAATATAAAATAAAAGAATTAATCCGAGTCCACAGAAACTACTGTACCCAAGGTTATGGATTAATTTCTCCCAAGATAAAACGGATTAAACCTGTTAAACAAATAGCGGTACCTCAAACTTTTTTAAGATCAACGAACTTAAGAACAACAACAAGTCACACAGACTCAGTCGATCAACACTTTGATTTTATTTGAGAGAAAAATAAATGCAGAGAATGATATTTTTTTTCAGTGTTCTTAAAAAATCAAAAATTGACTTCCTTTTATAGCAATTTTCTGCAAGGAACATGTCTGTTCAGTGAAATCTGTTCAGACCCATTTTATCCAGAAAGTTGTGTCTTTTGGAAAAAACAACAACTTTTCAGAAAATTGTGTTTGTTAGGAAAATAACGACTTTTTGGAAAGTAATGACTTTTCGGAAAGAGTAACAACTTTTCAGAATGTTACCATTACTTGCAAATTTATAAGAGATAATTTTAACAGGATTTATTTTATTTAACAAAAACTGATTAAATAAATTTTTGTCCAAAAAAATTATAAATCAATCACATCATTTTCCAAATCCAAATCCAAATCCAAAGCCAAAGCCGAGACGAGCGAGCGACGACGACGACGGCGCAAGGGGGCATATTCTTCTTAGCTCTTTAAGAAGTAATGTAAGTGTTTCCTTCTATAAGGACAACAATGTCCTTATATATATATATATCCTTTCTTGTGGTGGTGCTACAATCTTACAAATTGAAACCAATGACTATTCTTCACTGCTATGCACTATACCTGCGATTACTCTGATCCGTCACTGAAAACCTTCTCTTTTCTACATATGTCACATTTAAGTATTCCAAACTTGGTCAATCCGGAAGAGATTCTGCACAAAGCATTCGAAGGTTCTTTGTGGCTCCCCAGTGTACACGCAAGTGTACGTGGTCGCACAAGTAATATATATTCTTTTAGAAATGAGTTATCGTTCCCAAGGAACTTATGATAACCTTATATTCAACACTTAATTCTGCAATTAAAGATACAAGTAACTATTTCATGAGTTAATGATTTATGATTAACTACGACTAATATGAAATAAATGGAAGTAACCAATGGTAAACGACTTTGATATATTGTTTCAATAAAGTTCAAAATGAAATTCCAGGGCTGTAGCATATAATGAATATCACGTATCATATTATTGGCTTAGAACTATCTTCAATTGCAAAAATACTGGTTTGTAGGGTTGATAGTATGATCCATGTTACACACCTCTCATCGCCTACACAATTGTCTATCTAACTTCATCATTGAGCGGGGATAAAAAGACTAACTAACGAGAATATATATTTCATCCTATTTCGTAATCAACCAAGGTGTTCGCCTGGGCATCACTCTTGAACACTAATAACCTGAATTTGATAAGTGAATCGAACTCTCTATATTATTTTTGTATAATCTCTTCTCAGGTCGAGTTTAAGATTAGACACTATATTTTTCTCTAGATGGACAGTCAAGAAATACTAAAACAACAATATATAAGTGATTTGAATTGACAACCAAAGATTAATTCATAAAGCCTCACATATTCAACAATCAATTTGTATATACAACCCCAATATTAGGGCGTTTAGATATTCATGATTTTAAAAATCCTGAAAAGATAATTGTTCGCGCAATAATCCAAAAAATAGAAGAGTTAAAAGGAATATAAACTTGATTGATTCTCTTTCAAAATAAACAAATGTCGAACCCTATGATTGGCAGCCTAAGGATCTATTTATAATAGTCGAGAAAGTTAAGAACAAATTCTACTCAAATTAGAACTCCTAGTAAATGTTTAAAACTTGGGAAATTTTAAATTTGGATGGCGCGTCGCGCCTTTTATCACGTCAACATGTCGCATGCAAATAATCACCTTGGCGTGGTGCACCACTCAGTATGCCATGAATCTTCTTTTGATCTTTTGGAGATGGCGCGTCGCGTCTAGCCATATGCCAGAAATCTTCTTCTGATCTTTTGGGGCATGCGCGTCGCACCTATCAGTACACCCCAAATATCCTTTTGATCTTAATGCCTTGGCGGGACGCTCCTCTCAGTACCCCAGCTTCTGGGGTCTTCATACTTGATCAATTTATTGGAGTCTTTTCTCCTTCTTTTTTCATTCCAACTCCAATTTCTACAAGAGTTCCTGAAATTACTAATGTGTGTAAGTCCAAAATCATCACAAGTACACCAAAAAATTAAGCTAATAATTCAGTATCATCCTCAAAACATAATAAATTCATGGGCACATTTTGACCTCTTAGGCATAAAAATATGCTTAAATATAAGTTCTCTTCTGTATTCTTCTTCCATGAGGTTTATATTGTTATTGTTCTTTAACAAACTCTTTTGTTGTTTGTTGGATATTCATAATTCAGTCCGAGTTCACATGTGTTTCACTTTTATGAATATCTTCCTTTATTTCTAAACCATCCATGTTGCGAATGTCGCAATAAATAAAGCCTTGCATAAACAATTTACCAGTGGAATTTGACTACAACGAGAATGTTAATCAACACAAGATTTCGATTTATCTCTATATATAATGTTCATAATTAAAGTACTTCAACATTTTATACTCATTTTTTATAAGCCAATAACATTAGCAGACTTCATTGTAAACGTTTCAATGAACATTGGAGTTCACTGCACGTTGGAGCCAAGAAAAACTGGCAACTTTTTCATTAACCATTGATGGAATTAGTTACCCCTCTCATTATCTCATTATTTATTACTCCATTATTCTTTATGACCTATGTAACATATGTAGCTCCTAACACCATTAATCTTTACTATTTACCACCCCATTATTTTCCTATTTATCCCTAGGAAGAATTCTTCTACCATAAATAGTTGTAGTCTTCATTTGGTGATACACAAGAAAAAATATAGAGGGGAAAAATGTTAGTAAAAAAATGAGTTTTTTTTAGTTGAAGGAACATGTTCTTTTTGTGGAGCTTTGGGCTCAACTCTTTTTCAGAGTTGTTGAGTTATACTTTGTGTTAAGGTTGTTGTATCCTGAAGGGGAAAAGTCAAGAAGGACTACTGTTGGACCAGTGAAAAACATTTGCTTCTGTGAGCTTGAATCTCCTTAAAATATAAGATATTCGCGCCTCATCCTGAAGAGATTTTATTTCATTTTATATTCGATTGTAATCTTGAAAATTTATTATGTAGTAAAATTTCACTAACAATTTTAAGAAAATTCATAATGGATACAATTGAAAAAACTGTTGATGTCAAGATGGAAGATCTTAACAAGCCATTTCAGTTCAATGATAACAATTTCAATAGATGGAAGGGTAAAATACTTTTCTACTTAAATATTCTCAATGTTTCTTATTTGTTAACTGAGAAGAATCCTAATAAAGTAGACATCACCTCTATGAATGATGATGAAACTATTTTCATCTAGAGAAAGTGGAAAAGTACGATGGTGATTTCTATATGTGTCAATATTATATTCTTAATTATCTATCTGATAAATAATTTCTATATGTGTCAATATTATATTCTTAATTATCTATATGATATTTTTTATGATTATTATGATAGAACTTTATCTAGTCAAAGAAAATTTTGAAAGTATTGCAGAGTAAGTATGATACTGAAGAGGGTGGAGCAAACAAATATGCGACTAGTAGATTTTTTGATTTAAAATAGAGGACGATAAATCAGTGGTAGATACAACTCAATACTTTATAATGTTTGTTTGAGAACTCAGGTCCGAGGAGGTCAAAATTGGAGATAACCTTATTGTTTGTGGCATAGTTGATGAACTTCAACCTTTTGAAAGGAAATTTAAAAAGCTATGTGCCATAGGCAAAAGAAAACCTCTCTTCGGACACTGATAATGTAAATACATATGGAGGAAGAGGCAATGGGCCAAGATGAACTTTTATAAACAGAAGAGATCAACATCACAGAGAAGGTAAATTTAATTACTTCAAACAATGCTAATCCTGAATCTCACAAAAATATTTCTTTGAAGCCTAAGAAGAAAAAATAAGAAAAATAATGGTAGACCTCCCAAGAAAAATAATGGTGAAAATAACCAAAAACACAAAATCAATAAATTTAAGACAAGGAAATGTGTTTTGTTTGTGGCAAGAGTGGGCATGTTGCTCGATTTAGCATATTCTTAAAACGTAGTCCTAACCGAATACACTTTTGTGAAGGTGATTACAAACATAAATATGGTTAAGAGTGTTGATTGATGATGGGCTGAATCTGGTGCAAACTGCCATGTGTATTATGATAAAGGTGGTTTAAAAAATACACTCATTTTGAGAAGCCCAAAATCATCATGTTTGGTGATGCTCACACAACTAAAGTGCTCTCAACGGGAGTTGGAGAATTGTTTTTTACTTCTGGAAGGGTATTAACTTTGAAATGTATATTTTATAGTCCTTCCATAAGAAAAAAATCATGTCTAATTTTTTTCTTAATAAAACAACTTTAAACATATTATTGAATATGACCAATATTTAATTGTGAAGAAAGTATTTTTGTAGGTAAGGGGTATGATTGTTATGGGATTCTCAAACTAAATCTTGAAATGAATAAAGTGTTTACTTTTGTTTACATGCTTTCTTCTACCGATTTTTGGCATTGTGTCGTATTAATGATCGTTATTTTGGAATTATGAGTAGTTTAGGATTAATCCCAATGGTTAAAGAAAATTTTGAAAAGTGTGAGGCTTGTAATAAGGTCAAAATCACTCAAATGCCTCAGTTCAAATTGAACGAAAAAGTGAATTGTTTGAATTAGTTCATACTGATATTTGTGAACTGGTGAAATTTCAACTCATGGAGGTAATAGATATTGTATCACTTTCATTGATGATTTTTTTAAGTTTACATATGTTTTCTTGAAGAAACATAAAAGTGATGCTTTTGAAAATTTTAAAACTTATCTCTATGAGTTGAAAATCAGTTTGAAAAAAAAATAAATATAGAAGTGATAGAGGTCGTGAATATGAATCAAATGAATTTAATTCTTTTGTTAGATCATTGCGATTAACTCATGAAACTACTCCTTCTTACTCTCCTTTAAATAATGGAGTAGAGGAAAGGAAAATAGAACTTTGGTTAAATTCACTAATGCCATGCTTATTGAGTCAGACACACCTTTAAATTTATGGGGTGAAACTATTTTGACTGCTTGTTATGTGTTGAATCATGTGCCTCATAAACTGTCTAAATTGACACTTTTTGAATTGTGGAAAGGTTATAAGTCAGGTTTGAAATATCTAAAAGATTGGGGTTGTCTAACATTTGTGCCGATATTAGATCCAAGATTACAAAATTGGATAAGAAAGTTACTTGTGCATTTCTTGGTTATGCTTCAAATATTACAACCTGTAGATTTTTAAATCTTGAATATAATGTTATAATTAAATTAGATGTTTTTATTTTTCATGAAAATAAATTTCCTTGTGATTCTAAAAATAGTGGAGGTCAGAGGATCGAACAAAATATTTTGTCACAACCTAGTTCTTCTTGTTATATTTCGAAAAAAAAATTAATTAATGATATTGAGTTAAGAAAAAGTAAAAGAGCTAGAGTACAAAAACATTTTGGTCCTGATTTTTATGTTCTTAATATTGGAGATGTCCCTCTCGTTTTGAAAAAAAAAAGTTTTATCTTCACATGACTCCATTTTTTCGGAAAGAGGCTGTAAATGATTAAATGGAATCAATGGTTTCTAATTAAACTTGTAATTTAATTGATTTACCACCGGATTGTAAAATAATTCGTTGCAAATTCATACGAAAAATTTGAAACCGGATTGTCTATTGGTAAATATAAGGGTTGTAACAACCCTCAAAATGAACAGGATGACCTAGATCCTTACATGTATTTTAATAGTTATTAACATGTTAGTAAAGTTTGTCACAACTTGTACTAGTTCTTTGAAAGAATTTGTAAGTCCAACGTGGGAGAACGATCAAGACGTCTAGAAACTATTGATGTGTATGTGCTAGCATGCCTTTTCATGTTATACATGTTGAAATGGTGCATAAATAATAGGAGAGGAATCTAACATCTATATGGATGTATTAAGGGTCGAAACATCCAAGCATAACTCCGCAAGGAGCACCCTAAGGGTCCTTGATGTAACACTTCAAAAATATATTACGTGTTCTAGAGCCTAACATACGTTTCAAAAGTTTTAGACACTATTTTAAGGTTTATTTTAATGAATATAAGTCATTTAGGGTGTCAAGAAACCAAAACATTAAAGAACATCCATGACGTACGAAAACTAGTTCAATTAAGATCTAGCGTGCCTTAGCCTATTTTACTAGATTTTAAGAGTCTTAAAATGATGAAAATTTGTGGAAGGGTGTCTAACACATATTAGAGTTAGTTCATAGTAAAACGTCCAGGGATGAGTCCCCAAGGACCAACCAAGGGCCCTTGAGGAGGACCCTTGAAAAAGGTGGCAAAAGCTGTCTAGAGACAGTGTACAGACACGGAGGCAACTGACGAGGCATGGTCCAATCGACGGGGCGTTGATGGCCACCGTTGATGGACACTTAGTGAATTTTTCCAAAGGTTCATTTTTCATAGTCTCTGAACTCATTGACGTATGTGCAGCACGGAGGTGCACATTGACCATTGATGGACACACGATCCGTCGATTGTGGTGTCGTCTGTGAGGACTGGTTTTGCTGCACGTTTTCATTCAAGTCATTTAATTAGTTGTCTTAGTTAGGAGTTTAATTAGAGGTTAGGAGAGGTATAATTAAGTTAGTCAACAACCTATATAAATCCCCTAAGCTAATTAGACTAACCTAAACTCTCACAATTCCCAAACCCAAATTTTCTTCCTTCTCTCTTCTTTATCTCTCTAGTTGAATAACTCCATTGTAGACCATGCTAGGGTGGGTTCAAGGGATGCAAAGGGTCGAATTTCTCAAAATTCTTAAAATTAGTAAGGTATGAGATTCCTTTCAATTTCAAGACTTCTTTCGTCAAAGGGTTCCATCAAATTGATATCAAAAGTGTGGTTTTCAAGTGGGTTTTCACCCAATAAGAAATTGATTTTATGAATTACTTTGTTTATGATTTATTTTGAATATTATGAATAGATTAACATGTATTTTAACTCAATTATGTTATATCTTGATTGATTGATCTAGTTGATGACCTATTCCCCTTTACCCTAGGTTATGATCTTGATATGAATTATGCAATATTGGTTCAATTGACTTGGTTTTTTTTTGATTTACTACTAGATGATGTTATTGTATCAATTATGAATAGATTAGGGTGAATTATAGTCCTATTATGTTAGTTATCGAGTAATTGATTTAGGTATGGAGTATATTATGAATTGACCGAAATCTGTTATCTTAAGCTATGAAATAGTAATGGATTGTAATTTAGTGAATGAATTGACTTTGTTATCATGTTGGTTATTGATATGTGATGATATTATACCCTTTTTGGGTTGAATTAAGGGTTGATGGTAAGAACTTGATGATAAATTATGAAGGAGACTTGGTAAGTCTTGTGATCCAAACTCTTTACTTCAATTGTGGTTACTTGTGGTTAAGTGATGATGTTGTACTGAAGTATGCCTTGTATTAGGATTGATAAGGTTGGTATGAAGTTGAATTGAAATGCCTTGACTATGGATTGTGAGGTGTTGGCTAAGGTTTAAATGTTATAAGGATGGTGATGATTAACCAATTTTCCTTATCATGATGTGAATATGTTAATGTGCTAACTTCACTTATGTGAATTTTAATGAAAAGAAAATACTCATGCAATTCTTATTGAGCTATGATGATGATGATGTTTCTACAAGGGATAGAACCTATGACCTACATTAACCCATGATGATTAATAAAGGTATTAAAGACATTTCAAAAAGGGACTCTAGCTTAGCACCGAGTGAAATAGAATGAGGAGTGTACCTTCCCACATAGGGAAGGTAGGATCACTAATGTACTCTTGAGATGGAGACTCCAATGCATGTAGCATACGGATGGTACCAACTATATGTCCTAGTTTTTGAACTATGTTTCCCCCATAGCAATACCAGCTAGTAGATCCACGTAATTTCTATGTTCATGTTTTGGTACTACCTTGACAAGTAGTCCGCCTTCTTTCGGTGTGGGGTTTCATGATTCCGAATTCCACATTAGCTCATGTGGTCTATGTTGGTTAAGGCAAGATGTTCCTATAAAAGGAAAAATGAACTAAAGGATTAAACTCTAACTAAGATGACCTAAGGGGCTTAGCTTAGTGTAAGCAGGGGTATGGGACTCTACCTAAACATTGCACTAGCTAGCCTTTAGGGAAGTCTTAGGAGGATGTTCTTATGTATGTATATGTTTATAAATAAAAATGATGTGTATGTGATGATCTTACATGTTAATTCCACTAAATGATTTTGATTACTCTTATGAACATGTACTTGGTCTCTATTGCTAAAGTATGATATTATGTACTCTTAATGTTATATTATGTGAAGTTGGACATTGGCTATGATTCTTGCTAGGTTTACTTGATTAAGTAAGGTTATGGGCTTTGCTTAGTCATTACACAAGTGTCCTTAAAGAGGATCATCAGTAATGGTCTTGCTTTGGTTATGTTGAAATGTACTCTTATTCATACTTGTTGCTATTTTAACTTGATGATAAAGTTACATTGATTATGTGTTCAATTATATGATATGCATGTTGACTTGACTAGACTTTGGTATTGTTGGTCTTGTGATGTACATGCCTATGACTTAACGAATATGCCTTATTGATTGGTATGGTTTTATTGAATGTGCATAAATCTTTTCAAAGTAAATTGCATACCTTTATGAAATGTCTCTTTTCTTAGCACGATTCTATGATATGTGTGAAAATGTCTCATACTTAGTATAAGTGGTGTACTAACCCCATTTTTTCCTTTTCCCCAACATTTTAGGTTCTGGTCGTTGAAGGGATTTTGGAGATGACTTTGCAGAAGATTTAGAATTTTTAATCATCCAGGTTTGGTAGGTCCTTAATTTCCGAGGGCGATGCCACTATCAAGCATATGAAGTTGTTTAGTTTTTAAAACTCTATGTTCTTTCCTTTTCATTTGATACTAAACATTGTATGACCTATCTGTGGTCTTGTTAAATTGTTGTATGGTCTAGAACCAAATTATTACACTCTTGTTAGATGGTTGTTAGATGAGACGACTATTTGAGACAATGTTATACTCTATATATCTATGTGCAATAAAAGTAGAAGACTAAGTAATCTTCCTATACGAAAGGTCTATGTATACTCGATATATATATATATACATATATATATATATATATATATACATACACACACACACACACACACACTCACACACACACACTATGTGTATGTAAAGGTCTATGTAAACCTCAATGTAGAAGTAATCAAAAGTTTTAAATTTCCGCTAATTTTGACCTGTTAATGTTATGATATAAGCTAAGAGGTTAGTCTTAGTCCTCAAAGAGGACTCTGACGCCGGTTACGTCTATGGGGTGCTCTAAGAATGTAACAAACTTGGTATGAAAGCATGAGGTTAAATATCTTTGAGTCGATGTCTCTCTCAACCACGTCTATGTAGGTTCATATTCATAATTGTGAAGAACACCACACTTATGAATAGGAATCTATGTGATGCTTTGGAAACTCTAACTTTTGTGGAAGTCCAATATCGTGCCTCTAGAGTTTATCTCAATGTGCTTCTACATCAAATCCTATTATTGTGATTATAGGAAATGAATAATCGAAGGAAAGTGACACAAAGACTTGAAGAAGTGATGGCTAATGCAGGAGTTCCTCCCAGTGGTGATCAAGTTCCTCCTCTTGAAGAAGATTTTAATGATGACCAAGCTTCGGTCGATCCTCCTTTGATGGATGGTGCCATCCGAGTTGCTCTTTTTCAAATGTCCCAATCCATTACTACCCAAGCACAAACCGCCACTGCTCAAGCTCAAGCCATGACAGCCCAAGCTAATTGGAAGGTTTTACCCCGAGCAAACCAACAAGTTGCTACCATGGCCTCCCATTTTAGGGATATCACTAGGATGAATCCCCCTACTTTCTATGGCTCCAAGGTTGAAGAAGACCCCCAGAGTTCATTGATGAAATCTACAAGAGACTCTATGCTATGGGGTTGTCTACTAGTGAGAAGGCCAAGTTAGCCACTTACCAACTCAAAGATGTGGCCCAAGCTTGGTATGTCCAATGGAGAGATAATAGGCCTTTAAGGGGTGGACCTGTGACTTGATAGGTGTTCAAGAAGGCTTTTCTTGATAGGTTATTTCATAGTGAGAAGAGGGAAGTGAAGGTGGTGGAGTTCATCAACCTTCGTCAAGGAGGTATGAGTGTGCTTGAATACTCTTTGAAATTCACTCAAATGTCAAAATATGCTCTTTCTTTGGTTTCCGATCCTAGAGATGAAATGAAACACTTTGTGATGGGATTGTCGGATGACTTGCAAGAGGAATGTCATTCGGCTATGCTACATGAAAATATGAACATTTATCGTCTCATGGTGCATACTCAACAAGTGGAAGAGTCAAGGTCTAAGATAAAGAGTAGAATGCTAAGAGGGCAAGGTCATTTAATGGTAATTCTTCAAAGGGTTGGATTGATATCCAAGACAAGCCTACGTTCAAGAAAAAGGTTTCTAACCAAGTTCCTTCCAATTTCCCTAAGGCCTGTGCTGATAGGGTGTCTAACCCTAAGACTAAAAAGGGAAAGGATACTAGTTCACCAACCAAGAAGCCAACTTGTGAAAAGTGTGGCAAGAAACATTATGGTGATTGTCTTAGGGGAACGGATAATTGTTTTGGTTGTGGTAAAAGTTGGCATAAATTTTGAAATTTCCCTAATGTGAATGGTCAAGACAAGATTAGTGGGAAATCAAGTGGTTCTAATGATTCTCCTAAGAAGAATCACTTTTTTATGCTCTCCGCTCTAGGGGTGAGCATGATACTTCTCTTGACGTGGTGACCGGTATGTTGAAAGTCTTTTCCATTGATATATATTCTCTAATAGATACGGGTTCTACACTATCTTTTTTTACTCCTTTGATAGCTAAGAAGTTTGAAATTTTTCCTGACATTCTAAATGAACCTTTTATGGTGTCTACCCCGGTAAGTGAGTCAGTTGCTGCAAAGAGGGTCTATAGAAATTGTCCTATAGTATTGACCAATATAGTTACTTATAATGAACTAGTGGAACTTGATATGTTTAATTTTGATGTCATATTGGGTATGGATTGGCTGCATGCTTGCTTTGCCTCTATAGATTGTAGATCAAGGGTGATGAAGTTTAACTTTCCAAATGAGCCCGTGAATGGGGGAAATTATATTCCTAGAGGTTGTCTCATTTCTTATTTGAAAGCATGTAGGATGATCTCTAAAGGGTGTTTATACCATATAGTACGAGTCCAAGATTTAGACATCAAAATTCCTCCCATTGAGTTGGTCCACGGAGTGAAGGAATTTCTGGAGGTCTTTCCTCATGATCTTCCCTCTATTTCTGACGAACGGGAAATTGATTTTGGTATTGACTTGTTACCCAATACAAATCCAATTTCAATTCCTCCTAATGGATGGCTCCTGTTGAATTGAAAGATTTGAAGTCTCAACTCAAAGATTTACTAGAAAAAGGCTTCATTAGACCTAATATTTCTCGGTGCTTTGGTCTTATTTGTGAAGAAAAAGGATGATCCCGTAGAATATGTATTGATTATCGCAAACTCAATAAAGTTACTATTAAGAACAAGTAGACTCTCCCTTAGATTGATGACTTGTTTAATCAACTCTAAAGGGAAATCAACTTCTCTAAGATTGACTTGAGATCGGGGTATCACCAACTTAAGGTGAGAGGTGAAGATATACCAAAAATGATATTTTAAACTAGATATGATTATTATGATTTCTTATTAGTGTCGTTTGGTCTTACTAATGCCCTGACGACATTTATAGATCTCATGAATAGAGTGTTTTGAAGTTACCTAGATTCATTTGTCATTGTTTTCATTGACGAAATCCTTGTATATTTGAAAAATGAGGGTGATTATATGAACCATTTGAGGGTGGAGTTACAAGTGATTAAGGAGAAACAATTATTTGCCAAGTTTAGAAAATGTGAGTTTTGGTGGAGGTCGGTGGAGTTTCTTGGTCATATTATCTATAGCGAGGGAGTTGAGGTTGATCCAAGGACAATCGAGGCGGTGAAGAATTGTCCTAGACCATTGACTCCAATCGACATTAGGAGTTTCTTGGGTCTAGCGGGTTATTATTGGAGGTTTGTGAATGGTTTTGCGCGCATTGCATCTTCCTTGACTACTTTAACCCAAAAGAGTAAGAAATTTGAGTGGTCGGAATCATATGAGATTAGCTTCCAAATCTTGAAGGATAGGCTTACTTCTGCTCTGGTGTTGACTTTACTTGAGGGTACCAAGGGTTTCGTTGTATATTGAGATGCACCTCGAGTGGGTTTGGGGTATGTGCTTATGCAACATGGGAAGTAGTATCAAATGAATCTATACAACTTAAGGTGAATGAGAGAATCTATCCAAATCATCATCTTGAGTTAGCGTTTGCGTTGAAAATATGGAGGCATTACTTATATGGTGTTCATATGGATGTCAATACCGACCACAAGAGTCTTCAATATGTGTTCACTCAAAAAGGAGTTGAATCTCCGACAAAGAAGGTGGTTAGAGTTGTTGAAAGAGTATGACATGAGTGTTCTCTATTACTCCGGTAAAACTAATGTGGTAGAGAATGCTTTAAGTCGTTTGTTTAAGGGAAGTGTGTCCCATGCTGAGAAAGCCAAGAGAAACCTTGTGAAGGATGTTCATAGGTTGGCTCGTTTAGGAGTTCGGATTGAAGATTCTCCTATAGGTGGTGTGGTGGTATGTCATAACTCCGAATCATTAGTGGTCGAGGTAAAGTCCAAACAACACCTTGATCACACATTGATGGAGTTGAAGGAATCTGTTCTTAGTAAACTAATTGAGTCATTTTCCTTAGGGGGGGGATGGTGTCTTGAGGTACCAAGGGAGGTTATATGTTCTCGATATAGATGGGTTAAGGAGTCAGATTCTTGAGGAAGCTATTGATCCCGTTACTCCATTCACCCGAGTTCAACAAAAATGTACCATGACCTTAGGGAAGTGTTTTGGTGGGAAGGTTTGTAGAAGGACATAGCAGAATTTGTTGCTAAGTTTAAAAATTGCCAACAAGTGAAAGCCGAACATCTATAGCTGGGTGGTTTACTTAAAGAAATACAAGTTCCTACTTGGAAGTGGGAAGACATAAATATGGATTTCGTAGTAGGTTTGTCTCGGACACAAAAGCAAATATGACTCTATATGGGTGATTGTGGATAGGTTGACCAAATATGATCACTTTATTCCCGTCAAGTCTACTTATTATGCGGAAGATTATGATAGGATCTTCATAGATTAGATTGTGTGTCACCACGGTATTCATATCCATCATATCGGATAGGGGTACACAATTCACGTCTAGGTTTTGGAGGTCATTCCAAGAAGGGTTGGGTACCAAGGTGAATTTAAACACCACTTTTCATCCTTAAAGGGATGGTCAAGACGGATATGCTTAAAGCTTGTATCATTGATTTCAAAGATAATTGGGATAAGCATTTTCCTTCGGTGGAGTTTCTTTACAACAATAGCGACCATTCATCTATATCTATGGCTCCTTATGAAGCCTTGTATGGTGGGATATGTAGATCTCCAATCGGATGGTATGAAGTGGGTGAGTCTTCACTTTTGGGTCCCGATATGATTTATTTGACTTTGGAGAAGGTTCTATCATAAGGTACCGATTGCAAACAACCTATAGTCAGCAAAAGTCTTATGTCAATCATAGGAGAATGGAATTAGAGTTCAAAGAAGGTGATAAATTGTATTTGAAGATTTTGCCTATGAAAGGGGTGGTTAGATTTCGCAAGAAAGGGAAGTTGAGTCCTCGTTATGTGGGTCCTATTGAATCTTGCAAAGAGTTGGTAAAGTTGCTTATGAGTTGAGGTTGCCTAGTGAATTGGCTTCAGTTTATTCGGTTTTCCATGTTTTGTACTTAAAAAGTGTATCAGTGATCCTGAGTCTATTCTTCCTATTGAGGGTCTTGGTGTGAAGGATAACCTCTCTTATGAGGAAGTTCTGGTTCAAAATCCTTGATAGGTTAGTAAAGAATTTATGCAACAAGGAGGTGGCTTCCGTGAAGGTGTTATGAAAGAATCACCTAGTTGAGGGTGCGACATGGGAGGCCGAGCCGACATGAATTCTCATTAACCACGTCTATTTTATAACTAAGGTTAATTTTTCTTACTAATAATGACTAAAATTGAAGTTGCTTTGATTTTTAGTGAAGTGTTGCAAAAATGTGCATTTTTGATGTCATTACAATGAAGTTACGGTAAAATTGTGCATATTGACTTGAAAATTTGCAATTCTTCTTATTTTGATTTATGTTGTGCATTTTGATATGGTAAGTTATTATGAATTGTTATGTAGCATGTTGATAAGTTAAGATTTGACATAATTGACTCATATATGATATGTTGAGCTCTTTTTGTTGTGAGAAGGCCTTATGTGTGGTAATTGAAGTTTTTAATTTCCTTGTATAAATTATATATTTGAGGTTGTAAATGATGTTATAATGTATTGTTGATTGGTTGGGTTGCCAGTCTTGAGTCTATTCCTTTTTTTCAATGTTTTTCTGTCATTCGGGGATGAATGTTCCTAGGGGGAGGGGGGGGGGATAATGTAACACTTTTAAAATCTAAAATGTGTTGTAGATCCTAACATAAGTTTCAAATAATTTAGACATTGTTTTAAGGTCTATTTTAATGAATATGTCATTTAGGAAGTCTAGAAACCAAAATGTCAAAGAACTTCCATGATGTCCGGAAAGTAGTTCAATGAGGTGCTAGCGTGCCTTAGCGTATTTGACTAGCTTTTAAGAGTCGGAAAATGATCAAAATTTGTGGAAGGGTTTCTAACACGTATTAGAGTTAGCTAATAGTCCAAAAGTTTGGGCATGAATCCCCAAGGACCATTAAAGGTCCCTTCAAGAGGACCCTTACAAAATATGGCAAAAGTTGTCAAGAGACAGTGTCCACATACGGAGAAAACTCATGAGGCATGGTCAAATAAACGGGGAATCGATGGACACATATTCAACTTGGAGAAAGGGTATTTTTTTATAGTCTCTTAATGCATCGACGGATGTGCAACACAGAGGTGCACATTGACTGTCGATGGACACACGACCCCTTGATCATGGTGTCGTCTATGAAAACTTGTTTTGCGTTATGTTTTCATTTAAGTTTTTTTAATTAGTTGGCTCAGTTAGGAGGTTAATTATAGGTTAGGGTAGGTCTAATTAAGTTATTTAAAAACCTATATATAGCCATTAAGCTAATTAGACTAACCAAGGCTCTCACAATTCCCAAACCTAAATTCTCTTCCTTCTCTATTCTTTATCTCTCTAGTTGAAGAACTCTATTGAAGACCAAGCTAGAGGTGGTTTCAAGGGCTTCAAAGGGTCGAATTATCCATCAATCTCCATCAATTAGTAAGGTATGAGATTCCTTTCACCTTTGAGGTCTCTTCCTCAAAGGGTTTCATCAAATTAATTTCACAAGTTGGGTTTTCAAGTGGCTTTTCACCCAATACGAAATTGATGTTATGAATTACTTCGTTCATGATTTCTTTTGAATACCATGAAAATATTAACATGTATTTTAACTCAATTATGTTATATTATATCTTGATGGATTGGTCTAGTTTGTAAAAGATGACCTATTCCCCTTAACCTTAGGTTATGATCTTGATATGAATTATGTAATGTTGGTTCAATTGACTTGGTTATTTATTGAATTACTACTAGATGATGTTATTGTATCAATTTGTATATATTAGGTTAAATTATTTTCCTTATCATGCTAGTTCTTGAGTAATTGATTTAGGGTATGAAGTATATTATGGAATTGACCTAAGTCTCTTAGTGACTGAATTGAATTTTTTATCATGTTGAGTATTGATATGTGATAATATTTTACCCTTTTTAGGTTGAATTAAGGTTGATGGTAAGACCTTGATGATGAATTATGAAAGAGACTTGGTAAGTCTTGTGTTCCCACCTCTTTACTTCAATTATGGATACTTGTGGTTAAGTGATGATGTTGTATTGAAGTATGCCTTGTATTAGGATTGATAGGGTTGGTATTATGTTGGATTGGAATGTCTTGACTATGGATTGTGAGGTGTTGGCTAAGGTGTAAATGTTATAAGGACGACGATGATTTACCAATGTGCCTTCTCGTGATGTGAATCTGTTAATGTGCTTACCTCACCTATATGAATTGTTATGAAAGGATAATACTCATGCAATTCTTATTGAGCTATGATGATGATGAGTTTTATACAAGGGATATACCCTATGACCTATAGTAAGTTATGATGATTTATAGAGGTATTAAAGACATTCAAAAAGGGACTCTAGCTTAGCACCGAGTGAACTAGAATGAGGAGTGTCCCTTCCCACATAGGAAAGGTAGGATCACTAATTTACTCTTGATATGGAGACTCCAATGCATGCAGCATACGAATGGTCCCAACAATATCTCCTAGTTCTTGAACTATGTTGCCCCCATAGCAATACTAGCTAGTGGATCCTCATTAGCGCATGTGGTTTATGTCGTTTCAGTAGTCCTCCTTCTTGCGGTGTAGGGTTTCAAAACGTCGGATTACACATTTGCTCATGTGATCTATGTGTATGTAGAGGTAGTGTATGTAAACCTCAATGTAGAAGTAATGAAAACTTTTAAAATTCTGCAAATTTTGACCTATGAATATAATGATATAAGCTAAGATGCTTGTGTAAGTCCTAAAATAGGACGCCGACGCTGACTATGTCTATGGTAGCTCCCTGGATGTGACACTTGATGAGGACCCAAAGATTGTCAAAGATCTTCCACGGCAGTGTCAAACAACGCCCATGATCTACGGCTAGTGATCTGATTGACGCCCTATCAAATGGGGGCGTGAATCCAAACATAGCTGTGGGAGATTAGATCTTAGGCCTCATTTGTTTGCATTTAATGGAGGTCTGAATCTTAATCATTTTGCACTTAATGGAGGTCTGAATCTTAATCATTCAGATTCAATCTATTAAGTACGTTTGGTTTTTAGGTCTTAATTTGAATCATTCAGATTTAGCCCATTAAGTTCATTTGTTTTATTTTTTTTGAAAACCTCTTAATGGGTCTGAAGAGGTCTGAATGAATCTGATTTATAGGAGACTTTTAACAACATTCATACTAATTTAATAAGTTATCAAAATAATAACATGTCTTCTCTGCTTTAAGCGTGCTTTTGTTTTTATCTCATAACTAAAAACTTTCTTTCTCTTTATTCTCATTTAAACACCATTTTTTCCCTCATGAATTGGTAATTTTTTATAAATCCTTTCAAGTTCTTTTTATTTAATAATTTTCTTATATTGACTGTGTCAAGAACACTGTTGGTGTATTGGTGTTTATCAAGGTTTTTAAATGAAAAAAATTGTACTTCAAATCATGATTATTAAAACTTGTAAGTGATATAATTTGTTAAAATGAATTTTTGATGATATTTTATTAATATAATGTTAATTTCAAATGAACATTTAGATATTGAAAACAAAATATATTAATAATTTAATGTTTAGATTTAGGGACCACATCTTAATATTCAGATGTGTATTAAGATTAAAACACGTGAATCTTAATACCAATCTGAATATTCAGATATGTATTCATATTCAAACCTCTTAATCTTAATGGAAACAAATGCGGCCTTAGTCATAAATGATGGAGTTTCAGGAAAACCCCTTCATTTCATCGATGCTCCGTCATTGCGGCCGTCGTTTGCACCTACAACTCACAGTCTAGACATGGCCAACCAAGTTGTGAATCGAGAAATTCACCAACGTCCCAATTAAAGAATGGACACTTATTTTACCTATTTTGGGTATTATAAGTCTGTTAAAAAGATAAAAACCCAAAAAATATTTTTTTCTTCAAATCAAACCTTTCCTTCTCAAAATAAACACTTTCTAGAACCTCCATTGAAGACCAAGCTCAAGATCATTATAGGGGATTGATTCCAAGTGGGTTCTTCTACAATAATTCCTGGGTTTGTCTTGTATTAGGGTATGGTAACCCTTTGTTCTTATTTAACCTTTAATCTAAGGAGTTCTTTCAAAGGTTTTCCAATGAGTTCTATGATCAAAATTCCTATCTTTCAATCAGACATAGGTTCATTGTCAAATTGTTTTCAAAGTTAGTCTAATGATGGATTTATGATTAATAAATGATTTTAACATAAATTTCTATTAAATTCCTTGAAGCACCTATGATATCCCTAATCTCTCAATTTAGACTATAATATGGGTCTTGTGATCTTGATTACATGATGATTGAATTGTGATTAAATTGTAGTGTATTGTTTAATCCTAGTGCTATCTATATCAATTGATTATGAATTGTTGAGAATTGGTGTATGATGATCATGGCTTGAAGTATTGGTAAGTTGACCTAATTTCTAGCCTATAGTATTAAGATTGATGTTGTATGCTATAGTCCACTTATGGTGGTGGTGTTTATATTATTGTCTATCTATTTAATTGTGATCATTGCCTTGAAGGCAATAGATCTGAAGTGGATTGATACGATAATTATCATGACTACGGAAGTTAATGTGTATAGTTTCACTCTTGTATCATGATATAGGTGTATTAATGATGTTATTTATATATGAATGATGTTGTTAGGGTTAGGTATGACCTACATATTTAGGTGTGATAAATACTCTTGTAGAATGACCCCCTTACCTATGTAACTCTGTATGAATGTGTGATCTTATGCATCCTATGAATCTTCTATACAAATGTGGAATATGTTCTGTCTCGTATAATGTAATGTGGGTGTGTGGTCTATAGTCCCTAATACTCTATATGTGAGTTGTTCATGAAGTAAGGGATATGGTATAAGTGTTTTGATCCTTGAAGGTTGGTTTACTCAATATCAATGTTGTTGCTCTTAGGTGATCATGATGACAATGTGTACACACACATATCATGCATGCCTACAAATGTAATATGTTCATGGTATCGATTGAATGAATGAAAGTAAAAAGATACATCTTAAATAAGATGACTTAAAGGTGTACTACTGTAGGTAAGGGTATGAGACTTTACATATATAATGCACAAGTGGGCCTTGAGGTAATTCCTAGGGTGGTTTTTTTATATACATAAGTTATGGATGTATTATTAAGCTATGAACATGATGTATGTGAGATGATGATAAATTTAGGCTTAAGTCATATGCGGCCCCTTAAAGTTGTTCGCATAATTCACTTAGACACCTCAACTAAGACTATTACCTATTAGACACTTTAATATTAAAGAATATGTATCTATTGAACATAAAACGAAAACATTTTTTAAAAATATTTTGTGTGTAGTTCACGCGCTTTGACTTAAAAAAATGACAAATAAAATTATGACACTTGGCACATGAACCCAATCTAGCAATAAAATATAATTTTTTAATTTAAAAAAATGAAAAATAGTTTCCCTTTATTTATTAATCACAAAAATATTAACAAAAGAAAATCCCCACCCCCACCTAACCCTTTGACCTTTCTTCTTCCTTTATCCATTCCTCTACCCAGTAACCACGACCACCATAACAAAAATAAAAACCCCCCTTTCAAATTTAATCTCCTATCATCTGTTATTCTCCATTTGTTTTGAGATTTTTGTGAAAATAAATAAACGTCAATAAATTGTTTTTAAGATTCATGACCAAGAAAAATTGAAAGTATGTTGAATTTTTTAATATCATCTTTAATAAATTAATGAGTGGCGATGTTTGTTCAATCGGAGTGATCGAAATAGAGATAGACGAATATCGATCAATTTTTAACTCCAATGTTCGAATTTTTCTTCTTCACATATTAAATTAGCAGATTTTTTTTACAAAAAATGAAAAAAAAGAAGAAAAAGAATGAAACAAAATGCTAAGAATTTTGAAACCATTAGAATGGTGGGGGAAGAAGATAACCACTGATGCTAAGAATTTTGAAATCATTAGAATGGTGGGGAAGAAGATAACCATTGGAGCATGGGTATGGGGGTTGTGTTGGGTTGGGGTTGATAGAAATAGGGAAGAAGAAGAACAAATCTTCTTTTTTGTTAATTATTTTTAAAAAAAAATTAACTTAGGGGTATAAATTAAAAAAAAAAAAAAAATATTATTTTTAATAAATTAACGCGCTCAAGGAAAGTGAATTACACGTTTTTTGCCATGTCAGCATTTTGTGTCTAATAGGAATGACTTTTGAACAAATAAAGTGTTCAATTGGCACAAGGATTAGTTGAGGTGTCTAAATGAATTATGCGGACAACTTTGAGTGGCTGGAGATGACTTAGGCCATAAATTTATGATTATGAGAGAGTGGATGTGATCCTCTTGTGTATCTCATTACTATGTTATGATGTAAAGTATATGATTAATGAATTATGAGAATGTGTTTTCTAAATGTGTTTATACGGAAGGCTCTCTCATATATTTACACATTCAAAAACATGAAGTATGAATGAAGAATGTTATGATGATGATCTAGTGAATGAGAGTCTCTTGGATGATTTCCTTAATTTTACTCTAAAGTAGACTATGTTAAGATTATGTGAAAGGATATTCTCACATTATGTTGATTTAGATGAAAGGACATTATCATCATTAACCTATGATCTATATATATATGTATATAAGGAGTTAATCTCCTAAAGCCTATCTTATGAAGTAATGTTTACTAAAGACTTAAAGGCTTTTCAAAAAGGAAAAGTTAGCTTAGAACCTAGTAAACTTAACAAATGAGAGGTGTCCCTTCCCAAAAGGAAGGTAGGTTCAACAAATGATCTCATAAGGTGGAAACTAAAATGCTATATATCATAAAGATGGTTTCTAGTAACAACCTCTTAGTTCCTTGACTACATGCCCCCGTAGGTTCTAGCTAGTGTATCAACATAGATAACTATTATGTAAGGTTCAACCTAGGCAAGTATAGCACCTTATTTGGATGTTGATTTTTATGACACCGGATTCCATGTTTGTCTCACATGGTCTAATGTCAGTTAAGGGGAAGTTACCCGAATGCAAAATGAACAATGGAAGTAAGATAATGAACCCTAACTAGGACTACCTAAGGGATGTTGCTTAGTGTAGGTGAGGAAATGAGACTTTACCTATACATTTCACAAGTAGCTCTTGAATGAAATTCTAGGAAGGAGTTCTATATGTACATGTATATGTAAAGTTATCTTATGTATAACATGATGATGTTAACATACTTGGTTTAAAGATATGCATAGTCTTGGTCTTATTGTCTATATGATAAAGGTCTTACTTAATATGCATGTTATTGTCTATACTTGTTATGTTGATGAAATGAACTCTAAATATGCAATTATGAATATTGTCTCATTATGATGATATTGATAGTATTAACTTGCATATTTTCTTGAAATATGTATAAAGACTAAATGGGTTATGATTATGTTGTGATAAGTGTAGGAGTTTTATATGAGGTTTATGAAGTATGTTGGTTCTTATGTAAAGCATGTATTTCAGGATAGAATATGTCTTGATCAATGTATATGCTTAACATGATGAAGGATGTGTGAATATTCACGTTGGTGACCTTAAGGGGGTACTTTGGTGTGAATTGTGGAATGCGACACCATTCATGCATTATACTTAGTATTACTTTAGGGTTGCTTTGGGGTGGCCATTTAAGGTAAAATAATGGTAATACTATGAAGATGTTGAATGTGCCTTAAATATGATATATGGCTTTATGTGTTGTTGTGAATAATATTCTTCTCTATATAATGTATGTGAGTTATATAGAGTTTATTGTATCAAATTTTCATAAAGTTTTATTAAAAGGCATAATGAATGTTTTCCAATGAAATATCCTCTATCTATATTCCTACTCTCTCTCTTCAGACGCTCCCGTCTACTGTTACAACGGCTACAGAAATATCTGAAACGCGCGCTGGCGCGTGCGCCGCCGGTGGACCTCCAAAAACCACCGGAACAAAGCCAAATGGGGCGCCATGAAGATGGCAACAAACCCCAGTATGGCACGTACCATGATTCATCTCTCAATTCCTCGAATTTAATAGATACAAATGTGAAGAATGCTGCGTTTTCAGAGGAGTTCGATCGAGAACGAGAAAATATTTCCCAAAGGATTTCTGTGTGGAATCGAGGAAAATTGATAGTGGAACTGGATAATACTACTGACGATCTACATAATACTCAAAAAACAATCGATTCCACTTTACCAATTGAAAAAAATAGAGAAATGAATTTGGAGAGAATCGCGAGGGAATCGCCTGGGCTGCGCACTGAAATTCGAGCAACTTCGAGCCAATCTTGTAACATATTGAGTACCGTGGTTTACCCCCTGTTGATAAGGAGCATCCCACTGAAATTTCAAGCAAAAGAGACGGGGGAATCACCGGCGGTGAGAAGTCCACCGTACGAGAAACTCAAAACACCGAAAACCATGGAAACTCGATAATGGGAACTAACTTTTAGTCTATTGACGTTCACTTAGCAGATTCTTCTAACAATACTGAAGGAAGAAACAACTTCAACAACAATTCGTTATCCCACTATGATTCTACACTCAAATTGCAACAGGGGAGACAAGATAATGAAGAACATGAATTTGTCTCTAGTCGAAATACAGAACAACACAATGTTTGGGAGGTTCAAGCAATTTGAACACCAAAAATGGGAGAAGGAAGCAAGACACAACCTGGGGGAAATTTGATTGAGAAACAGGATACTACCAGCAACAACATGAAGTTGCATACATCAACCTCATCGAATGCTGAACAATCCTCAAACTTTTCCTTTGAAATTACAGGTAACTCATCCTATCTAACTCCTCACATTATTGTTGATGCTTCACAGGTCAGGCCAAATGAAGATGACAAGGGAGAAGAGAAAGGACAAACACAGCCTCAAAAGTAGGAACAAGCAAGTCACAAAACACAACCTGCAGGCATGAAAATGCAGCAAAGAACAAATGATCAAAGGAATGCTGCAAATGGTAAGGAAAGCTAACAAATTCACAAACAAAGCTCAACTGGCTCAAAGACAAGAAAACAGTCAACAAGGAGAAACAAATTCAGCAAATCAAAGCAACAGGACAACCATGGATTTCCAAAGCAATTTCCGAAAGATCTCCAACAACTTCACTAGGTATGACCCTAACTCTGAAATAGATAGAAATAAACAGATGAACAATGATGCTCAAGGAAATGCTAGACCTCCTAACATCCAACAACAAGGGAAAAACATTAGTAACAATGTTAAACAGGGTAAAATTTCAGAACCTGCTCCATACACTGTTGTTCAATCCTTTGCAGCCCGCTTGAGGTATAATCAGTCTAAGAATGAGATCCCAATTGTGTTGAATGACCCCATACATACTACTAGACAAGGGTATCCTGCTGTGCTCTTAGATGAAAATGACTATTATGTGAAATTGGCTGAATGTTGTAAGTATACACTTGTGGGCAAATTCACCAATACAATGCCTAAAATGGAGTTGGTTAGAAAGAGCTTTACCCTTCAAACTCAACTTACTGGAGGGGTGAAGATTACTCACTTTAACTCTAGGCATGTGTATATTGATCTTGATAATGAATTCGATTATCAAACTGTGTGGAAAAAATTGAGGATGACTGTTGAAGGGTAGTTGATGAGAATTCAAGCTTGGACCCCTGATTTTACCCCCGAGGAAGAAACTCGTATCGTTCCTATTTGGGTTGCTGTGCCAGGCTTACCATGGAATTGTTATAATAAAGTCCTATTAACTACTATCTTGGAATCTGTCGGGAAGGTGTTATATCTAGATTCTCCGACTTCTCAAAAGACTAGAGGTAGCACTACTAGGGTGAAACTTCAAGTTGATCTCACTAAGAAAAGGCCTGAACATGTATGGTTGGGATTCAATAATTCAGACCCCAAGAAGGGGAGATGGTTGAAAGTTCAATACGAAGGTATCCCCGACTATTGTATGTATTGTAAACATCAACGGCATATGGATTATGATTGCACTATAAAAAGAAGAGATGAAGAGGTGAACAAGAGGAAAGAAATGGAGTCTGAAAAAATAGATAAATCAAGAGGAGATCAACATCAAGGTGAAGATGTAATAGAGGAAAATGTTAAGCAAAATAAAAAAGGAAACCACCAAGAAGGAAAAAAACAAGAGACCAGAAATCAGGGTGAAAGAAATTATGTTCAAGAAGTTTCAGAAAAAGAGGAGCAGTGGCAGACACAAAGAAGAAAACAATCAAAAAACATGGAGCAAGTTCAACCCAAAACAGCATGGAGATCACGCTCACTACAACATAAGAAAGTCATTGATGACAGCCAGCAGGCAGCAGGTATACCTCCTTCCATTACTACTCATAATGTTTATAGTGACTTAGAAGTGCAGGAGCAGGCTGTTCAGGAGCTGCAGGTGGACACATCAGGAAAGAAAGGTGCTGCAGACAGCAATATCCAACAAATCCAAGAGCCAGTTACTGCATCACCACCAACCACACAAACAACAAATGTTCAAAACCTGCACATGGACAATTCAGAAAGGAAAGGGGATGCAGACAGTGATACACAACAAAATGAAGAAACAAATATTGTTTCACCATCAACAAATCAAAGAACAAACCTGCAGCAACATCAAACACAACTCACACAAGCCAATTATAACAAGAGAACAGGTTTTGACTTATCTCTCCCCACACCGCAGCAATCCCCTGTAAATGCTGCTGATAATATTGTGAATGTTGGGTTGTCTGTTGAAGTTGATGGAGGTATGGATGGAGGGTGTCAGGAGAAGCCCACTAATCTGCAGGAAGGGGTATCCAAAGGGGGGAAAGGAACTCTGGTTTTTGATCACTCGGACCATAGGAGAGACCTTAGAGCCTCAGAAAATAAGTCTCCAAATTCCAGCAATCAGGGGAAGCAGAAAAATTCCAGTCAATGGCAAAATTATGAGGCTGATCTGAGTTTGAAAAGAGCTGTAAATCAAGAAGCTGGGGGTATAAATGCTGCTGGAAATCAACAATATATTGTTAATTCTGAGCATCAGCGCAGGGAGATAAAACTCCTGTCGAAAAACAAAACAATAGATCACAAGGCAGACCTAGCAAAAAGAAAACAGAAGCAATTAAAAGAAGAATTAAAATAGAGGCAGGTCTGCAGTGTGATGTTGAGCAGATTCAAAGAGAAAATAAATCTCCAAAATAGTGCCATGACAACTTAGATTATGAAGTTATAAATTTAGAAGATGGATTTGACGAAGATACTCAATCTCTCAATGAAAAGGAGGGAGAAGAGGAAGAGGATGAAACTAGTGCACAGTTGATCAACGCTTTTGGTTCTACTTTCCAAAGTGAGTTTGAGTCTGAAATCCATGAAGTCACTACTCAACAAGGTTTATCTCCAAGGGGTAGAAAGGAAGTCAGACAATATAACAACACCGTTACAACAAGCACATCTGCTAATACTAGCAGACCCAACACCAGGTCATGAAGTAAAGGTTTTTAATGATCAGTACAATATGTTGGAATGCTAGGAGCATCAACACCCAAGGCTCTTTGGAAAGACTCCAAAATCTCAAGAAAATGCATAATTTGTCTATGATTGCTATTCTTGAACCTTTTGCAGATAACTCTCAAATCAACAAATACAAGCTTCTTTTGTCTATGGATAATGCTCTTTGTAATAATAATGGCAAAATTTGGCTTTTTTGGACCAATGATATGGAATGTGATATTTTGGAAATTCATGATCAACATATCACTTGTTGGGCCAAACATGTTGAACACAATGAGAAATTTATTTTTTCTCTTATTTATGCTAAGTGTAAGGAACACTTAAGAAGACCTCTTTGGGAAAGACTTTATCATATCTCCAATATGGATAGCCCATGGTGTACGATTGGAGACTTGAATGTCATTCCGTCAACTGATGAAAAACAGGGTGGCATACCCTATAATATGAACAAAAGTCTGGAATTTATTGATATCATTGAGACTTGTGGTAATATGGACATAGGCTACAATGGTCAACATTACACTTGGTGTAATCAAAGATCCGGTGAATCAAGAGTGTGGAAAAGATTGGATCGAGCCATGGTCAACGATAAATGGTTGGAATGTATGCCACAAACTACTATCTCTCATCTTCCCGCTGTTGGCACGGACCATTGCCCTTTATTAATGGAAATGGAGGTGAGAATAGCCCAAAAAGTAAAATATTTTATGTTTTTGCACTGTTGGACTGAAAATGAAAATTTCAAGGATATTGTGCAAAGCTCTTGGCAAGAGAAAGTAAGTGGTGATCCTATGTGGAAACTTCATCATAAAATGAAGAAATTGGCTTCTACCTTGAGTACATGGTCTAAGAGTGAATATGTCAACATCTTTTCAATGGTTATAGATTTTGAAGAACAGGTTAAAAAGGCGGAGGAGAATGTCATACAAAATAATTCAGAGGAGAACAGAGCCAAACTTCATCTTATTAATGCTCAATACATCAAATACATGAAGTTGGAAACTTCCATACTCAAGCAAAAAACTCAGCTCCAATGGCTCAAAGAAGGGGATACCAATTCCAAATACTTTCATTCTATGATGAGGGGAAGGAGAAGGAAGTTGTTTATCCACAGAATTTGCACAGATGAGGATACTTGGATGCAGGGAGATGAGAACATTGCCAAAGAAGCTTGTATGTACTTTCAAAATATTTTCACTGGGAAATCAGACAGAATCAGTGAGGAGGTTCTTAACTGTATTCCCCAGATGGTTACAGATGAGCAGAACCAACTTCTTCAACAAATGCCTAATATGGAGGAATTAAAAAAGGATGTTTTCTCCATGAATCCTAACTCGGATCCAGGTCCGGATGGGTTTGGACGGAAATTTTATCAATCATGTTGGGATATTATTAAGGAAGATGTTCTAAAGGCTGTGCAACATTTCTTTTGTGGAAATATTTTGCCTAAATATTTTTCACATGCTTGTCTTGTTCTTCTTCCTAAAATTGATCATCCCAATAAATTTTCAGAGTTCAGACCCATCAGCTTGAGTAATTTCTCCAACAAAATTATTTCCAAGATATTTTGTTTTAGATTAGTAGGTATATTACCTCAGTTTATTTCTGAGAATCAGTCGGGATTTCTTAAGGGAAGAAGTATCTCGGAAAACATTATGTTGGCTCAAGAGATCACTCATCGTATCAAACAACCCAATGAAGGTGACAATGTTGTAATCAAACTCGATATGGCCAAGGCATACGATAGAGTGTCATGGTCGTATACTTGGTTGGTTTTGCGAAAAATGGGTCTTGGTGAGAATTTTATTAACCTTGTGTGGAGAATAATGAGCAACAACTGGTATTCTGTTATTATTAATGGGTACAGGCATGGTTTTTCAAGTCAACAAGGGGTCTCAAACAAGGTGATCCGTTATTGCCGTCCTTATTTATTTCAAGGGCAGAGGTGCTGTCTCGGATGCTTAATATGCTTCATCAACAACAACATTACAAGAACTTTCAAATGGAAAGTAGAGGCCCACATATTAATCATCTCAGCTTTGCGGATGATATCATTATCTTCTCTTCCACCACTAGAGATACTCTCCATATGATTATGAAAACTCTTGCCACATATGAGTCTGTCTCAGATCTACTCATAAACAAAGACAAGAGTCATTTCATGGTCCCATCGAACGCTCCCATAGAGGTCATCAATGTAATTAGAGAAATCACAGGCTTCACTCAGAAAAACAGTCCCATTACCTACCTGGGGTGCCCCCTTTACATTGGTGGTCAAAGAATCATTTACTATTCAGATATAGTCGCATAGATCACCAAAAGGATCACGAGATGGCAATCAAGGATTCTTAGTTTTGGTGGGAAGGCTACTATGATCAAACATGTTCTACAATCCACTCCTATCCACACAATGTCAACTACCTCTCCTCCTAAAACAACTATCCGGTATATCAAGAAAGCCATGGCAGATTTCTTTTGGGGTTGGGACAAGGAAAAAAGAAAGTATCATTGGGCCTCTTGGGATACGATGTGCCTTCTTTTGGATGAGGGAGGTATTGGTATAAGACGTCTTGAAGATGTGTGTGTTTCATTACAACATAAACAGTGGTGGATTTTCAGAAGCAAGCAGACATTATGGGGTCGATTCTTGAGAGCAAAATACTGTCAAAGGGCTCATCCGGTAGCAAAAAAACTACACACGGGGCAATCTTTGGTTTGGAATTTTATGATGAAAAATAAAGCCATTGCCGAATCCCAAATTCAATGGAGAATCAACTCTGGCAGCAGCTCATTTTGGTGGGATGATTGGTTAGGAGACGGCCCTCTTTCTCCTCAATGCAATCATATCACGAGCCTAAACAACACCACTATTTCTCATTTTCTAATTAATGGAAGATGGAACGAAACATTCTTCGAAAATGGGTTCCTCCATTACTGATTTCAAAAGTTTTGAATACTGACATTGTGTTTCAGGAACACATGCTGGACGAGGCAGTCTGGAAAACTTCTGAGAAAGGGCAGTTCTCCAGTGCTACTGCCTGGGAACACATTCGTCACAGGAAGGAGAAAAATAATTGTAGTAAGAACATCTGGCATAAGTTAATCCCGTTTAAAATTTCTTTTTTAGTGTGGAGGGCATTGCGTGGTAAGCTCCCCACTAAAGAAAGAATTATTAAATTTGGGAGGAGGCAGCCCAATGTTCCTGCTGCTACAGCCTTGGGGAAGACACCATAGATCATATATTTGTAACTGGTCATTTTGCTAACATGAGCACTCCACAATTCACAAAATGCTGCAGAAATGGAGGAACCTGGCGCAGGCAACTGAAGTGCAGAAGCTGGAAACCAGGCTGCTGCCAGTCATCATTCTCTGGAATCTCTGAAAAATCACTGCGTAGCAAAATACGGAGCAAAGCAATCCAACACAGCTCGAGTAAAATTCCTCATAGTCAAAGACTTCAACCATCTCATCAACACAGACTATCTATACATCGAATGGCCTAACAATTGGAACTCTCTTATCGAAATAGTGGCAAGTTACAAATATGCTATTATGGTTAAAGAAGTAACGTGGGAGAAACCTCAACAACCATTCCTCAAGCGCAACACTGATGGGAGTGCCCTTAACAACCCCGGGAAAATTGGTGGAGGAGGAATAGTAAGAGATTATCAAGGTAATATGATATATGCATTTACTATTCCTTTGGGTATTGGTACCAACAACCAAGCGGAAATTCAAGCAGTTAGCCATGGTTTAGATTGGTGCATTCAGCATGGATATAGAAAAATACACTTGGAAGTGGATTCAGAATTGGTCGTTCATTGGATTTTGAATCAAACCAACTACCCATGGAACCTACAACCATACATCCTTAGAAATCCACAAAATAGTGCATCAGTTGGAAAGATTCAAGATTACTCATGTCTACAGGGAGGCAAACAACACGGCTGATCGACTATCCAAATATAGTCACAACACAGACATTGTTCAACACTTTTACATCAAGGATCAATTACCTACTCTTGCGAGAGGAAGCTTCATTCTAGAAAAACTTGGCATGGCTAATTTCAGGAGAAAGAAATTGAAAAGAATCAAGAAACCTCCATGATCGTCTCTGTTATGGTATAGTCTCGTTGAATAGGATACACCTTTATTCTCGTCTTACTTTTGTAAGGGGAGAGTCTCCCTTATTTACGTTTCCTAGATACTTTGTATTGAGAGGAGTCCTCTCTTCTAGGTACTTAGTATTTTGGTTTCTCTTTTATTGTAAGGGGATGAGTCGAACTTCCTTTTTAGGAAAGTTGACTTCTGAACCATCTTAGGATCGGAGGTAAGGTTTATGCCCCCCTCCTTGTATCTTTTACTTTTATTAATGTTAAGGCCTGGGGGTGTTGCTCAGACCCTTACCCCCCCAAGGGTACTTAAAAAAAATAAAAAAAAATAATAATAAAAAAATGAAATATCCTCTTTAACTCATGTTTTTGCATGATTACCATACTTAGTGCATTTTTGTACTAATACCATTCTTATTCATCTTTTACACAAAGTGTAGGTGGTGATGACTAGAAGATATTTCCTAGAATGAAGAGCTTGGATTGTTATTCCCAAGTTTAAGTGTATCCTTATGATTCAAGGTCTTCATGTCAAGAGTTTAAATTAAGTTCATGTAATAGTTTAGATTATTCTTTATGTTGATAAGGGTTGTGTTCCTATCCTATTCTGTTCTATTCCATTCTATTGATGTAGAGTCTAGGATGGAAAGACGATACTAAGTGTCTTAAAGATGTACTTATGAAATTTTAAATGAAGTGATGTTCTAGCATTATGTTATGCTATGAAATTTTTTAATTTTCCGCTAAATTTTTATGACAATGCATGAATGAATTCTAAGAGGCTTGTTCAATACCTTCGAGAGGTCGTTGACGCCGATTACTTCTTAGGGGTGCTCTCCGGTTGTGACAAACTTTGTATCAGAGCATAAGGTTTTGGGAATGGTCTTTATTTTTCAAAGTCTCACAATGTCACGTCTAGTAGAGTCTTATTCATCGGTGTGAGTCACAACACATTTATGAGCGAGAGGCTATTGGACAATAGAAGTTTCACTTTTTTCACTACTCTTGTGTCGTGCCATAGAGCTTAACATTGTATGATATCTCTCTTATATTCCCCTGTCATGTGGTCTTTTTGATGTTAGTTCTTGGAAGGGATGATTTCCCAAGGCTTGAGGGAGAAAAGGTGAGTTTTGATGCATATTATGGTTTTCTGACTTGATGAGTTTATGTGAAGGTTGATTTGGAATATTTTGATGTGATGCCATTTATGGACATATGTGATCTATGATCTATGAGATGTTATGTTGAGAAGTTATGTTGTGATGTACTTCTAAGTATGTTAAGATTTGTTATAGTTGAATGAAGTCCTTTTGGAATGATAGGTTGCGTATGGTTATTTGTAATGTCAGTATAATGTTTTGGTATAGGCTTGAAAAGTTTTGGAGAAATATGGTAAATAGTGAAAGATGAATGTAGGTCTTTTTATATGAGTAATTTTTCAAGGTGTCCCTTGTGTGGATTAGAGTCTTTTTATAGGCTTACTCCTAAGAAAAGAAAATGGGCGTGAACTTAGTAAGGAAATGGTGAAGTACACATGTTAATGGGAGAACTATATGACTAGTTGATTAGTTCCCTTATGAACCTATCCTATGAGTGGGGAAAAGGGAATTTTTTTCCATAAGTTGGAATTATGTTTTACTCAGAAATTGTCTTAGAGGGTATTATGTACCCCTTAGCTCATAGGGAGAAGAAGAGATGTTGACCTACTTTGAAGCTGTTAGTTGTCTTTTATGAATGATCTTAAGTATTGTCATTAGAGGAAAGTGCTTATATTGTACCTAGGAATGGTTGGTTGAAAGGTTCCTCCAATGGTGATGATATGGGTTGATATGACCTAGAAGCTACCTTGCCCTAGTGTTGGAGGAAAAGAAAGAGGCCTCTGTGGAAAAATCTCTTCTATGTTTCCCTTAAGTTTTACCTAGAGAGATGGTTACCCTAAATCTCTAGAAATGTGGTAATGGATCTTTAGAGTTCCAACAGGTATGATATGTTTTGTTACCATCGGGATTTCTAGTCTACGTTTGAGGAAGATTCTCTAAAGGGTATAGATGAATTACCCAAGTGATGACCCTTGTAGGCTTATATCTGAAACTACTTACCTTGTTTTGACTTGGTGGTAAAAAGGTGATAACATATGGAATTACCCTTGGTATTCATGGAGTAGTTAAGGCCTCTTGTGGTTGGGTAGTATGACCTAACTTGATTTTTATGAGTTCCTTTAGATGATAAAATTAGGGGAATTGTGGTGCTTGGATAGTATATCTTGATGATTGGGTTATTAAGCTCCTTGATATGAGATTCAGACTGGAAACCCTTAATGGTGTCAAACCTTCTTATGTGATTAGTATGTAGGCTTCGTCTTGAATTTCCTTGACCTTGGTATTAAGGGGCATGATATAATGGATATTTGATTATGCTTACCCTAAGCTGGGGATAATGTGCCTATATGGTAAGGTTAAATTCCATTAATGTTTCTACCTTGAGTGATGTTAAGAAGAGTTTGCATAAGCTTGGTTCCAAGAGGGGTGTGTTGTTCAAGACTAGAAGGATTGGTAAGTCCAAGTTCTTTTGGATGAGATGATTTTGTCTTGATAGGTTTACCTTAAGTGGTGGATGATGATTTGAGCAGTAAGGTTGTTGATATCCCTATATTTTCCTTCTATTCTTACTCAAGCTTGAAACCAAAGAGTTCCTAGTAACTTGTTCATGTTATGGAGTCTTCAATATAAGTTGCATGTTCTCCATATGTTATGAATTTACTAGATGACACTATCTTATGCATGTTTTGAAGAATGCACATTGCATGAAAAGGAAATTTTGATAAGTTGCACGTTTCTCATGTTTTTCTGCATCTTGATATGATAAATATGCATTTGACTTCATGAGATGGTTTAATGGACATGCTTGATAAAACTTTTGATGTGATGGTATCTTGGCCCCACAAGGAGGTATTGAGTTTTCTTTACATAAGAAAAAATGAGTTCCTTTAAAATGTGTGACTTTGTGATTTTGGAAGTTTTAATATGGCTCAGTATTTTGAGAAGTGATGGTGTGATTAGCCAATATTATCGATGTGTGCCTATAAATTGTAATAATTTCCCTAAATGATGCATTTTTATGAAAACTAGTGTTATGCAAGAAACTTAAATTTTTGTGAAATAACTTCCTAATATTGTGATGAGTTCGTGTGATCTACCATTTTAACTTCATGAAGAAGGGAGTATGATAATTCCTTTTGTTAAAAGTGGAGAAATTCTCCTTAAAATAAATTGACCTTTATGAAATGCCTGTATATGAACTTTATGAGGACATGTGAGTATGTTAAGGAGACGGAAATTCCTCCTTGAACATAACTAAAGATGGTGATGATATGTATTTCCTTGATAATGTTATACCTAAATGATAGGGATTTTGTTGATCTACATTACTCATGATCTATGTGCATCTAGTATGAGTTACTAGTTTCCATTTGAGTGATAATGATGAACATGTCTATGTCACGACCCGAGAGTACCCCCTAGTCGTAACATGGTATACTCGACCTCGAAGAGGTCTTATACAAGCCTCATATCATTCATAACATTCGATCATAAGGAAAAATGAAAAGGAATTAAAACTTTTTATTTAAAAATCCTTCACTTCAACAACACGACATTTAAAATAATAGTGGAAGCCTACACTCACATGGACATCTAACCAAGATATGGAACCTAAAGACAGTCTCACGACCCTTCAGAATTGAAAGACTTAAAACAAAACTACCCATAACCTATTACAAATTAAATACAAGAATCTTCTAAATACTTGTCCCCGAATCATGAGGACATACACTTGGACTTGGAGAACTCTTCCCAAGCACTTGAATATAGAGAACTCTATCTCTTGCGGGAACCTACACTTATAGTATAAAGTAGAAGAAATATGTGTTAGAACAATTAAGTACTAAGTATGATGACCATACAAAAACATGCTTAGAAAGAGACATTTAGATTGAAAGTCATGCATATGTCATTTTGGTAAAACTTCATAATTAATAAACAAATCTCCAATACAAATCAACATACTAATCATATCTTAACATTAGGACATATTCAACATACAAGCTTTTGGCAATACATATTCATAAGAATAATAAACATTACATTATTCACATAAACACATTAAGACTATCCATAAGAACAACTCTAAATCTTACTTGTGCAATGTATGAGTATCATCCCATAATATTACTCACTCTAAGTATTCCTTAAAGTCACCCTAGACTAGTAACATTCATAATAATTAAGTCTAGACAAGGAACTAACTCGTAGTACAACCCAAGCAATCCGTACACTATTGCGTTAATTACATAAGTCAACATTCCATATTAACTTAATTAAGAGTACCATTATTTATTAGAGATTAATTCAACATCCCTAATAGCATAGTCATAATATATAATAACATAACCACATAAGTAATCCTAGATTGCACTTGTGCCATGTGTAACTAAGTACCATATTTGGGCTACCATATTAATACCTAGCATATATTAGTCTCATCCATAGTTCATACGCATAGTAAAGAGACATTTATAATCATGTTCATATTCATAATTCATAAACATACTTCATATTCATAGCACATAACATAATGCATATTCGTAGTGCATACATATTCATAGTACATAACATAATGCATATTCATAGTACATAACATAATGCATATTCATATTACATAAACATAAAAGGAACACACCATGGTACTCTCATAGTCAACTTGTGCCATGTATGAATGACATCCCATACTAACACTCATACTAAGTAAACCCTTTGAGGAACCATATCATATAAATCACTTTCGTATTCGTATTTTATATTCTTGTTCATTAGAGGGAATATATCCTTAACCGACATAGACCATGCGAGCTACATGGAATCCGGTGTCATATGACCCCACATCGAAAAATGCATCAAACTTGCTTAAGGTAGAACTAACATATTTAGATTTAATGTGGATCTACTAGCTAATACCTATGCGGGCACATAGTTATTAGATTGGGAGATTGCTTCTAAAAATCTGGCCTGACTAGCGGGAGAGTGTCCATCTCATGAGAGCATATGTAGAAGACCCAACCTAACTAGCGGGAGAGTCTCTACTCATTTTCCATATACGCTTAGTGCTAAGCATTATTGCAAAACTTATATATTAATAATATTTAGATTGTATATACATGTGTGAAGTAATATTTTAGCATTAACTGAATACAATTCATAACATAGCTCAATGATTGAATAAGGTGAGAACTACCTTTCACCTTCAGAATCCTAATATACATGTGAGAAATCCTTGTACATAAATTCATAGTGTTTTCATGATATCTAACATAAATCAACACAATAGGATCACCATAATCATATTTATGCATGGAGTGTGTGTTTAATTGTCCCTACTATGACAAATCAACAACAACATTATCATCATAGGCACTTCCCTCTCAAAGTGTTCATAAGCATGTACATACTATCATAATCATGCATAATCTTCATATATTGCATTCAAGGATCTATAGACCATTCAACTCAATACATCCACATTCATTATACTAGACATGTTCATAATCGTAATTAAATTAGTTCATTCATTAATTGCATGTCTCTACTCATATAATCATTTTGTAAGTCATGTGGTATAACCCTTCCATAATAGCACTACATACATTTCAACATATACAATGATGTAAGCACCTTCACCAGAAGTGGATCAATCCATTCATACTCAATAAATAAACACCTCCACCATAAGTGGATCACACATCAATCTGGCACAATTCTATGTTATTAAGGATATATCTCAAACTATAGTTTGAGGATACTACAAGAGACAAGACAATTGACATCCTCCATCATCCACATAAGCAATTCAACATAAAATGATTCATAACTTACCTTTATAGGTCATGATCCTCATCTCACCAATACATCAATAATTCACCATAATAAGATATAACTAATGTCATGACTTCATAAACTAACTTCATAAAAACAATTACTATTCATTATACTTTCATAATTAATCAATTCTCAATCAATTTTCAAAATAAAAGAGTTCAGTGAAAATCGTGGATTATTAAAGTACTTAAATATAAAATCAAATTCTAATCATTAATTAAACCTTAATTAATCAATATAAATGTTTTAAAAGTGTTTTAGCATTGAACCCGTGATTAGATTAGAAAATAGGGTTTTGATCTTTGAAAGACTTTGAAATTCTTTTGGATTGGACTCCTTTAAAGAATGATTGGATCAAGGATGAAGGATAATGATAACCTTGAAGAAAATTAATGAAGAAACTCTTTTGAAATCCTCAAATCCAAGCTTCCATGGCTTCTTCTTCTTCATTGAGTTTAGAGAGAGAAACATTGAAGGAAAATGAACTTTTTGATTTGAAGTGGGTTTTTGTGGAAGTCATTTTATTTTGGGGATATTTTAATATAAAATCTCTTATATAATTATTTAGAAATTTCTAAAACATACCCACTTTCTAAGTGCACTAGCCTTGAACCCTCCCTTAAAACTATACTTATCCAAAATTTTAGACCTTTTATATCTCCAATTTATTCATAAACTTATAAGGTTATACGTTAGGCTCTAGTTCAACCTATAAATATTTTGAGTCAATGCAGTCTATATGTGATTTAAATGTTATTGCATATTGATATTTTGGTGAGATTAAAATAAAATATCATGTCTGATTAGGATAAGGATGTTCCTTTGATGCATTAGGAGTGAGTGAATGAAGTTTCAAACTTGTTTGTGTTGCAATCCATGCATAATAGTTTGAAGTTTGTGTTCCTTGTAAGATTGATTAATTGACTAGTATGATGTATTATGTGGAGTTTTGCGAGATTCTAAATGATTCATTCATTCCTTGAAAATGTCAAGTGTTCCAAGTGTCATTCGAGGACGAATGGTTCCAAGTGGGGGATATTGTAACAACCCCTAAAATGAACTAGGATGATCTAGATCCTCACATGTGTTTAAGAGTAATTAACATATTAATAAAGTGTGTCACATCTTGTACTAGTTGTTTGAAAGAGTTTGGAAGTCAAATGTCGAAGAACGGCCAAGCATTTAGAAACTAGTTTTGTGTATGTGCTAGTGTGTCTTTGCATGTTTTACATGTTGTTTGGTGCCTAAATAGATAGAAGATTACTTTATCATCTATATGTACATATTAATGGTCGAAACTTCCGGGCATGACTCTCCAAGGACCACGCTAAGGTTCCTTGAGGAAAACCCAAATATTGGCAAGAATCTGCCATGGCAATGTCAAACCACGCCCATGATCGACGACTAGTGGTTTGATTGACGCTTCGTCAAATGGGGGTGTGGCTCCACACTTGTCTTTGGGTGATTATACCCCAAATGAGGGATTCTCAGTCACAAACGAAGGAGTGCAGGATGGCACTGTCATTCCATTGATGCTCCGTCATTAGGGCCGTTGTTTTGACCTGCAACTCACTGTCTAGACATGGCCATCCAAGGGGTGAATTGGGAAACTGACCCCACGTCCCAATTAAATCATGGAAGGTAATTTTACCTATATTAGGTATTATAAGTTAGTTTAAAACATCAAAAACTAAATTAATATTTATTCTTCAAATCAAAACTTTCCCTCTCAAAAATAAACTCTCCCTAGAACCTTCATTGAAGACCAAGCTAAAGATCAAGCTAGGGGATAAATTCCAAGTGGTTTATTCTCAATTTTTTTTGTGGTATTATCTTTTATTAAGGCGTGGTAACCCTTGATCCTTAGTTAACCTTTCATCTAAGGAGTCATTTCAAAGGTTTTCCAATGAGATTCTATGATCAAAATTCCTTTCTTTCAATCTAGCCATGGGTTCATTCCCAAATTATTCTCAAAGTCATTATAATGATTGATTTATTATTAATCAAATAATCAATGGTTTTAAGATGAATTTCAATTCAATTCCATGAAGAATCTATGATCTCCCCTATCTCTTAATTTAGACTATAATTTGGGTCTTGTGATCATAATTAGATGATTAAATTGTGATTTTATTGTAGTGTATTGTGTAATCCTATTTTCATATATATTAATTGATTATTCATTTTTGAGAATTTTTCTATGATACTCATGTCTTAAAGTATTGGTAAGTTGACCTAATTTCTAGCCTATAATGTTGGGATTGATAGTGTATGGTATGGTCTACTTATGTTGGCACTATTTACATTCTTGTCTATCTATATATGTTGTAATCATTGACTTTAAATTAATAGATGTAAAGATTATATGATAAATATCATGAATATGGAAGTTCATTATACAATTTCAATTCTAGTATAATGATCTAGGTGTATTGATGATGTTATCTATATGAGAATACTGTTGTTAGGGTTAGGTGTGGTCTACATGTTTAGGTGTTATGAACACTCTTATATAGACTACCTACAAATGTAACCTTATATGAATGTGTGATATTATGCATGTTAGGAATCTTCTATTCTAATGTTGGATATGTTCTTGTCTCTTATGATGTAATTTGGGTGTGTGGTCTATATTGCCTTATACTCTATGTATGAGTTGTTCATGACGTGAGGGATATGGCATAAGTGTTTTGATCCTTGAAGGTTGGTTTACTTAAGATTAATGTTGTTGCTCTTAGGCGATCATGATGACCAAAATGTACACACACATCACATGCATACCTACAAGTGTAGTATGTTTATGGTGTCAATTGAAGGATTGAAAATAAAAAGATGCATCTTTACTAGGTTTAGTTAAGAGGTGTACTAGTGTAGGTAAGGGTATGTGACTTTATCTATACATTGAACAAGTGGGCTTTGAGGGAATTCCTAGGGTGGTTTATTTATATACATAAGTTATGAATATATGATTAAGCTATGAACATGATTTATGTGATATGATGATAAGCGTATGATTATGAGGGAATTGAAGTGATCCTCTTGTGTATCTTATTACTATGTTATGATGTAAAGTATATGATTAATGAAATACGAGCATGTGTTGTCTAAATGTGTGTATGTGAAAGGCTCTCTCATACATGTACACATTCACACATATAGAAGTATGAATGAAGCATGTAATAATGATGACTAGTGAATGAAACTCTCTTGGATGATTTCCTTATTTGTACTCTAAACTAGACTATGTTATGACTATGCGAAAGAATATTCTAACATTACATTGGTTTTGATGAAAGGACATTATCATAAATAATCTATGAGCTATGTATATGTATATAAGGAGTTAATTGCACAAAGCTTATCTTATAAAGTTCAATAAAGACTTAAAAACTTTTCAAAAGGGAAAGTTAGCTTAACAACGAGTGAACTTGACAAATGAGAGGACTCCCTTCCCAAAAGGAAGGTAGGTTCACCAAATCTTCTCAGGAGGTGCAAAATTCAATGTTAGATAACATAAAGATAATTTCTTGTAAAAACCTCTTAGTTCATTAACTACGTGCCCCTGTAGGTTCTAGAGAGTGGATCTACATAGATAACTATTATGTTTGGTTCTACCTTGGCAAGTAAAGAACCTTCTTTGGATATGGGGTTTTATGATACCGGATACCATGTTCAGCTAACATGGTCTAATGTCTGTAAAGGCAAAGTTTCCCAATGTAACATGAACAATGGAAGTAAGATTATGAACCCTAACTAGGACTACCTTAGGGAAGTTGCTTAGTGTAGGTGAGGAAATGGGACTTTACCTATATATTTCACAAATAGATCTGGAAGGAAATTCTAGGAAGGAGTTCTATATGTACATGTATATGTATATTTATCTTATGCATATCATGATGATATTAACATACTTGTTGTAAAGATAGCCTCTTAGATGTAATCGCGTCGTCGTCCTCTTTTAGGACTAGCATCTTAGCTTACATCATTACATTCATGGGTTAAAACGCGGATATTTTAAAAACTTTTTCATTCCTTCTACATTGAGGTTTACATAGACCTCTACATAAACATAGTATTTATATCGAGTGTACATAGACCCTTCGTATAGGAAGATTACTTAGTCTTCTACTTTTATTGCACATAGATATATAAAGTATAACATAATCTCAAAAAGCATGTCTAATCTCATAACCATCTAACAAGAGTGTAACAATTTGGGCCTAGCCCATACATTAATATAACAAGACAACATAGGTCATACAATGTTTAGTATCCTAATGAAAAGGAAAGAACATAAGAGTCTTAGCACTAGAACAACTTCATAAACTTGATAGTTGCATTGCCCTCGGAAAGTGAGTACCTACCCAAATTTGATGAATGAGAGTTTCAAGTCTTCCTTCAAAGTTATCTCAAAATCCCTTCAACGATCGGAACCTAAAATGTTGGGAAAAAGGAAGAATATGGTTAGTACACCACTTGTACTATGTATTAGATGATATGCACACATATAATGAAATCATCTAAAAGGGACATTTGACTAAAGTATTCAATTTCCTTTGAAAAGATATATGCACATTTAATAAGACCATACCAATCAATAAGACATATTCATTAAGTAATAGACATTTACATCACAAGACCAACACCACTAAGTCTATTCAAGTCAACATGCATATCATATAATTGAACACATAATCAATGTAACTCTATCATCAAATTATAATAGACACAAGCATGAATAAGATCACATTTCCACTTGTGCTATGACTAAGCAAAGCACCATAACATTACTTAATCAAGTAAACCTAGCAAGAACCATAACCAATGTCCAAGTTCACATAACATAACATTAAGAGTACATAATATCATAATTGAGAAATAGAGACAAAATACATGTTCATAAGAGTAATGAACATTTTTCCTTAACCGACATAGACCACACGAGCTAATGTGGAATCTGGTGTCATGAAACCCTACACCAAAAGAAGGCGGACTACTTCCTAAGGTAGTAATAAAACATGAACATAGAAACTACGTTGATCCACTAATCCTTATGCTACATGCATTGGAGTCTCCAGTCTCAAGAGTACATTAATGATCCTACCTTCCCTATGTGGGAAGGGACACTTCTTACTCTTGTTCACTCGGTGCTAAGCTAGATTCTCTTTTTGAAATGTCTTTAATACCTTTATTAATTATCATAGCTTAATGTTGGTCATAGGGTATAAAACTTGTATAAACATCATCATAATCATAGATTAATAAGAATTGCATGAGTATTGTCCTTTTATTACAATTCATACAAGTGATGTTATCACATGAACATATTTGCATTATGATAATGAACAATGGTAAATCATCACCATCCTTATAAAATTTAAATATTAGCCAACACCTCACAATCCATAGTCAAGACATTTCAATTCAACATCATACCAACCCTATCAACCTTAATACAAGACATACTCCAATACAACATCATAATTTAATCACAGTTAACCATAGTTGAAGTAAAGAATAGGGATCACAAGACTTACCAAGTCTTCGTCATAATGCATCACCAAGGTCTTACCATTAACACTTAATTCAACCCAATAATGGTGTAGCATCATCACATAACAATAATCAACATGATAAATAGTCTAATTGAATCACTACATCACAATTCATCACCAGTTTATGCCTTAAGATAAGAAACTTAGGCCAAAGTCATAATAAAGACTAATTACTCAAGAACTATAATAATAGGACTATAATTTATCTTAAACTATTAATGATTGATATAGAAAAATCATCTAGTAGTAATTGAACAAATAACAATTCAATTTAACCAACATTACATAATTCATAACAAGATCATAACCTAGGATTAAGGGGAATAGTTCATCTTCTACAAACTAGACCAATCCATAAAGAAATAACATATTGAGTTAAAATACATGTTAATATATTCATAATATCCAAAATAAATCATAAGCAAAGTAATTATAACATCAATTTCGTATTGGATGAAAACCCACTTGAAAACCCAACTTTTGAAATCAATTTGATGGAATCGTTTGAGGAAAGAGGTCCCAAGGTTTAAAGAAATCCAATTCCTTACTAATTGATGAATATTGATGGAGGAACTTGACCCTTTACATCCCTTGAACCCACCTCTACCTTGATCTTCAATGGGGTTCTTCAGCTAGAGAGAGAAAAAAGAGAGAAGGAAGAGAGTTTTGAGTTTTGGAATCATGAGAGCTTAGGTAACTCTAATTAGCTTAGGGGATTCATCTAGGTTGTTAATTTACTTAATTGGACATCCCATAAACCCTAATTAAAATCCTAATTAATCCAACTAATTAATTTACTTAAGTAAAAACGTGCAGTAAAACAGTCCTCACAGACGATACCACGATCGATGGATCGTGTGTCCATCGACGGGCACTGTGTACCTCCATGCTGCACATCCGTTGATGAGTTCAGAAATTATGAAAAAGAGGATTCCCATGTATTTGTATAAGAGTCCATCGATGGAAGCAGTGCACGCACTGTCGATCAGACAACGGATCGTGGATTGCATCCATTGGTGGACACTGCCTTGGGCAGCCTTGGACCCCAAAATACTAGGGTCTCCCTCGAGGGTCCTTGGCTGGTCCTTGGGGAGTCGTTACCAATAGTTTCAACTAGGAATCAACTTTAATGCATGTTAGACACCCTTCCACCAAATTTCATCATTTTTCGACTCCTAAAAGCTAGTCAAATAGGCTAAGGCACGCTAGAACCTCACTGAACTAGTTTTCGCACGACATAGACGTTGTTCGAAGCTTCGACTTCTAAACTTCCTATATTATTTATATTCATTAAAATTGAACTTAAAATAGTGTATAAACCTTTTGACACTCATGTTAGGCTCTATAACACGTCTAAGATTTTTGAAGTATTACAATGTCCCTATCCTATTATTTTTCTATTGATGTTAAGTTTAAGATGGAATGATGAGACTTAGTGTCTTAACTATGAACTTATGATATTTTAAATGAAGTGATGTTCCAGCATTATGTTATTCTATGAAAAACTTTAAATTTTTTGCTAAATTTCTATGACATGACGAAGAATTAATGCTAAAAAACTTGTCTAAGAACTCTGAGAGGTCGACAACGCTGCGTACTTCTATGTGGTGCTCCCCGGTCGTGAAAAAGGAAGACTAGTTGCAAAGTGTTTTAAAAAACTAGATGGCTTAGAATTTTTTTGATACTTTTCACCATAAAAAAGAATTATATCCATAAGACTTTTAATTGCTACGACTTAAATTTTTGATTTGCAAATTCATCAAATGGATGTAAAAACTATTTTTTAAAATGGGGACCTGAATAAGCAAATTTATATCGATCAACCTGAGTTTTTGTTAAAGCAAGCCAAGAAAGCAAAGTATGTAAACTTACTAAATTTCTACATGGATTGAAAAATTTGATTCATGCATGATTGAATATGGTTTAAAAACAAACGAGTGTGATAAGTTCATTTCTCATAAGTGTTGGAATAATTCTCATGTTATTATTTGCCTATATTTTTATAATTTATTGATCTTTAG
The DNA here is from genome assembly GCA_027704765.1 of Solanum habrochaites. Taxonomy (NCBI): domain Eukaryota; kingdom Viridiplantae; phylum Streptophyta; class Magnoliopsida; order Solanales; family Solanaceae; genus Solanum; species Solanum habrochaites. The sequence continues at coordinate 331,691 of JAKWJA010001358.1, read as the reverse complement.
CTTAAACATGAATGTTATTGATGAAGCTAAAAATATTCTTAGAATCCATTTTGATATGAAAGGTCTTGGTGAGACAAATTTTGTTCTTCGAAAAATAATAACAAGAACATGTGAGGGATTTTTCCTTGACCAGTCACATTATGTTGAGAAAATTTTTAAAATTATAATTTTCTTGATCGTAAACATGTTGTAACTCCTTTTGATTCAAGCTTTCACTTATTTACTGTTCAAAGCGAAAATGATGTAATAAATCAAAGGGAATACACTGGCATAATCGGAAGTTTGAGATATGTGGTTTATTGCACTAGGTCTGATATTGCATATGCAGCAAGAGTACTTGGTAGGTTTATAATGACATATTTACAAGCAAGACATGTAATAAAGATTGGCATGGTATAATAAGTGTTATGAGAAATTTAATTGGAATAAAAAATTCTGATTTGTTGTATACGAAATATGATGATGTACTTGAAAAATTTTTGTGATGCAGATTGGAACACTTTATCAGGTAATTCCTGTTCTAACACTGGTTATATAATTACTTTGGATGGTGGTGTTATTTGTCAGAGATAAAAAAACAAACTATAATTGGTAACTTTACCACAGATGTTGAACTGATTGTTTTAGCTTCTATTAGTGAGGAAGCGAATTGGTTAAGATATTTATTATTTCAAATACCTTATTTTTAAACAATAATTCCTCCTATTTTAATTCATTGTGATAGCACTGCTACAATTGGTAGATTTCAAAACCTCTATAACAACGGTAAATCCAGACTTATAAGCAGGAAACACAGTAATGTAAGATCGTATGTGACAAGTGGTACAATTAATGTTGATATGTCAAATCTTGTGATAATCTTGCATATCATCTTACTAAGTCCTTAACTATAGAAACTGTATGGAGAACATCAAGGAGGATGAGTTTGAAACCTATAAATCCTTGTATCATATTTGAGGAAGCCCAACCTAGAGATCCTATAACCATGTTTAAAGGAAAAAATTAATCATATGATGACTTGTTAAGAAAAAAATGCAGTATTTTTTCATTCCCTTCAATGATGTGAATGTATTGTTTCATCTGGTAAATTGTGGAGGTTGATTTTCAAAAACTCTTAATGAATAATCTGTAGTCCATATTGGTGGAGTGTTAAACTTACCGAAACACTCTAGACAGATTTTCCCTATATGAGTGTGGAAGTAGGTCAATTTCTATAAGAATTGGGATTATTCTCAAAGGCACTCATGAAACCGAGTAGAACAAGGTTGTAACGTGATGACTTTGAAGCTCATGTTATCACCTTGTTTATTATGTGTGAACAGTGATACTTTATTTCCCTCAAGTAGTCATAGTTCAAGTCTGAGACCACTATGACTCTGAAGTAGTAGTTATTGTTTCACTCAGTGGAGGTTCAATGTAGATCACACCTTCATTGTTCATAGTAATCTTCCTTCAACTAATAGACACTCTTGGTAAATAATGAAATGAGTGGGGATTGATGACTAGTGAGCATTTTAATATTAGTTTTATGTTAAAATAGTTGATTTTCTTTAATGACATACTTTTGCCTCATTTTTTATTCTTCCATTATTTTTTTTGAAAGCTACGTAACATATGTAACTTTTAATACATTTATCTTCACTATTTACCACCCCATTATCTTCTTATTTATTACTAGGAAGACTTCTTCTACTATAGATAGTGGTAGTGTTCATTTGGTTTGATAGACAAGAAAAATATAGAGAGAGAAAAATTAGTCAAAAAAAAGAGTTCTTATTAGTTGAAGGGATACGTTGTTTTTGTGGAGTTTTGGACTTAACTCTTGTACAGAGTGGTTGAGTAATACTTTGTGTTAAGATTGTTATATCCTGGAGGGGACAAATCAAGAAGGACTACTGCTAGACCGATGAAAAACATTTGCTGCAGTTGACTCCTTAAAGATTATGATATATCCACGCCTTAACCTGAAGGTATATTTATTTCTTTATTTTATTTTCAATTTTAATCTTGCAATTTTATTACCTTGTAATTTTTCACTAACATTTCACAAGTTTGTAGAAACCTTATCACTGCATTTTGGGAGGCAAAAATTTGAATTAGTTAGCCGAAAGTGAGGGATATTAGAATTTGAAATAACTAGAAATTTGTTAAACTTATTTGTGTATTACTCTTTGTGCCTCGGATTTAAAGTAAGTTTATTATTTAATCCTCCCACATATATTTGAAACTTATCAAACCTCTTCTCATTAACTTCAACTTCAATTGAAGTTGCATGATTGTAAATTTTATTCACTCAAAATTCATGATATCACTAAAAATAGTAAAACTTTTCTTCCTTTTTATGTTATACTATAGAACTATCTATTTTTCTCTATAATTGAAAAGCTGAAGTCTTTGACCCTCCAAATATATATAATTCAAATGTATATTTATTTTGTTAATTGTAATATCATTTTATTTATTTATTTAAAATTATATTGGATGATCAATAATATTGTAAAATAAGAAAATTATGTATTAGTATTGATTATGCTTAGAGTGAATTAAGCATGTTTTAGTCCTAAAATGCAAATATTCATTTACTTTGAAATGAAAAAAATATTTTCATCTTGTTATTACATAAATTTATTTTATATTGAAAATTTTAAGATTTTTTTTATGATACAATAAAACTAAATGAAGCATGTTCAACATTTTTCAACTTAGAAAAGACTAAAATATCTTCTCCATATTGAGTTCTTAATTAAAATACTATTTCTTCATGAAAATATGGGTAAATTAGTATTTTACCCAACCCATTTATAACCGAATCAATTTTAACACATATCAAATATGGCTAGTTAAATTACTACCCATTTTATATGTACCCTTTTTCAACCCGCCCACTTTTGACCCAACCCGCCCATTTGCCACCACTACTTAGGATCAAAGATAATTTATGATTCTCTGATCCATAGACATTTCATCACACATTCAACCAAATTAAAAACAGACAAAGAACTAAGCAAATGTGAAAGAAAACGGAAATATAACTGATCAGGACTAAATTCGACTATAAAATTAGGCAAAACACTTAATTATTTTGGAGCGATGTAACGTGTATTGGGTCTATTATCCTTACTCAAATTTATATTTAATTAAATAATAAATATTAATTATATTATTTTATATCAAATAGTAAAAGTTGTTAGGTAACTTATAAGCCCCAAAAGTCAATAGACTTATTCAGGCCGGGCTAAATAGTCTTTTACTTAAATAAACTTCAAAATCATAGTCCAATCCTATCAAATCACAGGTTAGGTCAGATGAATTTGTTGTGATACTTATGAGCGTTTAGATAGGTGAGGTTCCAAGGAGATTTTGGATTGAAGCTTCTTGGAATCAAGTTGGATAACTTAAGCAAGGTAGGTTTTGCTGCACCAATAGGGCTATTTTATCCTTGATTACAGATTTTGAGTTCAAATTCTGATTATAGATTTTTTTAATTGGGAGAGTGAACCACAATTGGAAATTGCATTATGAAACTTGAATTTTTCCAAGCTCCACACTTTGGGTGAGAGACAGAAAATAGTTGGAGAACTTGACAAACAGACTGAACGGTGTTTGTACTTGACTTTTCCACGTGTTTGTTTTTTTTTTTGTGTGTGTGTCCATCATATTGATTTTACTGGCATGCCCATTTCATTAGATCAAGTCTTTTTGTCTATAAAAAGTTAATATAATATAACAAACAAATCACTTGGGCAAACAATAGTATATCAATTTTCTAAAATATAAATTATGATCTTTTAATGTAAGTTATATTTAAATAAATATTATATTTACCGAAATTAAAATATATGAATATGGATGATTCGTAAATGAACATAGTATATGGTAAAAGTGTAAATCCTGTTAACTTTTTATGCTTACAGATTTTGATAATATATACCAACAGGTTTTTGAGGACAGAATTGATAAGCTCGACATTTATTAGAACCCCACTTGATCTATATAAAGGGTGTGTTTGGAATGAATTATCTTTTCAATGCCACCGAGTTTGCGCGATTCCGAGATCATATGAGTGAGATATGCCCTTTGGAAGTTGGTCTATTCAAATAAGGAAAGTCTAAAACCGGATTTTGGAAGGGTAGTTTGGTATTTTCCTTACACTATTATTTTAATTTCGTTTAGGGGTCTAAACTGAAATTGGTCATTTTACACTTTTGAAATTAGAGTTAGGATTTTCGAAGAAAGAATGCAAGAGGAGAAAATATCCAAGATCATCGTTCACAAGGATTTAGCTTGTGTATTTTGTCAAGGGGTGATCCCACGATGTATGTGAGATCACATAATATTGCGTTCGTTCACCTAAGTGGCAATCATGATTCAATTCAGCAAAGTTACATAGTTTTGAAAGTAAATCTTTTGAGTTATTGATGATATTCATTTGAATTCTTGTGTCTTGTGTTGTTAATATTTTATTGAGTTTGATGCATGTTTTCGTATGTAATTTCGAGTTGAATATAGTATATATTAAGGATATAATCTATAGGTGTTTGGAGCAAGAACTAAGTTGACTGGGAGGGTTTAGAGTTTAAAAACTAAGAAAAGAAATCGGGGAGCACCTTGGGAAGGTCCTAGCGCATCGCCCTTCTAAGAGTGGGTTTCTGAATTTTGGGCTCTGGGGGTCGTGAGAGAAAGAGCGCTCCAACCTGGTATCTGGTGCCCCATGCCTCTTAGAGAGCCAGGGACGCTAGTCTTCACATTTCTTTGCCACCTTTTCGTACTATTTCTTAGCACTGTACCAATGTTTCTAGTTGATTCTAAAATTCTAAGGTACGTTTAAAAATCATGAATTTATCCATAAACATGAGATCATAGACCTTGAATCCATAATTAAATTGAAGGAAAGTTCAGATTCAAGTCTAGAAGTTAAGTATCAAATCAAAGGAAGTTCTTAAAGTTTTTAGATGTCTTTAACAAAAATTTTAACTTTGTTAAGTAATGAGTAAATATTGAAGTTCATTTCTTCAAATAAGTATATGGGGACTATGTATTCCCAAAGAATTTATAATGTTTTCACATTTGAGAAAGAAATGGGAACACCGATTTCCAAGAGAGATTTTAAGCTAATAAGTTCAGAGTAATTATCTCAAATCAAAGAAAGAAGTTCTTTTAAAAATATAAGAGCTAAGTATATTTTTTGGAATAGTATTGAGCACCCATATGTGGATGCGAGTTCATATTAACTCAAGTCTCCATAAACCACGTAGACATCATGGTAGTAAAGGATTATACTTTTTATATGACTCTTTAAGTTTTTTTAGCATAGAATAGCGGATCCACTTAGTTAAGGTATCTATAATAACCCGAAAACTAATAGACAAAACTAGAGCCACAAGCTGGGGTTCTAAGGTGTGTTGATGGAGAAATAGAGTCGTAGATGATACTTTATGTGTTTAGAATGAGGTTATTAATGGTTGAAGATCAATGTATTAGACCAAGCAGCCTAGATGAACTTTAAGAGGTTGGTGGAGCATGGGAAGATGAACCACCAAGGCAAAAGATAAAGCCTAAGACAAAGGGCCAAGGATTCCCTAGGGTTCACTACCACCTTCACGACTAGTTTTGTGGACCACGGTCAGTGAAAGGGTCCTTGAAGATGACTTAGGAATTTGAGAGGATAGATCAAGAGGCCAAGACACTACCCCAAGCTCACGAGGAACTTCAGGAGTCGCTAGCTTGACCACGACCCGTCAATGTGCTTGTGAAGGTAACTTAGTGTTTAAGGGACAAATAAATATGGGTATCTACTGGTCTATAAACCACGGGCACCACCGCAGACCGTCCAAGTAGTGGGTGGGACGGGGCTGTTAAGTGAGGGATATTTGGTAAATTCCTATTCGACTAGGTTTAAGTGGGGGTTTTGGTTTGTATTTTATTCACCCAATTAGAGTATTTTAAGGCATTGACCCCCAAATTTAAGTCACTTTATATTTGACTCAATTCAGAACCCCAAATCACTCCTCTTTTAAATATTTCCCTCTCTACGAAGAGCCTCTATTGAAGAAGAAGCTAGGGTTGAAGTTAAGGTCAAGATCAAAGGCTCAAATGCTAAAGGATTGTGCTAGGAATTTATTTAAGTTATGTTAAAAATTTTATATAGGTTTCTTCCACCCATATAGTCCCCTAATATTTCCCCTAGTTTGTGAAGGAAAACCCCCAATAAAGCTAGGGTTGCTTCCAATGTATGGGTTTTAGGTGGGCATGATCCCAAAAGGATGGATACTACTCATATATTATTAATTTATTGTTGATTCATTATATTACTAATAATTTATATAAATTCCTTGATTAAACCTAATTTTCAAAGTATGTGGGTTTGTGTATTTGATGAGGAATTGATGATTCTTGCCTAGTTTGTCTTGGTTGTTGGTATGTATAGAGCTTATCCAACAATATGAATATGAGATCATGAATTGAACTATAACTATGCATGTAAGATATAATATTAATTGATATGATTAGAACTGGGACCCTTGATGAATGGTGAATAGGATTAGCTATGCCTAATGATTGTGACTAGTATGTATTGTGATCTAGACTAGTATGATGATTGTGGAGTAAGGATTGACTATAGGGATTGAATCCAAAATTTTTATCATTAGGGATTAAAAAGTAAGTCTTTTATGCTAAGATATCTTTCATAGATGTAGAATGTGAAATGCTAATTACCTAAATTGAAGCATGCTTGATAGAATAGAATAGCTTGAGGTTGAGTCTTATCATTTCTTCATGGATAGTTGTATTATGTCGCATGAGTTGGAATATATCATGGTAGCTTTGGAATGAGGAATTATGCACTTGTTAGGTTAGCTTGAACTAGTATTTGTAGGATTTTTTTTATGGTAACTTGCATTAGTATAGGCATGGTATCGTAAGATTTAAGACCCATCCTCTCCTATAGGTAGCTTTATATAGAATGTTTAGAATGCTATTCATGGTAGCTTTATTTGGTAAGTCCAAGACCATTTCATGGTAACATAGGATTGAGACCTCATTCTCTACTAAGGATAACTCAGGGTTGAGGATTCATACTCCCGTAAGGATAGCTTGCATCTTAATGAGTGGTTGCATGGTGTCTAGGTCGGTATACTTGTATCGTTCCTATGATAGCTTGGATTGTATGATATGATATTATCCATGGTATATAGGTCTAGTATGGTAGTATGCTATTCTTTTATAGACTAGAATGAAATATAGCTAACATTGAATAAGTTAGCCTAAAGGAGTACTTAGTGTGAATGGTAGTATGGGATATCATTCATACATGGCACAAGTATGAATTGAGATACTTATGAAGTGTCCTATTATGTGGTTTATGTCTATCTTGGATAGTTTCTATAGTTTCCTTCCATGATTTGATTGACTTAGTTTGGTAGTTCCTTGTCAATGTGAAGTAGGTCAACAATGACACCTAGAAATGGTAAATGTGAATAGAGAGATTTCAAGATATGCTTACTACTGTGTGTGGTATTGTGGTATTCCCCACATGCATTGTACAAGTGTGTCTTATGGTTACTTAGGTGTGTAGTGCTCTTATAACATGGAAACCTAGGTCTTAAATAGTAGAGTGTACTTCGGTAAAAAATGACCAAAAAGATATACTTATCTTAGGAAGTATAATGGAATGCTACATTGGCCTTGAACAAGTATTCTTAGAGGTGCCTTATGAAGTGGTTCACTTGAATATGAAATAACAACGGTTGAAAATGAGCTTATGATTATGCCTTTGTTGGCTTATAGTATTATGATGTTTATCTAATGATCTTGTTGTTGTCTCTTGTGCGTATGTCTTATGTTGACTAACCATTTGAGATGTTTATATTGGTATCATAGCTTTCATATTTTTTATATTTTTTACTAATGCATATTTCCTACGTTCGAATCAAATGTAGAGTGTAGGGAGATTGAGTTGCTTGGATGCTAGAGTCCTAATTATAAGAAGATTGAAGATTGGTGAGTCCTCATAGCTTCGAGGAGCAACCCCTTATGTTTCAATTATCTCTTTTTGTTATGTTCTAAGACTTTATATGGGCTGTGTTCAAAGACTTTTATTCATGTAATCCTAGATATTTAAGACAATGATGTTAGAAAGACTTCTCTTTTATGAAATGCTTTTCGACTCTATGTTATAAAAATGTTTTATATTCTCCGATTTTTCTATGATTCTATGTCATGAATATGATTAGTTCTTGAATGCGACCACTTCTGGGTCAAGTACACCATGTCATGTCTTAGAGGTGCTCTCGGGATAAAAAAACTTGGTATCTAAGCATAAGGTTTTGGGAAAATTTTAGGATGTCTCATCCACATCTAGTAGAGTCTTATTATAGATGTGAGTCATGACACATATATGAGTAGGAGGATATAGGATTCTTAGGAAAATGTCTCACTTCTTCTTTCTCTTAGTCATTTTATAGAGTTTAGCTTTAGCAAACCCTTTTCTATTGTTTGAGTATGATTTCCCCAGGTTATGGCTAACATTAGGACGAACTAGGAGGGAAAGAGAAGACAATGGGATCAAGAGATTCCTCTCTAATTCAATGATCAAGTTCCTAATGACCCTCACATTGGGAATGTCACTCTAGTAGAGTTTAGGGCTTCCATGAAATTTTTGGCTCAATCCTTGATGACACAAGATAATGGACAGGTGGTAGCTCCGTTAAACCTTATAGAGTGAATATGTGCTTGTAGGATTATGGAGTTCTTGACGATTAACCCTCCGGAGTTTAGTGGCTTTAAAGTGGAATAGGATCCAAATAGGTTCATAGATGAGGTTTATAAGTCACTTGATATCAAGGGGGTTACTTCTATTATAAAAGTAGTGTTAGCCTCTTATCAAATGAAAGGTGTTCCCCAAAGTTGGCATGAGCAAAGGAAAGATTCTAGGCAGGTATAGTAGGGTCCTATAGAGTAGGAAACTTTTAAGTCGGCTTTCCTTGTTAGATTCTTTCCTCAAAAGATGAGGGAGGCTAAGTTGGAGAAATTCATAAATCATAATAAATGCAACATGAATGTCAATGAATATGCCTTGAAATGAACTCTTTTGTCTAAATATGCTCTATCTTTTGTATCAAGTCCAAGGGATTTGATAAATAGGTTCATCATGGGGGGTGTTCAAACTAACAGAAGAAGAATGTCATATGACAATGTTTATTAATGAAATGGATGGATATCTCACCCCTAATGGGTTTTCCCCTAAAAATAGAGGAGTCAAAACTGATGAAATAAAGGGCTAGGGAGAAAAAGAGTTCTAGGGTGGAAAATGATGGGTCCGATGGACATGAACGTTCAAAGAATCGACAAAAGTTTTCCGAGAAGGGTATTATAATACTCCTTATTAAAAGGATGATAGGATGTCTACCCTTAAGGCTCAAGGGAAAAGTAGTGAGTCCCGATGTCACTCTTGTTCTAGGTATCGTAAGAGGCATGAGGGTAGATGTTTGGCCGGTATAGATGGTTTCTATGGATTTGGTGAAAGTGGCCCCATGAGGAAGTATTTTCAAAGGGTTTACCCTAATGTCTTGCTTGATAATTCTCAAAACAATAATATATATTCTCCCATCTAGAGAAAAATCAAGAGTGATCTCCTCATGTCCTTTTCCGGTGTATGTTTCATGTTTTAGAAAATCTTTAGATTTTTATCTTTTATGACTTGCTATGTTGGGAAATGATGTTGTCCTTGATATGATTGAAACTTGGAAAAGCATGTGTGGGATTACCCAAGGAGGAGAAGTGTGCCTATTCCGTAAGGTCTTTACATGATTATATGTTGCTATGATTTCTTTATGTATGTTTATGAAGTTGGGTAGGTCTTGTTAAAATTTACCTCTTTCATTGTGTTGCCTCTTATTGTAGAATCCTTAAGTAAATGTGTATTTTAGGATACATGAATTTATGTTTTGCATGCTGCATCAATTAGATATTAGTTTCTCCTTGGAAATAAGTAATATGTCTCTTTCATGCATTTTGAGTTGCATTAGGTAAGTTTAGCTTGGAATGGATGTTTCCTTGGTTGTTAGTATGCATGTAGATGTAATGCATGCATGATGGGGTGCTAGTATAGATTTCTTTCCTTTATGAAGTGCTTATAAAGGTCATTTAAGGACAGATGATATCAAGAGGATATATTGTATTACCAAAGGAACTAATAGACCAAACCAGAGCCACAATCTAAGGTTCTAAGGTGTGTTTGTTGCGAAATTGAGTCATACATGTGACTTAATGTGTTTATAATGAGTAGTTTAATGGTTGAATATCAAGGTATGAATTGGTCCTAGTAGCCTAGATGAACTTTAAGAGGTTGGTGGTGCATGGGAAGGTAAAGTACCAACGCAAAAGGGCAAGCCTAAGTCAAAGGTCCAAGATCGCCCAACCTTGGTAGCTACTGCCTAAGGGTCCATGTAACACCTATATCCAAAATAGGTTGAAAATCAAGATTTTCAGAAGTTGCAAGTGCCAACGATAGAGCCAACTAAGGATCAACAGTTGACTTACGGTCTGTTAGTCGACTCCGTCGATAGGCCAGTTAACTTTCACTCCTCCGTCACGAATGACGGTCAACCAGTACGGAAATTCAGTCAACTTACACAATAAGGACCATCAGTAGACTTACAGTCTATCAGTCAACTCCGTCACTAACTCCAATATCTTTTGAGTCAGGGGACTTTTGGTTTTTTCCTTGTTCGTTTGGCCCCTAAGCTACGTCTTTTAGAGGCTAAATCCTGAGATTTTAGTCACTTTAAGCCTATAAACATAAATAGAACTTACCTAAGTCAAATCATTTATAAAAAACATATAAAATTAAGAGCAATAGAGGAGAAAAAGGTCAAGAACCCTATTTCAAGAACTCAACAAGTTTCCATCAATTCCAACCTAGAAATTGGAAGATTTCTAGTGGAATTCGTTGCCAGGTATGTGGCATTTCACTAGTGGGTTCCTTTCGCCCATTAGGTTCTTATAATTAAATCAGTTTCTTTATTCCCTTATTATGGATAGACCTAAGGTTTCTAGAATTATAGAATCTATCATGAATTAGTTAGTTGTATGTTCCAAATAAGACTATCATGTTACTAGTAAGTTTATTGAATGAATTTTAGAACCCTACGTATGAATTTCTTTAATTCTTGAATTACACATGCTAGGTAAGATATATCATTTATTCAGTTACACATGCATTAGTTATTAATGCATCATTATTGGATTAATTTTTGCATCCTCGTATTGCATGTTAAGTTTTCAGTTTTCCAGTATTACAAAAACTCAGTCATAATGTGTTAATCACTTAATTCATCGAGATTAGCATAATACCGAGTTAGACTAGGGTTCAGCTTACCCAAATAGACCCAAAACTACTATCCAAGTAGGTTGTATGTCCCCTATGTGGCATAAGTTTAGTGATCACGCCAGCATGCCTTTATACCTCTGGCAGGGTATATAGAGTCCTTTTGATGTGGCATATACATCGGATTTCACATTTCGCTTATGCAGTTTAATTATCGATTATTAATAGCTCACATATCAGTCAAACGCTATTGAATTGACCATATTTACAGTTCAATTAGTATTCAGTCTCAACATCTTATAAATTTGGTCTTTGCATCCAGTTAACGCAACATTCAGTATATAATATTCAAACTATTATACTCGCCTTTGTGGTTGTTCAATTATGTATTATTTTAGATTTACTCTATACTACATATTTAGTACCTTTTTATTACTGATGCATACATGTGCTACATCTTCTCGTCATGTAGGTTTTGGTTCTAAACATCCATATCATACTTAGATCGATTCATAATCCGCAGTTAAGCAGAATCAGTGGTGAGTTCTAATTCTCCGAGGATAATAATTATGAGTTTCTTTTCAGTACTTTTAGTTCTTTAGTTTCAATTTTGCTGGACTTAGTTAGGGCATGTCCCATCATTTCTAGTCAGTTAGAGGTTATCTTCGCACATAGTCAGTATCAATTTAGTATTGAGTGTATGTCTTCTTTGAATTAAACTCATCATTTTCATATATCTCAATTATAGTATATGGGTATTCCCCATCTTTTCAATTTAATTATGATTTAGCTTCAACATCACTTTATTATCTTAAGTATGCTCATGATCATGTCGGCACATTTAGCTTGGGATCACTTGTGGTCCTAGATCCCGTGTCTGAATCTCGGGGGTAGCTCGAGGAGTCACAAACTTGGTAAAAGAGAACTAGTTTAAGAGTTTTAGGATGTCTAAAAATCCGTACTAAGTAGAGACCCTTTCATTCGTGTGAAGTGCACCACATCTAATAAGAAGGTTGTTACAAGGTGTTTAGTAAAATTCTTCACTTTTTTGTAACTCTTATCGTGCGTAAGGTATGATTAAATTGTATTCTAATCTGACATTCTACGTTTTAGTCTTATCGTGTCTCTTCATAAAGCTAACGCCAGGAATGCTAAGGCAGCTCCTCCAGTCCCAGATCTAAAACACTCCAATGATGAATTTAGAAATGTTATTCAAATGTTGGATCAGTGTGTCACCAACCAAAACAATAAGCGGGTTCAAGCTCGTGTGAATGCTAACGGTGGATCAATCATAACTAGGGTTCGTGACTTTGTTAGAATTAATCCTCCAGAGTTCTTAGGACCATACACTGGTGAAGATCCTCATGATTTGTATGATGAGATCAAGAAGATTTTTGAGGTGATGAAGGTCACTTGAAATGATAGGGTTGACTAGCCATTTATCAACTTATGGATGTGTCTTATATCTTCTAAGGAAAACAGGGGTACAGATGCAGTCCCGTTTACTTGGCGATGTTTTAGTGAAACCTTTTTGGACAACTCTTTCACGATAGAGTTGAGATAATCTAGGGCCCAGGAATTCATGAACTTAAGGTAGGGTAACATGACAGTCCAAGAGTCTGGGCTAAAGTTTACCAAACTCTCTAGGTATGCTCCTCATATTGTTTCTGATTCCAGAGCTCAGATGAATAATTTCTTGTATGGAGTGTAGATTATGTAAAAAAGTGTAGAAATGATATGTTATTGGGAGATATTTATATCACTAGGCTTATGATTCATGCTCAGCAGTTTGAGGGTGATAAGATTAGGGAATACGCCAAGAAGAATTAGAAGGATAGGACTAGGAACTATGACTGGCAATGTTTTAGTGAAACCTTTTTGGACAACTCTTTCATGATAGAGTTGAGATAATCTAGGGCCCAGGAATTCATGAACTTAAGGTAGGGTAACATGACAGTCCAAGAGTCTGGGCTAAAGTTTACCAAACTCTCTAGGTATGCTCCTCATATTGTTTCTGATTCCAGAGCTCAGATGAATAATTTCTTGTATGGAGTGTAGATTATGTAAAAAAGTATAGAAATGCTATGTTATTGGGAGATATTTATATCACTAGGCTTATGATTCATGCTCAGCAATTTGAGGGTGATAAGATTAAGGAATACGCCAAGGAGAATTAGAAGGATAGGACTGGGAACTATGACTGTTCTCACAAGAAATCAGGTAATGGAAATTGCTCGTAGAGTCAGTAGAAGTTTTTTAGCCCTAGCCCCTTTGTCAGCTAGTGTTCCATCCTCTAACAAGAGGTATGATCAGAAGGTAAGGAACCAGTCTCTATGTCTAAGAAAAATATTTCAGGCACCAAGACTTAACCCACTTGCGCACATTGTTGTAAGAACCATCCGGGCGAGTGCCTTGAAAGAACGGAACGATACTTTTGATGAGGGCAGTCTATTCACAGGTTGAAGAGTTATCCTTCTAGAAATGTTCAAGGAGGTACTAATGGTAGATATCAGTTTACAACATCAGTGACACAAGAAGATCAACTGACTTATTAGGGTAACTTATCTAGAAGAGGTGGCGGTTAGCGCCAAAACATGTTTTATGGTTTTTAGACTTTTTAGGATTAGGAAAGATATCCTAATGTAGTCACTGGTACGTTACGAGTCTTGACCTTTATGTTTACGCATTGTTAGATCTAGTGGCTACTCTCTCCTTTATAACTCCTTATATAGAAGTTTGATTCAGTGTTAGTGTAGAAACTCTCAAAACCCTTTTGAGTATCCATTCCAGCCGGTGAACCATTTTTAGCTAGACGGGTATACAGAAATTGCACTATCACAGTCTCTCAAGAATTCACCGTAGCAGATCTTGTAGAGTTAGAAATGGTACATTTCAATGTCATTCTAGGCATAAATTGGTTAGGTTCATGCTATGCCTAAGTTGATATAGAACTAGGATTGTTTATTTTCAATGCTCAAACGAACCAATCTTAAAATTGAAGGCTATTAGCTTAGAGCCTATGGGTAGATTCATTTCTTACGATAAGGCTAAAAGATGATCTCTAAGGGTTATTTCTATCATCCAGTTCGGATTAAGGACTCTATCTTCAAAACACAATCTCTTGAGTCAATTTGTGTAGTCAATGAAATTCTAGAAGTGTTTCTAAAATATCTTCCTAGAGTTCCTCCCAAAAGGTAAATTCAATTTGAAATAGATCTCCTTCAAGATACCAAACCTATTTTTATTCCTCCTTACACAATGGCTCCACTTGAGCTTAAGGAATTGAAAGACCTCATAGATAAGAGCTTCATAATACCTAGTATTTCTCCATGGGGTGCAACAATGTTGTTAATAAAGAAGAAAAATGGTTCTATAAGAATGTGTGTTGACTATTGAAAGTTGTACAAGGTCACAATAAACAATAAGTATCTCATCTCCACAATTGATGACTTATTTGGCAAACTTTAGGGTGGTAGCCATTTCTAAAATATAGACCTCAAATATGGTTATCATCAGCTAAGAATCAGAGATAGTGACATTCCAAAAATAGCCTTCCAAAATTGGTGTGGTCATTATGAATTTGTAGTTATGTCTTTTGGACTAATCAATGCTCCTGCAACTTTTATGGATTTGATGAACAGAGTGTTCATGTAGTACATTGACTTGTTCTTATCGTCTTTATTGATGATATCCTCATTTACTCTAGAAACATAAAAGAAATAGCTAGTTATTCGCTAAGTTCAGCAAATGTGAGTCCTAATTTCAATTTGTTTCTTTCGTTGGTTACATTGTATCTAGTGAGGGGATCCGAATGGATTGACAAAAGATAGAAGCAGTTAATTAATGGTCCATACCTACTTCTTCTACAGATATTAGAAATTTGTTGGGCTTATCAGGATATTACAGAAGGTTCATGGAAGTATTTACATCCATAGCCTTACTATAGACTAGGTTTACTCAAAAAATTGTCAAGTTTTGATAATCAGATGATTGTGAGAAAAACTTTGTAGAATTGAAAACTAGATTAACTACAACTCTTCTCTTGACTCAACTAGAGGGTTCAGATGGCTATGTTCTCTATTGCGATGCATCTAGAGTTGGACTAGGTTGTGTGTTCATGTAGTGGGATAGGGTTATTGCTTATGCTTTTAGACAGGTTAAGGCGCTTGGTAAGAACTATCCAACTCATGACCTTGAGCTTGTAGTAGTGGTGTTTGCACTCAAGTTATGAAGACACTACTTGTATGGTGTTTAGGTAGATGTGTTCACTGACCATAAGAGCCTTAATATGTGTTCAGCGATAAAGAGTTGGATATTTCCCAGAGGAGATTGCTTCAGTTCCTTAAGGATTACGATATGAGTGTGCATTACACTCCTGGTACGGCGAATGTAGTAGCAGATGCTCTTAGCAGATTATCTATGGGTAGTATAGCCTATGTAGAGGAAGAAAAGAAATAACTAGTGAAGGTTGTTCACATGCTTTCTTTCTTGTGAGCTCTCCTTATGAGCATATCATACATGGTGTAACAATTCAGATTGGGGCAGAATCTTCTTTGATAGTGGAGGTTAAGTAAAAGTAAGATAGTGATCCAATATTGCTTGATACATAAGGGTGTAGTCCACAATCAGAGAGTGGAGGTTTTCTCCCAAGGGGGAGATGACATACTTCCCTATTAGAGTAGATTGTGTGTTCCAGATAAGGGTGAATTGAGACAACACATTCTTGTAGAAGACCATAATTCCATATACTCTATTCATCCAGGTGCAAATAAGATGCACCGCGATTTGTGGGAATTCTATTGGTGGAATGATATGAAAAGAGATATAGCAGATTTTGTGCTACATGTTGGCTGAGATCATGACTCCATTTGGGTGATTGTCGATAGAGTAACTAAGTCTTCTTGCTTTTTGGTGGTCAAGACTACATATTCGATGGAGGATTACACCAAGCTTTACACTAATGAGATAGTCAGGTTGCATGGGGATCCATTTTTTATTATCTCATATAGAGGTCCTCTATTTACCTTTCATTTTTGGAAGTCATTTTAGATAGGTCTTGGTAATCATGTTAATCTTAGCAGTACATTTCATCCTCATATAGATGGACATGTACAACATAATATTCAGACCGTGAAGTTAAGTTGAGAGCTTGTGTGATCGATTTCAAGAGTAGTTGGGATGATTACCTTCCTCTTATTGATTTTGCCTACAATAATAACTACTTTTCCAGAATTCATATGGACCCTTATGAGTCATTGAATGGGTGTTAATGTATATGTATTGTTCGTTGTTTCGAAGGAGGTGAAGCAACTTCGATATAACCAGATTCATTCCATTATTCTATGGAGAAAGTGCAACTCACTAGAGATAGAATTAATATAGCACAGAGTCGTCAGAAGTCTTATGTTGTGAGGAGAAGGGAACTAGAGTTCCAAGTTGATAATTGGGTTTACTTGAAAGTGTCACCTATGAAAAGGGTGATGAGAATTAGCAAGAAATGAAAGCTCAGTACTACATAATTTGGCCCTTATAAGATCTTGAAAAGGGTTGGCAAGGTGGAATATCACTTACAATTGCCAGCAGAACTAGCAGTAGTGCATCTTATCTTCCACTTCTCGCTCTTGAAGAAGTGTGTATGGAATCCAGCCTCCGCAGTTACATTAGAGAGTGTGGTCGGGAAAATGGTATTTCTTATGAGAATGTACCAGTTGATATTCTTGACCATCAGGTAAGAAGGTTTAGAAACAAATTAGTCTCTTAAGTTAATGTATTGTGGAGGAATCAATATGTAGAGAGAGCTACTTGTGAAGCAGATGAAGCCATTAAGAAAAGTATACCCACCTCTTCCTTTATTATTCTACTCTAGCTTGAGGTAATAGTTTTCCTCAGTTTTACAGTCATTCATGCACAAATTCAGTCTTAGTATCATGTTACTTCAGTTTGTACTTGCATTTAAGCGTATTTGCATGTTCATGGAACTCAATTCAATCAGAATTCAATTCTCAGTGCTTAGAAGTAGGGATTGCAGCTACTTCCCACCATCCTTAGCTATTTTAGTATTCATTCGAGAACACATGGTCCCAAGAGGGAGATAAGGTAAAACCCTCTATCCAAAACATACCAAAAATGTAGATTTTCAGAAGTTGTGGTGCCAACGACAGAGCAAACTACAGAACGTCAGTCGACTTATGGTCCATTAATCAACTCATTGATGGACCAGTCATCATTTAGTACTCAGTCGTGAATGACGGTTGACTAGTATAGACTGTCAGTTGACTTTGTTGATGGGCCACTCAACCTCCAGTCCTCAATTACGAACGAAGGTTGACTAGTACGGAAAGTCAGTCAACTTACGGTCCATCAAACCTCCATTGATGGGATATATAGCCTTTAGTTCTCATTCACAAATGAAGGTCAACCATTACAGACCATAAGTCGACTTACACTCCGTCAATCCACTTCGATAGCT
This sequence comes from Solanum habrochaites, assembly GCA_027704765.1. Classification (NCBI taxonomy): domain Eukaryota; kingdom Viridiplantae; phylum Streptophyta; class Magnoliopsida; order Solanales; family Solanaceae; genus Solanum; species Solanum habrochaites. The sequence continues at coordinate 313,893 of JAKWJA010001358.1, read as the reverse complement.
TTTGAGTCAAGGGTCTTTGGTTTTTTCCTTGTTTCTTTGGCCCATAAGTTACGTCGTTTAGACCCAAAATAGTAAGGCTTTAGTCAGTTTAAACCTATAAACATAACTATAACTTACCTAAATCAATCATTAATCGTAACTTAGAAAACTAGAATCAAGAGAGGAAAAAAAAGGTAAAGAATCCTAGTTCAAGAACGCAACAAGTTTCCATCAGTTCTAGCCCCAAAATCAAATGATTTATCTATGAAATTCATCACCATGTATGTGGGATATCACTAGTGGGTTCCTTTCTCCCATTCTATACCTAGAATTCAATCAGTTTCCTGATTACCTTATTATGAATAGATCTAAGGTTTCTAGAATTACAACATATCCATGGATTGGTTAGTTATATGTTCAAAATCAGATTACCATGATCCTAGTAAGTTTATTGAATGAATTTCAGAACCCTGAATATCTTTTTATTTAGCTCTTGAATTTCATATTCTAGGTCAGATATATCATTCATTCAGTTATACATGCCTTATTTATTAATGCATCATTATCACATTGAGGTAATGTTGAGTAGAAACGGTTACAAAATGCACCTGAAGTGCAAACTTAGTGGAAAGTCACTAACGATGAGTTCAACGAAGCAATAAAGATGCTAAGTCATGTTGTGATTAACTAGGCTAGGCAACAAGGAGGATCTTGACAAAGTGATGCTGACACTTTGAGGTTCCGTGAATTCTTGAGGATGAATCCTCCAAATTTCACTAGTTCAAGCACTACTGAGGATCCAAAGAACTTTATCGAGGAACTGGAAAAAGTGTTTAAGGCCGTGCACACTGTCGATGCTAAGCGAGTTTAGTTACTCACATAACAACTGAAGAATGTTAGTAGTATTACGTTTGATATATGGAAGAAGAATAGAGTTAAGGATGAACCACCTACGTGTTTAGCTAGTTTTGTGAAGGCCTTCTTGGGGTGTTTCTTTCCCCGATACCTTAAAGAGGACAAGGTTGAGTGTTTGTCACTTTTAATGGTTTGAAGTTCACCCAACTATCCCGTTATGCTCTGGTGATGGTTGGGGATATGAGAAATACGATGAGTCTTTTTGTTGTTAGGTTGTCTCGTCTATCCATAAAAGAGGAAGGGCAGCAATGCTAATTGGGGACATGTATATATCAAGGTTTATGGTCTATGTGCAATAGGTTAAGGAAGAGAAGTTGACGGATACGGAGGATTTTGATACCAATAAAGCTAAGACACGGAATGATTCTGCACAACAGAAAAATAATGTTAATCGTTCGGACTTTCAACAAAATCAAGATGGACATGCTCCATCATCTGCTAGTGCACCTGCATCAAGAAACAAAAGTCAGAATAATATCAAGAATTCCTAACACTTCATAGCTAAACATGAATAGTCTCATGGTAGTGTGGAACACGGAGGTAAGTAGGATCTTGCATGTGCTAAATCTTGTAGAAGCCACCCGATAAAAATCATGATGTCCATTCAAGTTTTTTCAAGGGTGTACAAGAGGGTCACTTCATTAGAAAGTGCTCAAAGAAATGACAAGGTAGTCAAAATCAGGGAAATAGAGCCCAATCTTCAATAAATTCTACATCACATAACTCTTTACAAGGAGGATCTACACCCGGCACTAGCGGAGGAACAAACTTTATTTATGTGATCACTAGTTGCCAAGAGCAAGAGAACTCACCAGATGTTGTCATTGGCACAATAGATTTCTTTACTCTCAATATTTGTGCTTTGGTAGACCCAGGAGCAAGTTTATCTTTTTTGACTCCTTATGTTCAAATAAGTTTGATGTTCTTCTTGAGAAACTCTGTGAACCCTTTTGTGTTTCTCAATCCGTTGGGGAGTTTATTCTAGCTGAGTGAGTATACTATGGTTGTGTTATTTACATCAATCATAAGGACACCATTGCTGATTTAATTGGGTTAGACTTGATAGATTATATGACTGGGTTCATGCCTGTTATGCCTCCACAGATTGTAGAACTCAAAATGTCAAGTTTAAGTTTCTAAGTGATCAAGTCTTAGAGATATAAAGTAGTTCAGCAGTGCCTAAGGGTCATTTTATTTCGTACCTTAAATGAAGAAAGTTAGTTTCCAAGGGTTGTGTCTATTATTTGTTCCAACTTAATGACTTTAGTTGTTAGATAACACCTATTTAGTCAGTTTCAGTAATAAAAAATCACACGAAAATCGGTAAAATGGGGGGTTTACCTGCTCTTGACTCGTTTAACCTTGAAAATAAATCATTTTGGCCGTGGTGACGAATAAGCTCCATATATAAGGTCTTAGAGAACGTCCATGTAAATATTTTGCAAAATTGAACTTGGAATTCTTGATGACAAAAAAAAGACGATGTACTATAGCCCACGAAAATTGGCAAAATATGGGTTTACCTAATCTGGACCTCGTTTGACCTTTAAAACATATAGTTTTGGCCCTGGTGACCAATCGAATTCATAGATAAGATCTTAACTAACGTCCTTATAAATTTTATGGCAAAAATGATCTCGGAACTCTACATGACCAAAAAATATGGTGGACTATAGCACACGGAAATTGGCAAAATTGGAGATTTACCTTTTTTGGAGCTCGTTTAACCCTAAACAATGGGTCGTCCTGGCCTTGGTGACAAACCGGATCCATAGGTAAGGTATTAAAGGATGTCCGTGTAAACTTTTATCAATAAGGAACTCGGAATTCTGAATGACTAAATAAGATATTGGACTATAGTACACAAAAATCGGCAAAAGGGGGGAGGGGTTTACCTGCTATGGGACTCGTTTAACCTTGAAAATGGGTCGTTTTAGCTGTGGTGATCAACATACTCCATAGATAAGGTCTTAAGGACGTCCCTCTAATTTTTTTGTAGAAATGAAATTGGAGTTCCGAATGAACAAAAAAAATAGTGAACTATAGCAAATGAAAATCAGCAAAATGGGTCATTTTGGTCGTGGTGACCAATCGACTCCATATATAAGGTCGTAATGAATTTTCGTATCAATTTTTGAAAAAAAATAAACTAGTATATTTTAATGACCAAAAATTATGGTTCACTATTAGCACACTAAAATCGGCAAAATGAGGGGTTATCTGCTCTGGGCTCGTTTGACCTTGAAATAGGTATTTTTTTCCGTGGTGACAAATCGTCCCCATCAATAGGTCTTAACGGATGTTTGTGTTAATTTTTCGCAAAAATGATCTCAGAATTCTCGATGACCAAAAAAGATGGTGACCATAGCACAAAAAATCGATAAAATGGGGGATTCCTACTTTGGCCTCGTTTGAACTTTAAAATTGGTTGTTTTGGCCATCATGATAAATTGGCTCCATCTATAAAGTGTTAACGGATGTCCGTATAAATTTTTTGATAAAATGATCTCGGAATTTTGGATTACCAAAAAAGGACTGTAGCACACAAAAATCAACAATTGGTTTATATGCTCTGGGCTTGTTTGACCTTGAAAATGGACCGTTTTAGATGTGGTGACTAACCGACTCCATAAATAAGGATTTAATGGACTTTCGTGTAAACTTTTGGAAAAAAAGGTAGTAGTAATTCCGGATAACCAAAAAAGATGGTGGATTATAGCACACGAAAATTAGCAAAATGGGTGGTTTACCTACTTTGGGGCTCGTTTGACCTTGAAAATGGATCATTTTGCCTGTGGTGACCAACCGGCTCCATAAATCAAGTTTAAGGGACGTCCATGTAAATTTTCGACAAAAATGATCTCGGAATTCAAGATGATAAAAAATGATGGAGGACTATAGGAAACAAAAATCGACAAAATTAGAGGTTTACATGTAACAACCCTAAAAATGGCTATGCTAAATAATGTTTAATGTGCCTAGAATACCTACAATAAGACCGGGCTCACACGGATTGATAAGCATAGAACCGTACCTTTGAAGCCTTACGACAACCAAGCCAATTTACTTGGATAGTTAGTTGAGCTAGGATAGGTTGGGTCCAGCCATGTAGGGCTCCCAAATATGAAGATTTACTCGGATGAGTCTTTACCGGACTTAAAAAGGAGAAATCTTAAGTTTTGAGGGTCTAGGGGTAAAATGGACTTTATCCAGGCTAAGGGTAGTATATCAATTAACCTAAATATATAATTAACTATTTAATTAATAAGGCTGAGTGGTATTTTGGGAGAGAGGGCCGAAAATTGGCTCTTGAAGTAAAGTCTTGCTCCACCCGGGTTCGAACCTAGGTGGAAACAATGAATTAAATTTGTTTTAATATAAGTTGGTAAATTAATGTAATTAATTAATATTTATTATTTATTAGATGAATTAAAATAAAAGGGAAATCAGATTTTTTATCATTTAATAAAACCTTATTTTACTAAGTCCTAAACTAGACTCTTAAGCGTAATAAAACTCTAACTCTCTCACGTTTGTCTCCTAAACATTCATGATCACTCTCTTTTCCTATTTATGTTTCTCTCTGCCCAATAACATTCAAGATCAGAAAATTTACCAAGGTTCTTCACACTTGATGAACTCACACGAAAATATAAGAAAAACAAACGTTAATCAATCACGTAGGCAAAGGGAAGGTTTTTCGTCAGCAGGGTGTTGAAATTTCGGTGTTGGACGTGTGTTTGGAGAAGATTTTTGGGCAGCAAGTTGAGGGTTGGATGTAAAAAAGGTATGGGTTCTCTTCTCTCTTGGTCCCTTTCCCAAGAGACCCCTAAGGTTCAGTAAATTCAATCTGAAAACTAGGGTTGTTTCCCCGTTGCATGTCCGTGTCACTAGATCCCAATGATTCGTAGGGTGGATATGTTTCCTGGTAGCTATTAGGTCTATGTTGTGTTTTTGTGATGAATACTTCATGTATGTGTGTTTGAAATAGTATGAGGGATCACCTATGTGATCCGAAACTATGTGTACGTGTGTGCAATGTGAACCATGATTATGTGACTCGGGTTTAAGGCTCTAAAATGTGATGTTAGTTCTTTTTATTTCATGTACGCATGTTTATGTAAATCTTGATGTTCATAAGTGATGTAAAGATGCTGATTTGAGTTCAATTCTTTTTCAAATGAAATCTTGAAAATGTACCTAAAGAACTCACTAAAAACTACATAAAACGTCTAAAGGTTTAATGTTAAAGAAGTGAGAAAATAGGCTGCAAAAATTTCCAATTTATAAGGATGAGTTTCGGCCAAGTTAAGAGGGTTCAAAATGTTGTGAAAAAATGAATTAAAAAAAAGTGAGGTCATGGAGGGTTGAACCCGTGACCTCACCATGTTAAAAATCATGAAAATAAAGAAGTAAGTGGTTTGTGGTGAATGAGATTTGAATCATGGTCTTGGCTGGAAAATAAAGTATGAAAATAAGAAATGAAAGGAGAGGGATTCGAACCCACAACTCTAGGTCAAGCTTCAGGAAAAATGAGAAGAAAATAAGTGTGAGGCGTGGGAATCGAACCCTTGACCTCTAGGCGGAAAAGAAGAGTTAAATGAATAATAAAGTGAGGCTGTTGGGCTTGAACTTAGGTCCCCAAGCCGTGTGGACAACAATAAAATAAATGAAAAATATAAGTGTTGTCCAAGGGATTAGAAACCGGGTTCCCTTGCCCAAATTCCGTATTGATACACAAGTCATACGTGAATAAAATATTCAAGAATAATGCTGCCTACTTAGATCGAATCGAGATATGGCATACATACAAGATTCATAAGTGTTGTACCACATAATCTTAGGAAGATTTGAATCACTTAAATGAACTATGAATGAAGCTTCATGGCTTGTATGTATAGACCCATAAGTCTATCATACATTTTAAAATAAATGAACCTAAGATGTATGTAATGAAATGATGCAACCCTAGAAGGGTTAAGTAAGAGTGTAAACCAAAGTAAATGGCCAAGTGATTTGGCACATGATGAAATGAACAATGAAATGATGAAACCCTAGAAATGTTAAGAAAGAGTGTGAAACACACTAAATGGCCAAGTGCATTGGCATATGATGAAATGAACATTCACGTAAAAAGAGTGAGTAATTATTAAGAGCAATGTGCTTATTTTAATGAATGTTATGACAACATGATATGAGGCTTAGGTAAAAGATGAGATCAATCTCAAATAAGCCTAAGTAAATGTTACCAAAACATACACACCTATGAGAGTGTAAAATTAATGAAGAGACCACTCTTTATGAACACTGTAATGAAAGTATTGGGATTAACACACTTAATAATAATGATGAATTGAGAAATCATATATTGAGCCATGATGTCCTCATACTAAAAGCCAGATTCCATGACGTATGAGTTGCATGTAATGGAACTTTATACTGAGCACCGATAGAATAGCTATGAGCGGTGATGCCTTATTTCGGGAAAGGCAATGTTCACGTAACTATCATTAGATGAGACTGTTCGGCATGCTGGGTATGGGTCTCCTTATATCTCCTAGTCTTTGAACCTATACTGCCAATATAGGGATCTGGCGGGGTTCAATTCCCATGTACGCTAGCATGTTTTGGCTCACTTTGGCTGGTGATTCCACCTATTTTAGGTGTGGGGGAGACACTAGATTTCATGATGCTCACATGATCTATATCGGTTAAAGTTAAAGTTTCGAATGAATGAATGAAGTCAGCCTTAAATGATGCACATACTGAAATGAATGATACCAAAGGTGTTAGGATAGGATAATCAAGAGGTGAGATAGACTGAAGTAATTACACTAGGTCATTCTTGATCATTACACAGCGAACCCGATGAAAGTCTTAAACTACATCCTAGGTATAGCTGGTGTTCTACACTAGCATATGAATGAAATGAAATGAAGTACGCATGAATGAATGAAGCAGACTCTATGTTTGGTAAAAAAGGCTCCCTAGTTGAGGTCCCATATGTTGATCCTCATTTGGGTAGTTTTAATGTCAAGTCCCTGATTCCAAGGTCTCATGGCATATGAATGAATGATATGAAAAATGTTATGTGCTATATGCATTATTTTATGTGCTATGTGCAAGATGTTATGTGTTGTGTGCAATATGATTAGTATGATGATACATGTTACTCTCATGGCATGACATTCCTAATGCAAATGTGGAAAGCTCACTCACTTTCCTAATCCAAATTTTTAAAGCTCACTCACTTTCCTAATCCAAATTATGAAAGCTCATTGACTTTCCTAATCCTAATTTGGAAAAGTCCACTGACTTGACTTTCTATAATCATGTTGTTAGGAAAGAGCTATTCTTATGCATGCATGTCTTTGGTGTATGCTTGCATATGCCCTTACTTAGTACAAGTGTGTACAAATCCCATACAACTCTATGTTTTTAGATGCAGGCACAGGTGGACGCTAGAGCTTACAAGTTGACGTTGCAGATATCCGGACGTGGATCTTTCATCCGAACTTGGTAGGCCCTCATGCTTTCGAGGATGTCTACCGTTATTATCTAGCTTAGATGTAGGCTTTAGCTAGTGGATAATGTTCCACTAGTGTTTCTTTCCACTTTCATTTCAGACTTTGTATTGGTATCGTTTTTGCAAGAATACGTTTAATGCAACTATGAACTATTTTTTTTATTTGATTATCTCTATATTAGATGGTTGATTTGTGAACGCCTATGATGTTAAGTTGAAAATGTTTAGAATGAAATTACAAAACAAAAAATTCAAATTTTCCGCTAAAATTAACTTAGATGAAGTAAGAATGAGGTATGTAGGCTTGTCTGTGACCTCTGAGAGGTCAACGACGCGGTCTCATCTGTGGTCTAGATTTCTTTCCTAACATTACCTGCTCTAGGGATCGTTAGATCTTGGAAGTGGGTCAATTTGGATGGGTGACCAACTTGCTCCATAGATAAGGTCTTAACGGAAGTCCATAAAACTTTTAGCAAAACTTAACTTGGAATTCTTGATGACCAAAAGAGATGTTGGATGACAACACACGAAAATCAGCAAAATAGGGGGTTTACCTACTCTTGGATCATTTGACCATAAAAATGGGTCATTTTGGCAGTGGTGACCAACCATATCTTTCGATAAGGTCTAAACAGACGTCAATGTAAATTTTTGGAAAAAATAAACTCAAAAATACAGATGACCAAAAAAGATCGTGGACTATAGCAAACTAAAATTAGAAAATAGGGATTTATCCTCTCTTTGATTGTTTGACCTTTAAAATTTGCCATTTTGATTGTGGTTAGAAACTTACTCCATAAATAAGGTCTTATCGAACATCCGTGTAAATTTTTGGAAAAAATGATCTCAGATTCAGGATGACCAAAAATATAATGGACTATAGCATCACAAATCTGCATAATAGGGAATTTACATGCTCTAGGCTCATTTGATCGTGAAAATGCGCCACTTTGGACGCGGTGACCAAGTGGCTCCATAGATAAGTTCTTAACAGACATCCATGTAAAATTTTGGCAAAAAGTATCTTAGAATTCCTAAAGACCATAAAATATTCAGGGCTATTGCACATGAAAATTGTCAAAATTGAGGGGGGGGGGGGGACCTGCTCTAGGGCTCTTTTGACCTTTAAAATGGTACGTTTTGGCGGTGATAACCAACTGAATCCACAAACTAGGTCTTAACGGACTTCGTGTAACATTTTGGCAAAACTCAACTTAGAAATCTTGATGACCAAAAAAGAGGGTAGACTATAGCACATGAAAATCAGCAAAATGGGGGGTTACCTACTCTGGGCTTGTTTGAAATTAAAAATGGGTCATTTTGGCCATGGAGACCAACCAACTCCGTAGTTATGGTCTAGTAGATGTCAGTGTAAATTTTTGGAAAAAACAAACTCAGAATTTCGGATAACCAAAAAATATGATAGACTTAAGCACAAGAAAATCGGCAAAATAGGGGTTAAACCTGCTCTGGGGCTTGTTTTACCTTGAAAATTTGCCCTTTTTGCAGCGGTGACCAACAAATCCATGTATAAGGTCTTAACTAATGTCCGTGTAAAAATTTGGAAAAATTGTATTCGGAATTCTATATGACCAAATAAGATAGTGTACTATAGCACAAAAAATTTGGCAAAATGGTGCGTTTACCTGCTATGGGCTTGTTTAACCTTGAAAATGGGCCGTATTAGTTGTGTTGACCAACCGGCTCCGTAAATAAGGTGTTAACGGGTGTCTGTGGAAATGTTTTGAAAAACATAACTTAGAATTTTTTATGAGCAAAAAAGATGGTGGGCTATTGCACACAAAATTCTACAAAATAGGGACTTTACCTGCTCTGTGGCTCGTTTGACCTTGAAAATAGGTCGTTTTGGCCGTGGTGACCTAACGACTACATAGATAAGGTATTCATGAACCTCGTTGTAAATATTTAGCAAAAAAGAACTCAAATTTTGAGATGACCAAAAAACATTGTGGACTACAACACGTAAAAATTGGCAAAATAGGGGGTTTACCTGCTTTGGGGATCGTTTAACCTTAAAAATATGTCGTTTTGATTGTTATTACCAACCGAATACGTGGAGAAGGTCTTAATGAACATCCGTGCAAGTTTGTGGCAATAATTAATTCAGAAATCCGAATGACCAAAAAAGATGGTGGCTTATAGCATGTAAAAATTAGGAAAATGGGAGTTTACATGTTGTGGGCTCGATTGACCTTGAAAATAGAACATTTTTGCCATGGTGACCAACCGACTATATAGATATAAGGAGTGAATGGACGATCATGTAAATTTTTTACCAAAATGAACTCGAATTCCGGGTGACCAAAAAGATGGTGGACTATAGCATATGATAATCAACAAAATCAGGAGTTTACCTACTCTAGGGCTCATTTGACTTGGAAAATGGATCGATTTAGCCGTGGACAAACCGACTCCATGGGTAAGGTGTTGAGGGATGTCCATGTAAATATTTGGCAAAAATAAACTCGGAATTACGGATGAGCAAAAAATATAACGGCCTATATCACACAAAATTCTGCAAAATATGTGGTTTAGTTACTCTTGGGTTCGCTTGCCTTGAAAATGGGTCGTTTTTGCTGTTGTGACCAAACCGCTCCATTGATAAGGGCTTAATGGATGTCCATGTAAATATTTGGCAAAAATAAACTAGGAATTGTGGATGAACAAAAAGAAAATAATGGACTATATCACACGAAATTCACAAAATATGTGGTTTAGTTGCTCTTGGGTTCATTTGACCTTAAAATGGGTCGTTTTGGCCGTTGTGACCAACATGCTCTATTGATAAGGTCTTAAGGGATGTTCGTGTAAATTTTTGGAAAAATGATCTTTGAATTCTGGATGACAAAAAAGATGGTAACTACATCATAGGAAAATCAAAAAAATGGGGGGTTTACCTGCTTTAGAGTTTATTTGACCTTGTAAATGGGCTGGTTTGACCGTGGTGACCAACTTGCTCCATAGATAACATCATAACAACGATTTTTTCATTTTTAGAAAAAATTACCTCGTAACTCCAGATGACTAAAAGAATGATGGACTATAGCATATGAGAATTGAAAAAAATGAGAGTTTACCTACTCAAGAAATCGATTGACCTTTAATATGGGTCATTTTTGTTGTGTGACCAACCGGTTCTATCGATAAGGTCTTACACAAGCCTCTTGTAATTTTTTGCAACAGTGAACGCATAATTCCATATAACCAAAAAAGATGATGGAATATAGCACATGAAAATCCGAAAATAGGAGTTTACCTGCTGTAGGGCTCGTTTGACCTTGAAAATGGAACGTTTTAACCATTCTGGCCAACCGTCTCCATAAATAAGGTCTTAATGGACGTTTGTGTACAATTTTGGTGAAAATGATCTCGAAATTTTGGATGACCAAAAAAGACGGTGGACTATAGCACACAAAAATCGGCAAAATGAGGCTTTACCTGCTTTAGGGCTCTTTAAACCTTTAAAGTGGATCATTTTGGTAGTGATGACAAATCAGCTACATAGATATGGTCTTAACAAACATCTTGTAAAATTTTGACAAAAATGAACTCAGAATTTCGGATGACCAAAAAAGATGTTGGACATAGCACACGAAAATTAAAAAATAGAGGTTTACCTGTCTAGGGCTCATTTGACCTTGAATTTGGGCCGTTTTGGTTGTGGTTACTAATCGGATCCATAGATGACGTCTTAACGGACGTCCGTGTAAATTTCTGGCAAAAATGATCTCGGAATTCCAAATGGTCAATAATGATGGTGAATTATAGGAAACAAAAATTGACAAAATGGGGGGGTTTACTTGCTCTAGGCTCGTTAGACCTTGAAAATGGATCATTTTGGGTCGTAGTGACTAAATTTCTCCAAATATAAGGTCTTAATGGAAGTCCGTATAAACATCTATCAAAATAACTCGGATTTCGGATATCCAAAAATGATGTTGGATTACAACACAAAAAAATCAGTAAAATAGGGGGTTTACCTGGTTTGGGTTTGTTTGTCCTTGAAAAAGGTCATTTTTGCAGATATGACCAACCATATCTTATGATAGGATCTTAAATGACATCAGTGTATACATTTGACAAAAATGAACTCGGAATTCTGGATTACCAAAAGAGATAGTGCACTATAGCAGATGAAACTCGACAAAATGGGGGGTTTATCCTCTCTAGGATTGTTTAACCTTTAAAATTTGTTCTTTTGGTCATGGTGAAAAACCAAGTCTAAAGATAAGGTCCTAACAAACTTCCGTGTAAATTTTTGGAAAAAATGAACTCAAAATTACGGATGACCAAAAAATATGGTTGATTATAGCACACAAATCTACATAATAGGGGGTTTACATGCTCTGGCTCGTTTGATCGTGAAAATTGAACACTTTGTCCGTGGTTTCCAACTGGTTCCATAGATATGTTCTTAGAGGACGTCTATATCATTTTTTGTCAAAAATGATCTCGGAATTCCAAATAACCAAAAAAGATTCTAGGCTATTACATATGAAAATCGGAAAAATGGGGGGTATACCTACCTTGGGGCTTGTTTGACCTTTAAACTGGGTCATTTTGGCCATGGTACTCAACCAAATCCATAAATAAGGTCTTAACGGACTTCGTGTAACATTTTGGCAAAACTAAACTCAAAATTTCGGATGACCAAAAAAGTGGGTGGGCTATAGCACACGAAAATCAACAAAAATGGTGGGTTACATACTCTGGGATTGTTTGACATTAAAAATGGGTTGTTTTGGCCATTGTGACCAACCAATCCATAAATAAGATCCCAACTCGATAGATAAGATAAAATGGACATTAGTATAAATTTTATGAAAAAACGAACTCAAAATTGTGGATAACCACAAAAGATGGTGGACTATAGCACATGAAAATCGGCAAAATGGGTTTTTACCTACTCTAGGATTTTTGACCTTGAATGTGGGTCGTTTTGGCAGTGTTGACCGACCTAATCCATAGATAAGGTCTTAACTGACGTCCTGTTAAAGTTTGGCAAAAAGGTAATCAGAATTTTAGATGCCCAAATAAGAAGATGGACTATTGCACACAAAAATTTGCAAAATTCTATGTCTACACGCTCTTGGCTCGTTTGACTTAAAAAATAGGTCATTTTAGTCGTGGTGACCAACTGGATTTGTATATAAGGAATTAATAAACGTCTGTGTAAATTTTTGGAAAAAGTAACTCAGAATTTTTGGTGACCAAAAATATAGTGGACTATGAAATTCGGCAAAGGTTCTACCTCCTATTTTTTTTAAGAGAATGAATATTTTTCTCGAAGGATCAGAAAAAATGGGTTAGGATCTCCTGTGGGAATGATTTTGAAGATCCAAAACAAAAAAATAGTGGTATTTGCTAACAAAACATAATGGAGGCAGTCACTCAAAATATATTGATCCGAAATCTGATTCAAACCCAATATGGTACCTAAGGGTACATAAGAAATATATTGAATCGATTCTTTCTAAGGAATAGATCCGATCACAACTTTAAATATTGAATTCAAAGGGATAGGGGCTTTACCTGCTCTATGGATCGTTTGACCTTGAAAATTGGTCGTTTTGTCAGTGTTGACCTAATGGATCCCCAGATAGGGTCTTCACGGATGTCCCTATAAAGTTTTGGCAAAAATGAACTCGAATTTCCAGATGACAAAAAAATCATTTTGGACTATAGCACGCGAAAATTTACAAAATAGAGGTACATACTTTGCGGCTCGTTTAACCTTAAAATGGGTCGTTTTGGTCGTGATGACTAACAAAATCCATAGATAAGGTCTTGATGAACGTCCATGTAAATTCTTGTCAATAATTAACTTAGTAATTCAGATGACTAAAAAAGATGGTGCCTTATAGCACATGAAAATCGGAAAAATAGGAGTTTTCATGCTCTGGGGATTGATTGACCTTTAAAATAGAATATTTTGGGCGTGGTGACCAACCGTCTCTATAGATAAGGACTTAACCAACGTCCGTGTAAATTTTTGACAAAAATGAACTCGGAATTCTAGATGACCAAAAAGGACGATGGACTATACCACATGAAAATCAACAAAATGACGGGTTTACTTAATCTACGACTCGTTTGACTTTAAAAATGGGTTGATTTGTCCATGGTGTACACCGAATCCATAGATTATATCTTGATGTATCTCCATGTAAATATTTGGCAAAAATAAACTCAGAATTTTGGATGTACAGAAAATATAATGGACTATATCACACGAAATTTGGCAAATTTTGTGATTTTAGTTGCTCTTGGGTTCATTTAACCTTGAAAATGGGTTGTTCTACCAGTTCTGAACAACCCTCTCTATTGACCAAGAAAGATGGTGTACTATAGAATACAAAATCGGCACAATAGGGGTTTTAGATGCATTATGCCCGTTTAACCTTAAAAATGAGCCTGTTTGGCAGTGGTGACCAACCGACTCCATAAATAAGGTCTTAATGATAGTATGTGTAAATTTTTGGTGATAATTAACTCGTAATTCTGGATGACCAAAAAAGATGGTGGACTATAGCACATGAAAATTGGGAAAATGGGAGTTTACCTGCTCCGGGCTCGTTTAATCTTGCAAATGGGCCATTTTTGTCGTGGTCACCAACCGACTCCATATATAAGGTCTTAATGGACGTCCATTCACATTTTTGACAAAATTAACTTAGAATTCAGGATGACAAAAAAATATGGTGGATTTTAACACACGAAAATTGAAAAATTAGGGGTTTACGTGATCTAGGGCTCGTTTTACCTTTAGAATTGGTCGTGGTGTACTATCGTATCCATAGATAAGGTCTTAAAGGATCTTTGTGTAAATTTTTTGAAAAAATGATATTAGAAAAATAGGAGTTTACATGCTTTGAGGCTCGTTTGACACTAAATATGGAACGTTTTGGCCGTGGTGACAAACCAACTCTATAGATAAGGACATAACAGACGTATGTGTAAATTTTGGACAAAAATGAACTCAAAATTATGGATGACGAAAAATTATGGTGGACTATACCACACGAAAATCGATAAAATAGTGGGTTTACTTGCTATGGGTCTCTTTTAACCTTTAAAATTGGTTGTTATGGCAGTGATCACCAATGAGCTCCATAAATATGGTCTTATCCTACGTAAGTGTAAATACTTATAAAAAATTAATTCGGTATTCTGGATGACAAAAAAGGGGGAGAGATATAGCACACAAGAATTGGGAATATGGGGGGAGGGGGGTGTTTCCCTACTTGGGGCTCGTCTGATCGTGAAAAGGGGTTATTTAGTCCTTGGTGACCAATCGACTCCATAGATAAAGTCTTAACAAACGTCTTTGTAAATTTTTTGCAATAATGTACTCAAAATTATGGTTGTCCAAAAACATTGGTGGACTATAGAACATGAAATTCGGCAAAATAAGGGCTTTACCAACTCTGTGGTTCGTTTGACCTTTAAAATAGTTACTTTCGTTGTGGTGTCTTAGCGTCTCCATATATAAACTCTTCATGGACGTCCCTGCAAAAATTTTGCAAAAATGAACTCGGACTTCTGGATGACAAAAAAAGATTATCGACTATACCACACAAAAATTAGAAAAATGGAGGGTTCACTTTATGTAGTCTCTTTTGACCTTAAAATGGGTCTTTTTGTCTGCTGTGACCATCCTACTCCGTAGATAAGGTCATAAAAGATGTCCATGCAATGTTTTGGCAATAATGAACTCTGAAATTTTGATGACAAAAACAGATGGTGGACCATACCACATGAAAATTGGAAAAATATGAGTTTACATGTTCTGAGCTCATTTGACCTTGAAAATGGAATGTTTTGTTCGTGGTGAAAAAACGGCTCCATAGATAAGGACTTAACGGTCGTTCGTACAAATTTTTGACAAAAATTAACTTGGAATTGTAAATAATCAAAAAAGATGGTGGACTATAGCACCCAAAAATAAAAAAAATTAGGGGTTTAGCTTCTTGTGGGTTGTTTGACCTTGAAAATGGGTCATTTTGGTAGTGGTGATCATAGATAAGGTATTAAAAGACGTCCATGTAAATTTTTGTCAAAAATGATCTTAGATTTTTGATGATAAATAATATAGTAGGATATAACACACAAAAATCGGAAAAATGGGGGGTTTACCTGCTACAGGCTCGCTAGACCTTGAAAATGTGCCTTTTTGGCTGTGGTGACCAATCGATTCCATAAATAATCTCTTAACAATGTCTGTGTAAATGTTTAGTTAAAATTAACTCTAAATTCACGATGACAATAAAAAGATGTTGAAATTTAGTACATGCAAATAAGCAAAGTAGGAGTTAAAGTATTCTTGTCTTGTTTTACCTAAAAATGGGTTGTATTGTCCATGGTGAAAAACTTGCTTCATAGATAAGGTCATAACGGATGACCTTGTAAATTTTTAAAAAAATGAACGCCTAATTTTGATGACCAAATAATATAGTGGAGTATAGCATATGAAAATTGGCAAAATGGGGGGTTTACATGCTCTAGGACTCGTTTGACCTTACCTTAAAAAGGGCTGATTTTGACGTGGTGACCAACCGACCCCATAGATAAGGCCTTAACGGACGTTTGTGTAAACATTTAGCAAAAATAACTCGAAATTCCAGATGAAAAAAAAATAAAGAACTATAGCACACCAAATTTTGATAAATATGTGGTTTACCTGCTCTTGGGTTCGTTTGACATTGATAATGAGTCGTTTTGGCTATTATGACCAACCTTATCCATTGGTAAGGTTTACATGGACCTCTGTGTAAATTTTGGGCAGATGAACTTGGAATCCCAAAAATGACAAAAAAAGATAGTGGACTATAGGACACGAAAATCGGCAAAATGGAGGGTTTACTTTCATTGGACTTGTTTAACAATAAAAATTGGTCGTTTTGTCCTTCGTGAAAAATTGACTCCATATATAATGTCTTACTGAATATCCGTGTAAATTTTTTGGCAATAACTAACTGGCAGTTTTGGATGACCAAAAAAGATAGTGGACTATAGTAAATTAAAATTGGTAAAATAGGATTTTACCTGCTCTGTGCTCGTTTAACCTAGCAAATAAGCCATTTTGGTCTTGATGAAATACCGAATCTATATATATGGTCTTAACGGAAGTCCATGTCAATTTTTGACCAAAATGAACTCGGAATTATGGATGACAAAAAAAGATGGTGGACTATACCACACGAAAATAGGCATAATGGTGGGTTTAATTGCTCTGGGGCTCGTTTAACTTTTAAAATGGGATGCTTTGGCAGTGGTGACCAACCAGCTCCATAGATAAGGTCTTATCGTATTTAAGTGTAAATTTTTAGAAAAAATTAACTCTGAATTCTGAATGACAAAAAAGATGCTGGGATGTAGCACACAAAAAGTCGGAAAATTGGGGGTTTACCTGCTCTATAGTTTGTTTGACCTTTAAAATGGGACATTTTGACCATAGTGACCTATCGACTCCGTAGATAATGTTTTAAAAGATGTCCTCATAAATTTTTGGAAAAAATAAACTCATAATTCAGGATAATTAAAATAGATGGTGGACTATTGCACACGAAATTTGGCAAATAGGGGTTTTAACTACTCTGGGATCGTTTGACCTTGAAAATGAGTTGTTTTGGCCGTGGTTACCTAACATATCCATAGATAAGGTCTTCATGGATGTCCCTGTAAATGTTTGACAAAAAAGTACTCGAAATTCTAGAGGACCAAAAATGATTGTGGATCATAATACACTAAAATCGGCAAAATGGGAGTTTTATCTACTCCAGCCTTGTTTGACCTTGAAATTAGGCTGATTTGGCCATAGTGACCAACCAACTTTAAATATAAGGTCTTAAAGGACGTTCGTGTAAATTTTTGGCAAATATAATTTCAGAATTCCGGATGACCAAAAAATATGGTGATAGCACACAAAAATTGGCAAAATATGGGGTTTACGTGCTCTGGGCTTTATTGACGTTGAAAATGGTTTGTTTTTGCCATGGTGACAAATTGGCTCCATAGATAAGGTCTTCATGGATGTCTGTGTAATGTTTTGTACAAAATAAACTAAGAATTCTGGATTACCAAAAGATATAGTGGACTATAGTACACGAAAGTTTGTAAAATAAGGGTTTACCTACTCTAGGCTCGTTTGACCTTGAAAATGGGTTGCTTTGGTCGTGGTGACGAACCGGCTCAATAGATAAGCTTAACAGATGTCCATGTAAATTTTTGGCAAAGATGATTTTTGAATTATGGATGATTGAAAAATATAGTTGACTATAAAACACGAAAAACCACAAAATGGAAGGTTTACCAGCTCTGAGGCTCGTTTGACTTTGAAAATAGGTTGTTTGGCCTTGGCGACCAATCGACCTCGTGGATAATGTCTTAAGGATTGTCCGTGTAAATTTTTTGTAATAATTAACTGGCAGTTTTGGATGACCAAAAAAGATAGTGGACTATAGTAAATTAAAATTGGTAAAATAGGAGTTTACCTGCTCTGTGCTCGTTTAACCTAGCAAATAAGCCATTTTGGTCTTGATGAAATACCGGATCTATATATATGGACTAAACGGAAGTCCATGTTAATTTTTACCAAAATGAGCTCGGAATTGTGGATGACAAAAAAAGATGGTGGACTATACCACCCGAAAATAGGCATAATGGTGGGTATAATTGCTCTGGGGCTCGTTTAACTTTTAAAATGGGATGCTTTGGCAGTGGTTACCAACCAGCTCCATAGATAAGGTCTTATCGTATGTAAGTGTAAATTTTTAGAAAAAATTAACTCTGAATTCTGGATGACAAAAAAGATGTTGGGATGTAGCACACAAAAAGTCAGAAAATGGGGGGTTTACCTGCTCTATAGTTTGTTTGACCTTTAAAATGGGACATTTTGGCCATAGTGACCTATCGACTCCGTAGATAATGTTTTAAAAGATGTCCTCATAAATTTTTGGAAAAAATAAACTCATAATTCAGGATAATTAAAATAAATGGTGGACTATTGAACACAAAATTTGGCAAATAGGGGTTTTAACTACTCTGGGCTCGTTTGACCTTGAAAATGAGTTGTTTTGGCCGTGGTTACCTAACATATCCATAGATAAGGTCTTCATGGATGTCCCTGTAAATGTTTGACAAAAAAGTACTCAAAATTCTAGAGGAACAAAAATGATTGTGGATCATAATACACTAAAATCGGCAAAATGGGAGTTTTATCTACTCCAGCCTTGTTTGACCTTGAAATTAGGATGATTTAGCCGTAGTGACCAACCAACTTTAAATATAAGGTCTTAAAGGACGTTCGTGTAAATTTTTGGCAAATATAATTTCAGAATTCCGGATGACCAAAAAATATGGTGATAGGACACAAAAATTGGCAAAATATGGGGTTTACGTGCTCTGGGCTTTATTGACGTTGAAAATGGTTTGTTTTTGCCGTGGTGACAAATTGGCTCCATATATAAGGTCTTCATGGATGTATGTGTAATGTTTTGTACAAAATAAACTAAGAATTCTGGATTACCAAAAGATATAGTGGACTATAGTACACGAAAATTGGTAAAATAGGGGTTTACCTACTCTAGGCTCGTTTGACCTTGAAAATGGGTTGCTTTGGTCGTGGTGACGAACCGGCTCAATAGATAAGCTTAACAGATGTCCATGTAAATTTTTGGCAAAGATGATTTTTGAATTATGGATGATTGAAAAATATAGTTGACTATAAAACACGAAAAACCACAAAATGGAAGGTTTACCATCTCTGAGGCTCGTTTGACTTTGAAAATAGGTTGTTTGGCCTTGGTGACCAATCGACCTCGTGGATAATGTCTTAAGGAATGTCCGTGTAAATTTTTTGTAATAATTAACTCAGAATTCTGGATGACAAAAAAAGATGGTGAACTATAGTACATGAAAATTGACAAAATGAGAGTTTACCTGCTTTAGGCTCGTTTGACCTTTCAAATGGGTCATTTTGTCATGGTCACCAACTGGTTTCATAGATAAGGTCTTAATGGACGTTCTTGAAAATTTTTGGCAAAATTTTACTCAGAATAACAGATGACCCAAAAATATGGTGTATTAAAATACACAAAATTTGATAAAATGGGAGGGTTTACTTGTTCTTGGGCTTGTTTGACCTTTAAAATGGGCCTTTTTGGCCGTGGTGACCTATAGGCTCCATAGATAAAGTTTTAGCGGACATCCGTGTAAATTTTTGGAAAAAATAAAGTTAGAATTCTGTAAAACCAAAAAAGATGGTGGACTGTTGCACACGAATTTTGGCAAATAGGGGGTTTACCTACTATAGGGCTCGTTTGACCTTGAAAATAGGTCATTTTGGCTGTGGTGACCTACACGCTCCATAGATAAGGTCTTCATAGATGTCGTTGTAAATATTTGGCAAGAATGAACTCAGAATTCTATAGGAATTAAAACAAATGTGGATAATAGCACACAAAAAAATAAACAAAATAAGGGGGGTTCGGGCTCGTTTGACCTTGAAATTGAGACGATTTAGCCGTGGTAACCAACCAGATTTATAGATATGGTCTTAACTGACGTTCGTGTAAATTTTTGGGAAAAATAATTTCAGGATTCCGGATGACTTAAAAAGATTGTGAACTGTACCACACGAAAATTGGCAAAATGTGGGGTTTACATGCTTTGGCCATCTTTGACCTTGAAAGTGGGCTGGTTTGACCTTGCTGATAAATCAGCTCCATAGATAATGTTTTAATAGACGTCCGTGTAAATTGTTGGAAAAATGAACTTGGAATTCCGGATTTCAAAAATATATTGGACTATAACACATGAAAATCGGTAAAATAGGGGATTTACCAGCTCTGGGCTTGTTTGACCTTGAAAATGGGCTGTTTTGGCCATGGTGATGAATCGAATCCATAAATAAGGTCTTAATGGACGTTCATGTAAATTTTTTGCAAAGATGATCTCGTAATTTTTTATGTTTGATAAATATGGTTACTATAAAACACGAAAATCAGAAAAATTGGGGCTTACCTACTCTGAGTCTTGTTTGATCTTGAAAATCAGTCGTTTTGGTTGTGGTGTCCAACCGGCTCAATAGATAAGGTATTAACATATGTTTGTTTAAGTATTTGGCAAAACGAACTCAGAATTCTTGATGAACAAAAAAGATAGTGGACTATAGCAGACGAAAATTAGCAAAATGAGAAGTTTACCGATTATAGGGCTCATTTAATCTTTAAATTGGGCCGTTTTGGACGTGGTGACAAAACGAATCCACATATAAGGTATTAAGTGACTTCTGTTTAAGTTTAGGTAGAAATGAACTCCTAATTCTTGATTACCAAAATAAGATGGTGGAGTATAACACACCAAAATTGGCAAAATACAGGGTCTACCTGGTCTAAGGGTCGTTTGACCTTTAAAATGGGTCGTTTTGGCCATAGTGACCTACGTCTCCTTATACAAGGTCTTCATGGATGCCCTTGTAATGTTTTGGAAAAATTGAACTTGGACTTCAAGATGACCAAAAAAGAATGTGGACTACATCACACGAAAATAGGCATAATATATAGGAAGTTTACTTACTCTCGGATCATTTGAACTTAAAAATGAGCCATTCTGGCTATTGTCCAGTCGTCTTTATAGATATGGTCTTCCGGAATGTCTCTATAAATTTTTGGCAATAATGAACTTGGAATTATCGATAACCAAAAAAGATGGTGGACTATAGTATATAAAAATCAGATTGCAGGTTACCTGCTCTGGGACTCCTTTGACCTTAAAAATTGAATATTTTTGCCGTGGTGACCAATCGACTCCATACACAAGGACTTAACGTCCTTCTGTCTAAATTTTTGAAAGAAATGAACTCGAAATTCTGGATGACCAAAAAAGATACTTACTCTGGTCGTTTGACCTTGAAAATGGGACATTTTGTCCGTGGTCTCAAACCTTCTCCATAAATTAGGTCTTAAAAAACATTCATGTAAATTTTTGACATAAATGATGTTAGAAATCTTGATGACCAAAAAGATGGTGGACTATAGCATATGAAAATTGGCAAAATGTGGGGATCACCTGCCTTGGGGCTCGCTTGACATTGGAAAATGGTCATTTTGGTCGTGGTGACCAACTGTTTTTATAGATAAGGTCTTAATGTACCTCTGTGTAAATTTTTGGTAATAATTAACTTGGAATTCTGAATGACCAAAACAAAGGGTGGACTATAGCACATAAGAATCAAAAAAAAAAAAATGAGAGGATTACCTGCTCTGAGTCGTTTGACCTTGAAAATAGGTCATTTTGGCCATGGTGACAAACCGACTCCATATATAAGGTCTTAACAGACGTCCCTGCAAATCTTTTGCAAAGATGATCTTGGAATTTATTATGACTATAAAAGATGGTGGACTACAACACACGAAAAATGGAAAATGGGGGGTTTTACCTGCTTTTGGGCTTGTTTGACCTTGAAAATGGGCCGTTTTGGATGTACTGACGAACTTGATCCATAGATAACGTCTTAACAAATGTCCATTTTAATTCTTAGCAAAAATTAACTCGATATTTTGGATGACCAAAAAAGATGGTGGATTATAGCTCATGAAAATCGAAAAAATTAGATTTTACCTACTCTAAGGCTATTTTGACCTTAAAAATAGGCCATTTTTGCCATGGTGACCAACTGGCTCTATAAATAAGGTCTTACGAGACTATCGTGTAAATTTTTTTCAATAATGAACTTTGAATTTTTGATGATCAAAAAAGATGGTGAACTATTGCACACGAATATTGGCAAAATGCTGGTTTACCTGCTTTACGAGTCGTTTGACCTGGAAAATGGGTCATATTAGTTGTGGTGATCCATAGATAAGGTCTTAACGGCTGTTCTTGTAAATTTTGGCAAGAATAATCTTGAAATTCTTGATGAACAAAAAAGATGGTGATTTTAGCACATGAAAATCGGCTAAATAGGGGGTTTACCTATTCTAGGCTCGGTTGACCTTGAAATGGTCCATTTTGGTCGTGATGACCAATCGAATCCATAGATAAGGTCTTAATGAGCAACCGTGTAAATTTCTGGTAATAATTAACTCATAATTCATGATGACCAAAAAAGATGGTGGACTATATCACATGAAAATCAGCAAAATAGAAGTTTACCTGTTCTAGACTCATTTGACCTAAAAATAATAGGTTGTGTTGGGCGTGGTGACCAACCAACTCCATATATAATTTCTTAATAGATGTCCAGGTAATTTTTTGGAAAAATATAACTCGGAATTTTGGATGACCAAAACAGATGGTGGACTAAAGCACATGAAAATCAGAAAAATAGGGGGGGGGGGGTTCATGCTATAAGAATCATTTGACCTTGAAAATGGGCCAATTTTTCTATGGTGACCAACCGACTCAATATATAAGGTCTTAATGCACGTCCGTGTAAATTTTTGGCAAAAGAAACTTGGAATTCCAGATGAACATAAATTATAATGGACTTAGCACAAAAATTTGGAATAATAGGTGCTTTACCTACTCTTAGGTTCCTTTGACCTTGAAAATGGATCGTTTTGGCCAATGTATCCAACTGGATCCCTTGATATGGTCTTAACGAACATCCATGAAAAGTTTGGGCTAAAATGATAATGAAATTACGGATGACCAAAAAAGATGGTGGAATATAGCACACAAAAATCTCAAAAAGGGGGGGGGGGGGTTTACCTACATTGGGGTTGTGACCTTAAAAATGGACCGTTTTGACATGGTGAACAATCGACTCAATAGATAAGGTCTTAAAGAATGTCTTTTTAAATTTTTGTGATAACTAACTAGTAATTTTGGATAACCAAAAAAATATGGTTGACAATAGCATATGAAAATCGGAAAACTGTAGTTTACCTACTGTGGGATCATTTGACTTGGGAAATGGGCCATATTTGGAGTGGTCACCAACCAAATCCAAATTTAAGTTCTTAACGGACGTTCCTGTAAATCTTTGGCAAAATTTAATACAGAATTCTAGATGACGATAAATGATGGTGGATTAAAGCATACGAAAATTGAAAAATGGGGTGTTTACTTGCTCTAGAGCTCGTTTGACCTTTAAAATTGGTCGTTTTGACCATGGTGACCAACCAAATCCATATATAAGGTCTTAAAGGACGTATCAGTAAATTTTTGGCAAAATGAACTTGGAATATTGGGTATAAAAAAAATATGGTAGAGTATAGCATATGAAAATTGAAAAAAAGGAGTTTACCTGTTGTGGTTCATTTGACCTTGAAACATGGACGTTTTGGCTGTGGTGATCAACCGAATCTATATATAAGGTTTAATGGATGTCCATATAAATGTTTGACCAAATTGAAATCGGAATTCTGGATGACCAAGAAAGATGGTAAATTATAGCACACGAAAATCATAAAAAACAAGGGGTTTACATGCTCTGAGGTCATTTGACCTTGAAAATGGATCGTTTTGGCCGTGTGATCAACCGTCTCCATAGATAAGGTCTAATGGACGTCTATGTAATTTTTTGGTGAAAAGGATATCGGAATTCTGGATGACCAAAAAAGATGGTAGACTATACCACACGAAAATCAGCAAAATTTACCTGTTGTGGAGCTCGTTTGACCTTTAAAATTGATTTTTTCCCCTGGTGACCAACCGGCTCCATAGATAAGGTTTTAAAGTACAATATTTTAATTTTTTTAAAAAAATGACTAGAAATTCTGGATGACCAAAAAGATGGTGGGATATAGAACAAAGAAATCGAAAAATGGGGGGTTTACTTGCTGTCAGGCTCGTTTTACCATGAAAAGGGGCTGGTTTGGTCGTTCTGAGCAACTTGTTCCATATATAAAGTCATAATAAATGTTCGTGTAAAATTTTATTAATAATGAACTCGGAATTCTTGATGCCCAAAATATGTGGTGGACAATTGCATTTGAAAATCGGCAAAATGGGAGTTTACCTGCTCTAGAGCTCGTTTGATCTTGAAAATGGGTCATTTTGGCCATGGAGACAATCTGACTCAATATATAATGTATTAAAGTACACTGATGTAAATTTTTGGAAAAAATGAACTCGGATTTAGGATGACCAAAAAAGATGTTGGACTATTGCACATGAAATTGGAAAAATTGGAGGTACCTTCTCGTGGGCTTGTTTGACCTTGAAAATAGGTTGTTTTAGTAGTGGTGATCAACCTAATTCATAAATATGGTCTTAAGGGACGTCCGTGTAAATATTTGGCATAAATATAGTCAGAATTCTATGTGAGCAAAATAGAATGTGGACTATAGCACATGTAAATAGGCAAAATAAGGGGTTTACATGGGTCGTATTGGTCGTGGTGAGCAACTATCTCCATATATAAGGTCATAATGAACGTAATGCAAGTTTTTGGTCAGCATTAACTTTGAATTTCCGATGACCAAAAAAGATGGTGGACTATAGTAATGAAAATCGGCAAAATGAGAATTTACCTGCTCTAGGTCTTGTTTGACCTAAAAATAGGTTGTTTTTGCTGAGATGATGAAACCACTCAATAGATATGGTCTTAACGGATATCCGTGTAAATTTTTTACAAAAATGTACTTGAATTTTGGATGACCAAAAAGTATGGGGGACTATTGCACACGAAAATCGGCAGTATTGGGGTTTACCTTCTTCGGGGCTCATTTGACCTTGATAATGGGCTGTTTTGGGAATGGTGACCAATCGAGTCCATCGATAAGGTCTTAAAATATGTACTCATAATTTGATTGGCAAAAAAATAAACATAGAATTCCAGATGAACAAAAAACATAATGGACTATAGCACACGAAAATCAGCAAAATTGGTGGTTTACTTGCTCTAGGGTTCGTTCGACTTTGAAAATGGGTCATTTTTGGCCTTTTTGAAAAACCGTCTCCATAGATAAGTTTTTAACGGACATCCATGCAAATATTTGGCATAAATGTATTTGGAATTCCAGATGACCAAAACAGATAGTGATCTATAACACAAGAAAATCGGCAAAATAGGGGGTTTAATTGGATTAGGCTCATTTAAGCTTGAAAATGGATCATTTTTGTCGTGGTGACCAAGAAGTTCTATAGATAAGGTCTTAACAAAAATCCGTGTAAATTTTTGGCAAAAATTAACTCCGGATTTCGGATAACCAAAAAATATGGTTGATTAAAGCACATGAAAAAGGAAAAATATGGAGTTTACCTGATATGTGGCTTGTTTGTACTTTAAAATAGGTTGTGTTTTCCATATTAACCAACCAAGTTCATAGATATGGTCCTAATAAATGTTACTTTAATCTTTTGGCAAAAATTAACTTGAAATTCTAGATGAGAAAAACAGATGGTGGATTAAAGCACACGAAAATTGGGAAAATGTGAGGTTTACCTGTTTTGGAGCTTATTTGACCTTTAAAATGGGACATTTTGACTGTGGTGAGCAAGCAGCTCCATAGATAAGGTCATAACGGTTGTCACTTGATTTTTTTGTAAAAAATAAGCACGGAATTCCGAATGACCAAAAAAGAAGGTGGACTATAGAACACAACAATCAGCAAAATTGGGGCTTTACCTGCTCTACGCTCGTTTGACCTTAAAAATGGGCCGTTTTGGCGGTGGTGAGCAACCGGATCCATAGAGAAGGTTTTAAAGAATGTTCATGTAAATTTTTTGTAATACTTAACTTGGAATTTTGGATGATTAAAAAGATGGTGGACTATCGAACATTAAAATTGGCAATATTGGAGTTTACCTTCTTTAGGGCTAATTTGACCTAGAAAATGGGCCTGTTTTTGTCGTGGTGTTATAATTACTCCATACATAAGGTATTTACGGACATTCCTGTAAATTTTTGGCAAAAACAAAGATGGATATTAAGATGATAAAAAATGACTGTGGACTATAACAACGAAAATTGGGAAAATGGGGGGTTTACCTGCTTTAGGCTCGTTTGACCTTAAACATGGGTCGTTTTGTTCATGGTGACCAACCAAATTTATAGATATGGTATTCATAAATGTCTGAGTATATTTTTGTCAATAATGAACTCGGATTTACGGATGACCGAAAAGATGGTGGACTATAGAACATGAAAATTGGAAAAATGGGAGTTTACCGGTTCTTGAAAATGGGCAATTTTGGCCATGGTGACCTACCGGATCCATAGATAAGGTATTTACGGACATCCCTGCAAATGTTTTGCAAAAGTGAACACGGAATTCAAGATGACCAGAAAAAATGGTTGACTACGACTCATGAAAACGAGAAAATCGGGGTTTTACCTGCTTTGGGGTTCGTTTGACCTTGTAAATGACGTTTTGGCCGTGGTGAGCAACTTGATCCATAGATAATGTCTTAATGAACGTCCATATAAATTTTTGGCAAAAATTAACTCAGAATTCCAAATGACCAAAAACGATGGTGGACTACAGCATCTGAAGATTGGAAAAAATGAGAGTTTGCTTGCTCTAGGGCACGTTTGACCTTAAAATTTGACGTGTTTGTCGTGGTGACCAATCAACTCAATTGATAATGCCTTAATGGACGCTCTTGTAAATATTTATAATGAAATCAAAATTCTTGATGACCACAAAATGATGAAGGACTATAACATATGAAAATAAGAAAAATAGGAGTTTACATGCTCTTGGACTTGTTAGACCTTGAAGATGGAACGTTTTGGCCGTGGTGACCAACCATATCCTTAGATAAGCTATTAACGAACGTTCGTGTACATTTTTGGTGAAAATGATATCAGAATTCCTGAAGACCAAAACAGATGGTGGACTATAGCACATAAAAATTGATAAATTGGGTGTTTACTTGCTCTAGGCTCGATTGACAATGAAAATGGGTCGTTTTGACCATGGTGATCAACCTTCTCCATAGATAATATTTTAACGAATGTTCATGTGAATTATTTGTAAAAATGATCTCGGAACTCCGAATGAACAAAAAGATGGTGAAATATAACACATGAAAATCGGATAATGTGGAGTTTGCGTGGTTTGGGGATTGTTAGACCTCGAAAATGGGATGTTTTGGTCGTACTTACCAACCGTCTCAAAATTTAAGCTCTTAACGGACTTTTGGGTAATGTTTTAACAAATATGAACTCGGAATTTCGGATGACCAGAAAATCAGCAAAAATGGGGGATTTACCTGCTATAGGGATCATTTGACCTTTAAATTGGGTCATTTTTGTCATGTTGACCAACCGGCTCCATATATAAGGTCTTAGTGGACGCCCGTGTAAATTTTAAGCAAAAAATATCTAAAAATTCCAGATAATCAATAAAGATGGTGGACTATAGGACTCGAAAATTGGCAAAATGAAGGGTTTACTTGCTTTGGGACTCGTTAGACCTTGAAAATGGGTCATTTTCACCATTGTGATTAACTTTATCCATCGATAAGGTCGTAACGGACATCTTATAAAGTTTTAGCGAAAAGTAACTTGTAATTCTTGATGAACAAAAAAGATGGACTATAACACATGAAAATCGGCAAAAGGGGGTTTACCTTCTTTTTTGATCGTTTAACCTTGAAAATGGGACGTTTTGGATGTGGTGACCCAGCAGCTCCTCCGATAAGGTATTAACGGACGTTAGTGTAAATGTTTTATTAAAAATGAACATGGAATTCTTGATGACCAAAAAAGATGTTGGACTATAGCACAAGAAAATTGGGAAAATGGGGGTTTACATGCTCTAGGGCTCATTTGACCTTGAAATTTAATTGTTTTAGTCGTTATGAAAAATCGGATCCATAATCAGGTCTTTGTGGATGTCCACGTAAATTTTTGGTAAAAATGTATTTGGAATTCCAGATGACCAAAACATATGATTGACTATAGCACACGAAAATAACCATAATGGGGGTTTACCTACTCTAAGCTTGTTTGATCGTGAAAATGAGTCGTTTTGGCCGTGGTGACCAACTAAATCCATATAATGCCTTAAAGGACGTCCGTGTAAATTTTTTGCAAAAATTAACTTGAATTTTTTTATGACAAAAAAAGATGGTGAATTAAAGCACACGAAAATTGAGGAAATAGGGGGGTTTACCTGTTTTGAACTCGTTTCACCTTTAAAATTGTCCATTTTGGCCACGGTCACAAACCAAATCCATTTATAAGGTCTTAAAGAATGTCCCTATAAATTGTGGGCAGAAATGAACTCGGAAAATGAAGATGACCAAAAAAGATGGTGGACTATATTGCACAAAAATTAGCAAAATGGAGGGTTTACCTGCTGTGGAGCTCAGGTGACCTTAAAAATGGGTCGTTTTGGAAGTTCTTATAAACCGGATCCATAGATAAGGTCTTATCATACATCCATGTAAAATTTTGGAAAAAATGAACTAGGAATTCCGAGTGACAAAAAGATATGGTGGACCATAGCACACGAAAATCGACAAAATAGGGGGTTTACCTGCTCTGGGCTTGTTTGACCTTGAAAATGGGTCGTTTTGTCCATGATGATAAACCGTCTCCATAGATAACATTTTAATGGAAGTTTTTTTTTTTTTTTGCAAACATGATATCGTAATTCTGAATGACCAAAAAAGATGGTTGAATATAGCACATGAAAATATGCTAAATGTGGGTTATACTTACTTTGGGGATTGTGAGACCTTGAAAATTGGTTGTTTTGGTCGTGGTTACAGACCATATCAAAATCTAAGGTATTAATGGACGTTCGTGTAATGTTTTAACAAAAGTGAATTCGGAATTCCGGATGACTAGAAAGGATGGTAGACTATAGCACACGAAAAATTGGTAAAATGGGGGGTTTACATACTGTAGGTCTCGTTTGACCTTTAAATTCGGTCATTTTGGACATGGTGACAACTGGATCTATAGAAAAGGTCTTACGAACACACGTGTAAATATTTGGCAAAAATGATCTCGGAATTTCAGATTACCAATAAAGGTGGTGAACTATAGGACATAAAAATCGGCAAAATGGGGGGGGGGGTTTACCTTTCTTTAGAGCTCGTTAGACCTTAAAAATGGGTAATTTTCATCGTTGTGACCAACTTGATCCATAGATAAGGTCTTAACAGACATCCTTATAAGCTTTTAGCAAAAATTAACTTGGAATTCCTGATGACCAAAAAAGCTGGTCGACTTTAACACATGAAAATTGGCCAAAAGGGGGGGTTACCTGTTTTTGGGCTCGTTTAACCTTGAAAATCGGACGTTTTAGATGTGGTCACAGAGTGGCTCCTCCGATAATGTCTTAAAGGAAGTTAGTGTAAATGTTTTGGCAAAAATTTACATGGAGTGTTTGATGACCAAAAAAGATGTTGGACTATAGAAAACTAAAATTATAAAATGAGGGGTTTACTTACTCTAGGGCTTTTGACCTTGAATTTTTTTTTGTTTTGGCCGTAATGACAAACCGGCTACACACATAATGTCTTTGAGGATGTCCATGTAAATATTGGGCAAAAATGTATTCAAAATTCCAGATGACCAAAAAATATGATGGACTATAGCACACAAAAATAAGGATAATACGGGTTTACCTACTCTGAGCTTGTTTGATCGTGAAAATGGCTTGTTTTGCCGTGAAGATCAACTAGATCAATATATTAGTCTTAACGGAAGTCTGTTTAAATTTTTTGCAAAAATTAACTTGAAATTCCAGATTAAAAAAATGGTGGATTAAAGCACAACAAAATTAGGGAAATAGGGGGTTTACCAGCTCTGGCTCATTTGACCTCTAAACTGGGTTGTTTTGGCCGTGGTGACCAACGATTTCCATCGATAATATCTTAACGGATGTCCATGTAATTTTTTGGCAAAAATAAACTCAGAATTTGGGATGACAAAAAAAATGGTGGATTATAAGACACAAGAATCAACAAAATGGGGGTTTTACCTGCTCTAGGGCTTGTTTGACCTTTAAAATGGGTCATTTAGCCGTTCTGACCAACCGGCTCCATATATAAGGTCTTCACGGACGTTCATGTAATTTTTTAGAAAAAATGAACTAGGAATTTCGGATGACAAAAAGAGATTGTGGACCTATTTGTTTAACCTTTAAAATGAACCATTTTGGCCATGGTGACCAATAAGTTCCGTGGATAAGGTCTTAACAAATGTTCAATTAAATATTTGGAAAGTATAAACTCAGTATTCTGGATGACCAAAAAACATGGTGGACTATTGTATAGGAAAGTCGAAAAATGGGGTCTTTACCTGCTCTGAGGCTCGTTTAGTCTTGAAAATTTGTCATTTTGGCTGTGGTGACCTACCGGTTCTGAAGATAAGGTCTTCATGGACATCGCTGTAAATTTTCTGGAAAAATTAACTTTGATTACCAGATGAACAAAAAACATGTGGACTATAGCACACAAAAATCGGGAAAATGGGGGATTTACTTGCTATGGGCCTCGTTTGACCTTAAAAATCGGTTGTTTTGGTTGTGGTGACCAATCAACTATAAGTATAAGGTCTTAACGAACGTATGTGCAAAATTCATGCAATAATGAACTCGAAATTTTGGATGGCCAAAAAAGATGGTGGACTATAGCACATGAAAATCAAAAAAATTGGAGTTTGCATGCTCTGGGCTCGTTTGACTTTGAAAACGAAATGTTTTGGCCGTGATGACCACCTGACACCATAGATAAGAAATTAATGGACGACTGTGTAAATTCTTGAAAAAAGGAACTCGGAATTCTAGATTATCCAAAAATATGGTAGACTCTAGCACACGAAAATTGACAAATTGGGCTTACCTGCTTTGGGGGGTCATTTGACCTTTAAAATGTGTCTTTTTAGCCAAGGTGATCCATCGATAAGGTCTTAACAGAGCTTCGCGTTAATTTTTGCAAAATTAATCTTGGAATTCTTGATGACCGAAAATGTTGGTGAACTATAACACATAAAAATTAGTGAAATGTGGGGTTTCTCTACTCTAGGATCGCTTGACCTTGAAAATGGACCATTTTGACCAGGGTGACCAACCGACTACATAGATAAGGTCTTAACGAACGTCCGCTTAAAGTTTTGGTAATAATTAACTCAAATTCATGATGATAAAAAAGATGGTGGACTATAACACATGAAACTCAACAAAATGGGAGTTTACATGTTCTGGCTCCTTTGACCTAAAAAATGGGTTGTGTTTGTTGTGGTTTTAAAATGGCTCCATAGACAATACCTTAACGGATGTACATGTAACTTTTTGGAAAAGATGAAGTTGAAATTTCAGATGACCAAAAAAAATTGGTACACGAAATTCGGCAAAATAGGGGTTTACGTGCTCTACGGATCGTTTTACCTTGAGCATGGGAAGATTTGGTCGTGGTGACCAACCGACTCCATAGATAAAGTCTTAGTGGATGTAAGTATAAATTTTTGGTGAAAATAAATTCGGAATTGCGGACAAACACAAAGTATAATGGCCTATAGCATACAAAATTTTGCAAAATGGGTGGTTTACCTTCTTGGGTTCGTTTGACCTTGAAAATGGGTCATTTTGGTCTTTGTGACCAATGGACTTCATTGATAAGTTCTTAACAGATGTCCATGTATATATTGGGTAAAACTGAACTCAAGATTGCGGATGACTAAAAAAGATGGTGGACTAGAGCAAAAAAATTGTCAAAATAGGAGGTTTACCTATATTGGGATAGTTTGACCTTACAAATGGATCGCTTAGTCTGTGGTGACCAACCCACTCCATAAATAAGGTCTTAACCATGGTTCTCGTAAATTTTTTGTAATAAATCACTCGGAATTTTGGATGACCAAAAAATATGATGGACTATCAGACATGAAAATCGATAAAATGGGAGTTTAACAACTCTAGGCTCGTTTGACCTTAAAATAGATCTTCTTTGTCGTGGTTACCAACTGGTTCCATAGATAAGGTCTTAACCGGAGTTCGTTTAAATTTTTTCAAAAATTTACTAGGAATTTCAGATGACCAAAAAATATGGTGGATTAAAGCAAATGAAAATTTGAAAATAGGGGGTTTACTTGTACTGGGCTCAGTTGACATTAAAAATTGGCATTTTTGGCCGTGGTGACAAACCAGATCCATTGATAAGGTCTTAACATATGTCCCTATAAATTTTTGGAAAATATTAACTCGGAATATCCATATAAAAAAATTATGCACTATAGCATATGAAAATCGGGAAAATGGGACTTTACCTGCTCTGAGCTTGTTTGACCTTGAAACAAGGTCGTTTTGTGAGTGATGACCAAACTGGATCCATAGATAAGCTCTTAATTGATATTTATGTAAAATTTTTGCAATAATGTACTCAGAAATCCAGATGTCCAAAAAAGACGATGGACTATAATACACGAAATTCGAAAATTGGGGGGCTTACCTGATTTAAGGGTAGTTTGACCTTGAAAATGTGTTGTTTTAGCTGTTATGACCAACCGAATCCATATATAAGGTCTTAATGATGTTTGTGTAAATTTTTGGCAAAACGATCTCGCAATCCTGATGACCAAAAAAGATGGTGGTTTATATCATACAAAAAATCAGCAAAATAGAGGATTTACCTGCTCTAGGCTCGTTTGAACTTTAAAATAAGATATTTTTGCCATGGTGACCAATTGGCTCTTGTTTATAAGGTCTTAATGGATATACATGTAAATTTTTTGCAAAAATGAACTAGGAATTGGGGATGACCAAAAAAAGATAGTGTACTATAGCACATGAAAATCTACAAAATAGAGGGTTTATCTCCTATGGGTCTCGTTTGACCTTGAAAATGGGTCTTTCTGGCCATGGTGACCAATCGAATCCGTAGATAAGGTCTTAAAGGATGTCCGTGTAAATTTTTGGAAAAAAATAAACTCAGAATTTCGGATGAACAAGGAATATGATGGAATATAGCACATGAAAATTGGAAAATTTTGGGGTTTACCTTTTCTTGGGATCGTTTAACCATTAAAATGGGCTATTTTGTCCATGGTGACAAACCGACTCCATTAATAAGGTTTTAACGGACGTTCGTGTAAATGTTTTGAAAAAATGAACTCGGAATTCTGGATGACCAAAACACATTGTGGACTATAGCACACAAAAATGGGTAAAATGGAGGCTTTACATTCCCTTGGGATCATTTGACCTTACAATAGGTTGTTTTGGCCGTAGTGATAAACCATCTCCATAAGGTCTTACCAAACGTTTTTTGTAAATTTTTGGAGAAAATAAACTAGAATTTCGGATGACCAACGAAGATGGTGGACAATAACATATGAAAATTGAAAAAATGGGGGTTTACCTTCTTTGGGCTCGTTCGACCTTTAAAATGGTCTTTTTGGGCCGAGGTGACAGCGGACTTCTTTGTAAATTTTTTGAAAAAATGAACTTGGAAGTCTGGATTACCAAAAGATATGGTGGACTATAGCACACGAAAATTGGCAATTAAAATGGAGGCTTTACCTTCTCTGGGCTTATTTGACCTTGAAAATGGGTCGTTTTGGCCGTGGTGACCAATCGACTCCATACATAAGTTATTTCCAGACATTCGTGTAAATTGTTGACCAAAATGAACTCAGAATTTTGGATGACCAAAAAAAATGGTGCATCATAATACACAAAAATGAGCAAATTGGGGGTATTCATTCTCTACGGCTCGTTTAAACATTAAAATGGGCCATTTTGGACGTGGTTACTAACTTTGTACATATATAACGTCTTAACATATGTTCGTATAAATTTTTAGCAAAAATTAACTATGAATGTTGAATGACCAAAAAAAATGGTGGACTATAGCACAAGAAAATCATAAAATGGCTGGTTTACTTTCTTTGGGGGTCTTTTGACTTAAAAATTGGCCGTTTTGGAACCGGTTGCAAACCAAATCAATAGATGAGGTCTTAACGATTGTCAGAGTAAATTAATAGAATAATGAACTTGGAATTCCGAAATGACGAAAAAATGGTGGACTAGAACACCTGATAATCGAAAAAAAATTAGAGTTTATATTCTCTAAGGTTCATTTTACCTTGCGAATGGAAAGTTTGTGTAACATTCTGGAAAAATTACATGTCTAATGAAAGCCTAGTAAGTCTGTAAGAATGATTCTTGGGGGTACATAGGCATGCCAATACCCAATATTGAGAAATATTGGGCATAATATAGAAAATTGGCTAAGGGGTAAAATGCCCAAATAAAAAAAATATTGGTCATATTAGAAAATATTGGCTTAAAGGGTGTTAGCCAATTTTTCTAAGTATTAATAAGTTTGTTTAGGAAATGTACCTGCAATGAAGATCCTAAGCTAAAAAAATATATTTCGTCCAACTCACAAAAAAGTATGAGGCATCCAAGTGTCAAGACTAGATACCATGACACATGATTAATTAAAATGATCATGTATATTAAGCAGTGTCCAAGGACATAATGAGGATCTTTGGAACAATAAGTAAACATTCCCAAATGAACCATAAAGAATAGTTCATTAAGAAATTACAACCAACCCATGTATAAGCAGATGTGCAAGACATTTGAAGAAGCAGCCAAAAGAGGGGACAACCCTAACTGAATTCGGTTAGGGTAGTTAGGGGGAAAACGTGCACAAGGGACCACTCCATGTGGGGCCTAACTTCCTAACTAAATATAGACCCTAACCTACGTCCCTAACTATCTATCTAACGTAGGACCAAACGAAATAAGCTAATTAGTGCAACCGACAACCTAAGACTAAATCGGGTGACACTAACCTAGTAACTAGTTAAAGAGACAACCTACTACCTAACCTAGGATGGTCCAAAAGGTTGGTTATCGTCCTAACAACTTAAGGATACTTTAGTAATTACCCTAGGTTACTTAATTAATTAACTTAGAAACTTAATTAATTAATTTAAATGCACAAAACCGAAATCACAAAGCAATTTCCTGATTTTGGTTAGGGCAAGCAAAAGACAACCTAGTACCTAAGCTAGGATTGTCCAAAAGGTTGATTATGGTCCCAAGT
Source organism: Solanum habrochaites (assembly GCA_027704765.1). Taxonomy (NCBI): domain Eukaryota; kingdom Viridiplantae; phylum Streptophyta; class Magnoliopsida; order Solanales; family Solanaceae; genus Solanum; species Solanum habrochaites. Next base: position 278,486 of record JAKWJA010001358.1, on the reverse strand, counting down.
ACTAGGATTGTCCAAAAGGTTAATTATGGTCCCAATCACTTAGGGATACTTTAGTAATTAACATAGGTCACCTAATTTATTAAGTTAACAATTTTAATTAAATAATTTAAAATGTTCAAAACGAAATCCTTACACTAACCTAGTAACTAGTTCAAGAAACAACCTAGTACCTAAGCTAGGATGGTCCAAATGATTAGTTATGGTTATAAAAACTTAAGTGTACTTTATAATTACCATAGTAACTTAATTAATTAAATTATCCATTTAATTAATTAAATAAAAGGGTTCAAATGAAATTCTTACACTAACCTATTACAACTCAAGAAACATCCTCGTACTTAACCTAGGATGGTCCAAAAGGGTTAATTATGGTTCCAATGACTTAGGGTTGCTTTAGTAATTATCCTAGGTCCCTTAATTAATTAAATTATCCATTTAATAAATTAATTTAAAGGGTCAAGACTAAATTATTAGGAAAAATTTCAGATTTGACTAAGTATTGTGTTTTCCTAGTTCTCGTCAATCTATGAGGGGCTTTTTAGTAATTAATTTATTTATTTATTTAAATAAATTATTAATCCTTAAATTAATGAGTCAATATCAGTTCCTAAACCTAAAAATTCATGATCAAACTCATAGAAAAGGCGACGCAAAACAGTAAACAAGCGAACGAAAGAATAATAGAAAATTCCATTGATTCTCTTAAGCTATTCAAGGATTTCTTCAAGGTATCGTACAAGGTGGTTTTCATATATGAAATTCTACATAAGTTATGGGTTTATCTCCTGGACTTAATTCTCCACGAGAACTTTCTTTCCAAAGATTCAAAGATCTTCAAAACTAGGGTTGTTCCCTTGTTCTCGTCAAACTCCCTTGTCCCTAGTATCATTTTCTATTCAATGTTGAATAGGTTAGAGATCATGTTGTTGGTATGTGGTGCTGGCTGATTTTTTGTGTAATTTTATTGAATAATGAATGTCGAATCAACCTATGAACTTATAATATACGAAGTAAAACAGTAATAACGTGAATTAAGAATTGATGATGTGCTAGTCACATCTGTAATTGTTTAAGTGTTGATGTGTTTGTACGAATGTTGTCTTGTTGTTATTGTGACGTTATGAAGATGATAAAGTCATCAAATGTTAATATGATGCTTTCCAAGAGGTTCAAAAACGTTATCACTAAAGCCATAAACTAAGATTGGCTTAAAAGACATCTATGAAATCATATCTTCAATGAATTGCCTATCTTATGCCAACAAATTGGCTAAAACTACTTTATCAAAAAGAATGCATGCAAATGGTTATGAGTTTATGTAAATTATTTAAACCTTGGCTAATGTTTCATAAATATTTAATTTAAATATGAACATACGTAAATTTGGCTTATGCCAACAAAAATGGTTATGTAGTTTAATATCCCAAATGTTGAAGCCAATACTAATCATATGCCAATCTTGTGTAGTAAGAGTATCAAATATATTATAAGCACTTCTAAAGTAATTCAATGAATCCATAACCAAGGGAATGTCATTCATTGGGAAAACTCCCAACATGCTATAAAAGAATGAACTATGAACATATCTAACTTATTTAAAGAAGTACTCATCGTCCATAAACGATCAAATGAACCTACTACACTAAAGTAAAGAAGTAACATGAGTTATATCATAATTAAAGGGGTCTAAATTAAGTAAGTGACCAGAATAGGGTTTTAAATAATGTGAGACAATTATTATCTGCACCTAAGCTACTATGTTAAAAGAATACTCACGAATGAAGGTGTTAGAATGTTGAGACTAGTCTCATTAACACCTAAGGATGATATGTAAGGATAATTCACATTTCATCAACGTAAAGTAAGGATGATATGTAAGGACAATTCACATTTCATCAATTTAAAGTAAGGATGAAAAGTCATCAAGAGAGTAAGTAAATCTCAATCTAGAAGTACACTTCCATAATGGTTGAGTCAACTTTAAAAGATAAAGAAGATAATGAAAGTGAGCACAACACTGATAGACTAGTCATGAGCATGTTCTTGCACGTGTAAGTCTCATGAGACGAGGCTACCACAGAGGTGGATAAGTAGTCTCCTTAAGTACCTAGTATTAGAATCATGTCTAGCCAACGTAGGAACTAGCCAGTGGTTTCCATCTAAGCGAGCTAGGTATGTTCGGTTTCACTTTAACAGTGATTCCACCTCTTTTTGGTGTGGGGAAGACACCGGGTTTCATGTTTATCTCACATGATCTATGTCGTTTAATGCTTACGAAATGTTCTTGGTTCACTATAGCCGTGAGCCACTCCTTTTGGTGTGGAGTTAACACTTGAGATGGATTCGCCTTAACCGGGAATCACCCCTTTTCGGTGTGGGACTGACACTGGATTTCATGAGTATCTCACACGATGTAGATTTATTATGATCGGTGAGTCCCCTCTTTTTGGTGTGGGGAAGACACTAGATTTTCTATTAGCTAGCATGATCTTATTCCTAAAGATGTCTCTATGAAAGTAAGAAAGGATGATGATGGAACGTATGTTCAAAGTGAGCTATGAAGAAGAGCTTAAGAATGTCAATTGTCAATACCACACTCATGAAGTTTAAACAAATAATGGGCAAGGACAAATAATATTAGCTTAGAATGACTTCTTTTATGATGTCAATAAAGGGAATAGAAACATAATAGTAACTCCAAACTTCATAACTTCCCCTACATGAGAATGATGAAATAAGTGGGAAAGCCAATAGAGACTGGCTTACGAATCATTAAGAACTACATGATGTAATGAATTACTTGCCATAAGAATTGTCAAATCATGTCCAATGAAGTTTACAATAAGTAAAGAGCATAGCTAATAATGAATGTTCATGTCATGAAAATGTTCAAAGACAAATAAAATTTGCTTATAATGACTTCTTTTATTATGAAAATGATCATAGCCAATAATGAATTCAAATATTCTTATCCAAAATGATCAACTAATGTATTTAGCCAATAAATATTGGCTTATAAAGACTTCATGCCCAAAGTAAGCAAGATCATAAGTTTTAATGACAAGCGCAAGAATCCAAAATGATCAACTTATGTATTTAGCCAATAAAGATTGGCTTATAAAGACTTCATGTCCAAAGTAAGCAAGATCATAAGTTCTAATGATATGCCCCAAATAACTATGCACATTGTGCAATCAACTACAGAATGTGTATAGTCAATAATTATTGACTTATAAATATATTCATGCCCCCAAATTATAGTTAACTCATTTCCTTAATCTTTCGAACTACTTACTTGATTCATTGTGGGTATGGGACTACAATAAATCATTTCAGTTGTAAGTAAAACATTGGACCAAAGCAATTATTGAACTACACAACAACAAGAAGAAAAATATAGAAAAATGATCGAAGTGTACAAAGAGGAGATCTTGGCCTTAGAGGATCAAAATCTAAAATCCTCGCCCGAGTAGTTCTAAAATTATGTTGATGACACTAATGGCTGGTAATCATATATAAAATGAGTTGTGTGTTTTGAATGCATTAAAATAAATTATATTGATACAACAATTCACAACTAACGATTTAAGAAAGTCTAGTGACTGCACTTTCCAAAAATGGCATGTTGTTTAGGAAGAGCTTTCCTTCATCATGCATACCCTTATGTGTATGTGTGCATACACCCATACTTAGTACAAGTGGTGTACTAACCCTATACAAATTTACTATTTTTAGGTGCAGGTCAGAGAGTAGATTGAAGACTCTTGCAGCGGTTTGGATATCAGCGTTTCTCCAGACCATTTGGTAGGTCCTCTTGATTTCGAGGATGTTACAACTTAGACTAGCATTATATATAGACATAGCTAGTGGATATTGTCCCTATCGTATCCTTCACAGTTTATTTTGAAGCTTTTTGTAATAAGGCCATTTTTTGCAAATGTATTTCTAATATATTTTTTCAAATTTATTCTTATGATAGATGGTTGGTTCATTTACGTCGAGCTTAGTATATGATGCAATTAAGTATTAACTATATGAAGTCTATGTAAACTTCATACTTAAAGAAAGTTTTAAATTTTCTGCCAAAATTAGCCATATGAATATGATGCATGAAAGAAGAGGCTTGTCTGCGACCTCTGAGAGGTCAACGACGCCAATTGCGGTCTGGATTCTACAATCCGGGTCGTGATAGTTTGGTTGTGGTCATACAACTCCATATATAAGGACTTAACAGACATCCATGTAAATTTTTGACAAAAATGAACTCGGAATTTTTGATGACCAAAAAATATGATGGACAATAGCTCACAAAAATTGGCAAAATTTGGGGTTTATCTGTTGTTGAGCTCGTTTGATGTTGAAAATGGGCCTTTTCGGATGTGGTGATCAATCGTCTCAATCGATAAGGTCTTAACAGATGTTCCTAAAATTTTTGGCAAATGTGAACTCAGAATTCCGAATAACAAAAAAAATTATTGTGGAGTATGCACATGAAAATCAACAAAATTTGGGGTTTACCTGCTGTGTACATCGTTTAACCATTAAAATGGTCCATTTTATTCATGATGACATATCGACTCCATAGATAAGGTGTTAACAAAAGTTCGTGTAAATTTTTAGAAAAAATGAATTCGGAATTCTAGATGACCAAAAAACATCGTGGACTATAGCACACAAAAATCGATAAAATGGGGGCTTTACCTGCTCTGGGCTCGTTTGACCTTGAAAATTATCCGTTTTGGCTGTGGTGACGAACCATCTCCATAGAAAAGGTCTTAACAAACTTTTATGAAAACTTTTGCCAAAAATAAACTCGAATTTCGGATGACCAACAAAGATGGTGGACTATAGCCTGGGAAAATTGGAAAAAAGGACGGTTTACCTTCTCTAAGCTCGTTAGACCTTTAAAATGTGTCTTTTTGGCCGTGGTGACAAAAGAATTCCATGTAAATTTTTTGCAAAATAAACTTGGAATTCTGGATGACCAAAAAAGACTGCGGACAATAGGACACAAAAATCAACAATTGAAATGGGGGGTTTACTTACTCTGGGCTCGTTTGACCTTTAAAATGGTTTGTTTTGGTCGTGGTGACCAACCGAATCCATAGATACGGTCATAAAAGGCATTAGTGTACAAAAATAAACTCGAAATTCTGAATTACCCAAAAATGATGGTAGACTACAGCAAACGAAAATCAGAAAAATGGGGGGTATACAAGCTCTAGGGCTCATTTGAACTTTAAAATAGAACATTTTGGCTATGGTGACCAACGTTCTACATATATAATGTCTTAACGGACGTACATATAAATTTTTAGCAAAAGTTAATTAAGAATGCCAGATGACCAAAAAAGATGGTGGAGTGTAGCACAGGAAAAATGGAAAATGGAGGTTTACAATCTTTGGGGCTCGTTTGACCTTAAAAATGGTCGTTTTTGCCATGGTGAACAACTAAATCCATTAATAAGGTTTTAAAAATATCCAAGTAAACTTATGGCAATAATGAACTCAGAATTTTTGATAACCAAAAAAGATGGTGGACAAGAACATATGATAATCGGAAAAATGGGAGTTAACCTACTTTAGGCTTCGTTTGACCTTGAAAAGTGAAAGGTTTGGCTGTGGTAACAATCAAACTCCATAGATAAGTAATTAAAAAACATCCATGTAAATTTTTGAAAAAAATTAACTCGGAATTCTTGATGACCAAAAAACATGATGGACAACAACACGTGAAAATCGACAATATGGGGGGTTTACCTGCTCTGGGTCGTTTGACCTAAAAATGGGTCGTTTTGGACATGGTGAACAATGGTCTCCATAGATAAAGTCTTAATGGACGTTCTGAAATCTCTTGGAAAAAATGAACTCGGAATTTTGGATGGGCAAAAAAGATGGTGAACTATAGCACTCGAAAATCGGTAAAATGGGGGATTTACCTACTTTAAAGTCGTTTGACCTTTAAAATATGACTTTTTAGCCGTGGTGACCGACCGACTCCATATATAAGGTCTTAAAGTATGTCCATGTAAATGTTTAGCAAAAATTAACTCAGAATTACAATTACTACAAAAGATGGTGGACTATAGCATACATAAATTGGAAAAATAGGGGATTTACGTGCTTCAGACTCGTTTGACATTTACAATGGGATTTTTTAGCCTTGGTGACCAACCGAATCAATAGATGAGGTATTAAAAAACGTCCGTGTAAATTTTTTGCATAATGAACTCAGAATTCGAATCACCAAAAAAGATGGTGGAGTAGTATAACACATGAAAATCGGCAAAATAGGAGTTTATCTACTCTGGGTCTCATTTGACATTGAAAATGGGACAATTTTGCCATGCAGACCAAACGAATCTATTAGATAAGGTCTTAAAGGACGCCCTTGTAAATTTTTGGAAAAAATGAACTCATCATTCCAAATGACCAACAAAAATGTTGGACTATAACACATAAAAATTGGCAAAATGGGGGTTTACCTGCTCTGAGGCTTGTTTGACCTTGAAAATGTGTCGTTTTGTCAGTGTTGACTAACCGGCTCCATAGATATTGTCTTAAATGACGTATGTGCAATTTGTTTGCAAAAATGTAGTCAGTATTTCTGTTTACCAAAATATATGGTGGACTATAGCACACAAAAATTAGCAACATGGGGTTTTACCTGATATGGGCTACTTTGACCTTTAAAATGGACAATTTTTGTTGTGGAGACAAACCGGCTTAGTAAATAAGGTTTTAACAGACATCCGTGTAAATTTTTTGAAAAAATAAACTTGGAATTCTGGATAACCAAAATAGATGGTGTACTATTGCACACGAAATTCGAAAAAAATGGGGGTTTACTTGCTCAGGGGATCGTTTAACCTTTAAAATGGGTCGTTTTGGAGTGGTGACCTAGTTGATTCAAATATAAGGTTTTAGGGACTTCACTGTAAATTTTGACAAAAATAAACTCGGAATTTGATGGCCAAAAAAATATTGTAGAATATAACACACGAAAATCGTTAGAATAGAAGGTTTACCTGCTCATGGGCTTGGCGTTAACCTTATAAATGATCCATTTTGACTGTGGTGGTCAACCGACTTCATAGATAAAGTCTTAATAAATGTCCATGTAAATTTTCAGCAAAAATGATCTCAAAATTTTGGATGACCAAAAAAAATGGTGGACTTTAGCAAATGAAAATCGAAAAAGTGAGAGTTTACGTGCTCTGGAGCTCATTTGACCTTTAAAATTGAACGGTGTAGTCGTGTTGACCAGACGACTACACAGAGAAGAATTTATAGACGTCCGTGTAATTTTTTTGACAAAAATGAACTTAGAATTCAGAATGACCAAAAAAGATGTTGGACTACACGAAAATTAGCAAAATGAGGGGGTTTTACCTACTCTCGGGGTCGTTTCACCTTGAAAATAGGTCATTAAGTTTTGCTGGCCAACCGTATTCATAGATAAGGTCTAAACGGGAGATTATGTAAATTTTTGGCAAAAATTATCAATGAATTCGGGATGACCAAAAAAGATGGTGGAATATAGCACACGAAAATTGACAAAATTTGGGGGGGGGGGGTACCTACCTTGGTGCTCATTTGACCTTTAAAATGGGTCAATTTTTTGGTGGTGACCGATCGGATCCATAGATAAGGTCTTATCATACTTCTGTATAAATTTTTAGCAAAAATTAACTAGAAATTCCGCATGAATAAAAAAGATAGTGTACAGTAGCATACGAAAATTATAAAAATGGGGAGTTTACGTGCTCTTATGCATGTTTAACCTTGAAAATTGCTTGTATTAGCCGTGATGACCAATCGGCTCCATAGATAAGGTCTTATCAAACATCCGTGTAATTGTTTATTAATAATGAACTTAGAATTTCTAATGACGAAAAAATATTGTGACCTATAGCATACGAAATCGGCAAAATGGGAGGGGGGAGGTTTACCTGCTTTTGGTCTTGTTTGATCTTTAAAATGGGTCTTTTTTTCTGTTGTGACTAACCATCTCTATATATAAGGTCTTAAAGTACGACCGTGTAAATGTTTAACAAATATTAACTTGGAATTCCGCGTGACAAAAAATGGGGGGTTAACTTGCTTTTAGCATACAAAAATTGTAAAAATGGGGGGTTTACTTGCTTTTAGGCATGTTTGACCTTGAAAATGGGTTGTTTTGGCCGTGGTGACCAACCGACTCCTTAGATAAGGTATTATCGAACGTGCACGTATTTTTGTTTAATAATAAACACATAATTTTTTACTGACCAAAATAGATGGTGGACTATAGCACATGAAAATCGACAAAATAAAAGTTTACGTGCGCTGGGGCTTGTTTAACCTTGAAAGTGTGTATTTTTGGTAGTGGAGACTAACTGACTCCATATACAAGGTCTTAAAGGACATCTATGTACTTTTTTAGAAAAAATGAACTAAGAATTTTGGATAACCAAAAAAATGGACTATAGCACACAAAAATTGGCGAAATTGCAGGTTTACCTGTTGTGGGCTTGTTTGACCTTGAAAATGAGCTGTTTTGGTAATGGTGACCAAATGACATTATAGTAAAGGTCTTAGCGGATGTTCGTATAAATTTTTGGCAAAAATATAGTCGGAATTTCGGATGACCAAAAATAATGGTGGACTATTGCATACCAAAATTGTCAAAATAGAGGATTTACCTTCTCTAGGGATCGTTTGACCTTGAAAAAGGTCCATTTTGACTGTTGTGACCAACTGGCTCCATAGATAAGGTCTTAACGGACGTTTGCGTAAATGTTTTGAAAAAATAAACTCGATATTTTGGATGACCAAAAAATATGGTGGACTATTCTAAATATATGCATGTAGTTGATTAATGTTTTCATGTTGATGTATGAAGTAAATAATTTTTCTTGTGGTATTTTTTTGAGTTTACTTAGTATGTGTGAAGTTATGGGCTTCTCATGTATAATGCACTAGTAGTCTTAGATTGGCATTATGAGTAAGGTCTTATGATGTCTTAATGAAATAAAGTTCAAATATGCTATTGTTGACTAGTATCTCATTTGATGGTATTTGTAGTCCTGACTTGTATGTTTTCTTGGAATGAGTATCATATATATGGTTCATGAAGTATGTTGGTTCATATGTGAAGTATGTGTTTCATGATATGCTAAGCTTATATGAAAGATTTTGAGTTAAATGAAGGTTGCATGAATGTCCACCTTAGTGACATTAAGTTGATGCTTGAGTATGGATAGTGGAATGGGACACTATTCATGCATTTCACCAAGTGTTACTAAAGGCTTCTTTTGGGGTAAAAAAGTTAGGGTAAAAGAAGATAATGTTATTAAAAGGATTGGTGGGCCTCAAATGTAATATGTGTGGCTTTGAGTGTTATCATGAATAATGTCTATGCCTATATGAAGTATGTGAGCTATGTTGTGGTTATTGTATCATCGTTCATGAAGTTTCACATAAAGACATCATGCATGGTTTCTAACTATATGTCTTCTTCAAATGATTGATTTGCATGGTTGCTATACTTGGTGCATTCTTGTACTAACACCATTCTTCTTCATTTTTTACACAAAGTGTAGATGATGTATGACTAGTGGATGTCTCTTAAGGTGAAGGGCTTGATACATGTTTCCCAAGATGAAAAAAGGGATCCTTATGATTCAAAGATTTCCTATCTCAACTCATTATTCAAGTTTATGTAATAGCTAGATTATAATTTTATGTTGTTAAGGGTCGTGACCCTATTTTACTCTATTGATGATGAGTCTAAGATGGAAAAGGAGACTTAGAGTCTAACTATGTATTATGATATTTTATATATATGAAGTGATGATTCTAACATATGGTGTGCTAAGAAAAGTTTTAAATTTTATGTTAAATTTCCTATGACAATGCGATGAATGATGATTATGGGCTTGTATAATACCTCTGAGAGATCAAGTACGTCATGCTACTTCTAGGGGGTGCTCCCCAATTTTGAAAAATGTGGTATAAGAGAATGAGTTTATAAAAATGATTTTAGAGTCCAAAATCTCATATTGCCACATGGTTCTCATTGATTGAGTCGATCCAAAGTCAAAGCAAAGGGAGATCCGACCCGGGTTTCACGAGCATTGGCGGGTTCTGGAGTGCTTGTCTAGTAGAGCCTTGTTCATCAGTGGTGAGTCGCGACACATCTATGAGCAATAAACTATAGGACAATAGAGTTTCACTTTTTTCACTTCTCTTGTGTCGTTCCATAGAACTTAACTATATGCGATCATTCTCTCTTATATTTCCTTGTCCGGTGGTCTTTTAGATGTGATTTCTTAGATAAGATAAAATATTAATGCTTGAGGGAGAAAAGGTGAAATTTGATGCTTACTTTGGTTTTGTGACTTGATGGGTATATGTGAAGGTGAATTTAAATATATGTTGATGTGATTCCACTTATGGTTGTATATGTGAATTATGAGAAATGAGGTATTATGTTGAGAATTTATGCCATGATATGTATATAGCTTGTTAAGAGTTGTTATAGTTGAAAGGAGTTCCTTTTGGAATGATAGGTTGTTGTATGGTTTTGTATGATGATAGTGTAATGTTATGGTTTAGGCTTGAAATGATTTGGACAAATGTGGTAAATAGTGAGGAAGATGCATGTTGCCTTTATATATGTGTAATAGTTCATACTTTCCCTTGTGTGGATTGGAGTCTTTTATATAGGCTTGATCCTAATGAGTGAAGGTAGTGTGCTTACCTTGTGAGGTGATTGTGGATTATGCTAGTAATTTAGAGAACCCTTATGACTAGATGATTAGTTCCCTTATGAACCTATTCTAAGAGTGGGGGAAAATGTAAGAAAGGGTTTTTGTTACATAGGTAAAAATTATACTTTGCCATAAGATTGACTTAGAAGGATGTTTGTACCCCTTAGTTCATAAGAACAGTAAAGGAATTGATGTTGACCTACTCTAAAGTAGTTAGGTGTCGTTTAAGATAATTCAAAGTATGGTCATCTAAAGAAGGTGCTTTGATTTTACCTAGGCATGGTTGGTTGGACGTTTCCTTCAAGGGTGATGACGTGAGTTGAAATGACCTAGAAGTTACCTTGACTAGTGTTGAAAGAAATGAAAGAGTCCTTTATGGACAAGTTTCCTTTATTGATTCCCCTAAGGTTTGACCTAGAGAGGAGGGTTACCCTATAATTTCTAGAAAATGATGGTAGTGGACATTAAGAGTCCCAATGTGTTTTATGCTTTGATGCAATGATAGAATTACCCTTGGTATTCATGATGTAGTTAAGGACTCATATGGTTAGGTAGTATGACCTATCTTGATTATGAAAGGTTTCACTTAGCTGTTAGGCTTAGAGGAATGATGATGCTTGAAGTAGTATCTCTTGATGATTGAGTTAGTTGGCTCCTTGATATTAGAGTAGGAGTGGAAACCCTCAATGATGTAGAACCTTTTTATGTGAAGAGTATGTAGAATTGGTCTTGACTCGCGTAGGCGTTGGTCTCTTTGTGAGTTTAATTAGTATGTGTGTAGTTATGGGGCTTCACATGTACATTGCACTAGTACGCTTAGATTGGGATTATAAATAAAGTCTTATGATGTCTTAATGAAATAAATTTCAAATATTCTATTGTTGACTAGTACCTCATTTTGATGGTATCTGTACTCTTGACATGTATGTTGTCTTGAAATGAGTCTTATATATGTGGTTCATGAAGTATATTGGTTCATATGTGAAGTATGTGTTTCATGATATGCTAGGCTTATATGAAATTATATGTTTCAGTTAAATGAAGGTTTTATGCATGTCCACCTTAGTGACCTTAAGGTGATTCCTGAGTGTGGAAGGTGGAATGAGACACTATTCATGCATTGCACCAAGTGTTACTAAAGGGTTACTTTGGGGTAAAGAAGTTAGGGTAAAAGAATTAATGTTATGAAATGGATTGGTGGGCCTTAAATATAATATGTGGCTTTGGGTGTTTTCATGAATAGTGTCTATGCCTATATGAAGTATGTGAGCTATGTTGTGGTTATTGTGTCAATGTTCATGAAGTTTTACATAAAGACATCATGCATGGTTTCTAAATAAATGTCTTCTTTAAATACATGTTTTTGCATGGTTTCCATACTTAGTGCATTCTTGTACTAACACCATTCTTCTTCATATTTTAGAAAAAGTGTAGGTGATGGATGACTAGAGAATGACTCTTAAGGTTAAGGGCTTGATACATGTTTCGGAAGTTCAATAAAGGGATCTTTATGTTTCAAGGATTTCCTATATCAAGTTATTATTCAATTTTATGTATACATAGATTATCATTTTATGTTGTTAAGGGTTGTGTCCCTATTCTACTCTATTGATTTTGAGTCTAAGTTGACAAAGAAGACTTAGAGTGTAACTATGCATTATGATATTTTATATATTTGAAGTGATGATTCTACCATATGATGTACTATGAAAGGTTTTAAATTTTTCGCTACATTTCCTATGACAATGCGATGAAAAATTACTATGTTCTTGTATAACACCTCCGAGAGGTCAATACACCATGTTACTTCTAGGGGTGCTCCTTGATCGTGAGAGTCCCTAAGAGTTTAATATATTTTCACATCTCAGTAAGAAAAGGGAATATTTATTTCAAAAGAGTTGTTAAGCTACGTTTTGAGTAATTATCTCAATTTTCAAAAAAAATAAGTTTTAAAAACATATGATCAAGTATATTGTTGGGAGTATCATTGAGAACCAATATGAGGATCTGAGTTCACATTAACTCAAGTTTTCATAAATAATGTAGTCATCATGGATATTAAAGGACCAGAATTTTTAGATGACTTCTTAAGTGTTTTTTAACATAAACTAGTGGATCCACTCTGTTAAGGCTTCTTATATATATAAAGGAAAAGTATAAGACAGTTTTGGCAGTGTGGGCAAGTCGTTATATCCCCACATAGTCTCATTGCGATGGTTTTCGGTTAGAGAAACTCCCACAGAAAGTATATTACATTACTATATGAGTAAAGCTGAGTTTGCTATCGCATTTTCTTCAACGAACTATATTGTTTAAGAACATTTTATATATTGCATTTGTTTTATCGTTTTATATTGAGTTGGGTTATCCATGAGCTGACTAAATCAAAAGTAAGTGTTTGTTTCATATTCTTTTCAAGCCTATGTTATGTTTAACACTTCATCTCGCATACTCATACATTTAATATAGTGATACTAGTTCGCCTACATCACCTTATGATGCAGATACAAATAACCAGGATCAACATCCAGAGCTTTGTTGGTCAGGTTAAGCACTCTGAGTAATTTGGTAATCCTTATTTCTCTCGAGAGGGCTCCCTTTAACATTGATTTCTAGTTTTAATTTATTAGGATGATAGAGAGTTTTTTCCAGACACCACTCTTTTTTCAGATGCTTCATAGACATATATTTATAGTTCTTTAGTCTTATTCATTTCAATTCTATACATTTAAGACTTGAGTTGCTATTTTGGGTATATTATTATACCTTAAATTATTGCATGAGTTATGTTTCTTATGTCTATGCCTTTCGCTGAGTAAATAAGCTAGGTCAAGGGCTCGCTTGGGGCTAGCAATGGTTCTCGAGTGTTAGTCTCGCCCAGGGTGTTACACAGGGTGGGTAAAATTTTCAAATTTTAAAATTTGACAATATTTTTTAAAAACACACTTTATTTTTTTTCTTTTTTTTTTGTGGGGGGGGGGAGGAGGGGAGGGAGGTATGATAAGGGGTCAGGGGTATGAGATATAGGGTCGAGTGTGGTTACTAAATAAAATTTAAAATTGAATTTTTTTAAAAAATCAATCATTAAGAATTATAGAGGGGGTATCACTCTTCGAGCTTACACCCTTGATGGACGACACTTGAGAACCTTCTCCGATTCCGAAGAGAACCCTTGGCCTGAGTGACTAGTTAGCGAAGACTAACTCAAGCAAAAATAGTCTTTAAAAAAGAATTTGGTCTGAAAATAAAACTAAACTCAAGTATTTGAAAGTACTCATTGCAGTAATTATAATATTTTGCATAACATTTTTAAAGGTAAGAAAGAATTGAGAGATTCATCGACTTATTCTTTCTATGAAACAGGAATTATTAAAGAAGGATGCCGGGACAAGATCCACGACATCTCAAAACTACATATTGGAATAGTTATTTCATTTTATCACGTCCTTTTTTCTACAAATATAATGTAATAGAACAAATTATAATAAAATAAAGCATGTGTAGTATAGTAAAATGATAAGAAGAAAGAGTAGCAGTTACTAGTAATTAACTTTCCCTTTAATGTTTTGTGTTATTTCACATACTTAGGATTAGTAACTAATTGGCTATTTATAAGCCTCATGAATTAAAGTTACTTGGCCATACAAATATCATATAGTGTGTTGGTCTCATTACATGCATATAATAGTTAGGTCCAATGAATGGTAACATAGTCATCCACGTAGTTTTACAACACTTCCTCTTGGATGTTCATGTCATAATAGATAGTGTGCTTTGTTAAAACCTTACTAAGAAAATCCAATGAAAAAATATCTAAGTAAAGAAAAAAGGAGTACACACATTTTATAATACCACTAATAGTTGCCTCATTAAATAACTTACCATGAAAACCAGTAGAAGAAAGCCTTGGTTAAGGAAAAAAGATTGTAGTGCATATCACTACTCCTCCTAAGTTAAACATCACTTACAATCCTAAGATGATGCATTCCAATCTTATACCTCGTCTTCTCAAAGGTTAAATTGATAATGCCAGTGTTGAACATATGTTAAATCCTTCCTTTGTAGATCATGAATAACAAGAAGAATTTTTACTAAATATATTTTGTTCAATATCCTTTAATCTATGATCTATTATGGTAAGCATTTAGTGAAAGTGTGCAATGAAAGTGAGGTTGAATTTTCAACTCTTAATCCATTATCATATCCTTTAAAAGTGGTGTCGCCCTGCATAATACACTTGATGGATGAACCTATGTGAGTGTAAATTTGGGCCACTTCTATAAAATTGTGATACTTTTAAAAGCACTCATGAATACCGGGAGACTCACATGATCTCTTCATGTAAAACCGTGATGATCTCTTCAATTTGTTTAGTCTTATTTTTTCAAGGTATGATTGACAGTCGAGAAACCAGACTGTACACATTTAATTTTTTTTTGAAAATAAACTATACTTATATTTTTTATATAATATTCATTAATATACTTTTAAGATGCTTTAAGATATATGGGAAATATAGATAAAATATCTTTATTATATTAAAAAGTATATGACTACTCTTTGAGATTCTTTATATCAATTATCAAAGTTGGTCAAGAGAATTAATTCTATATTGTTGTCCCATATTATATTAGACTTAATAGTATTCTATTAAGAACTTCTCAATCAGTTATTTCGTTTAATATGACAGTGAATTAATTGTCTTTCTTACATTTATCCAATTGATTGTAATTAAATTTGAAGGAATATTTGATAATTGGATTAATAACCTTTATTTTAATTACTACTCATTGAATGTCATTTTGTGCAAGGATCAGCCCTCAATTTGTATTCCCTACGGAGGAGTATTAATGAAATATCCTTCTTACACTACGGGGGATTCTTTATATATACTATTAAATTGAAGTTGATAAAAAGAATTAATTATACATTATTGCACCATATTATATTAGCCTTAATGGTATTTTATTTATTAAGAATATTTGAAACAATTATTTGGTTTAATATGACAATGAATTAATTGCCTTTAGATCATTTATCAAATTGATTGTGCACCTATTTCAAAGGAATATTTGGTAATTAAGTCAATAGCCTTTATATTAATCACTAGTCAGTGAATGTCATTTTGTGCAAAGATTTTGAGCTCTCAAATATTTTATCTCTATAAATAGTTAATTTGTGATTTTAGCTAAGACAACTAAAAAAGAATAACAAGTAAAACATGTTTTCTTATTTTGTATTTGTTGGTCTTTTGAGCATTTTAATATATATTTATTATTAAATTGTTTCATATTATTATGTTAAAGGCTATATGAAATTGAGGTTATGACCGTTGTAGTGCATTGCATTTGTGCATTTGTGCATTTGTCCCTATTACTGAATGGTCACTTCATGACCATATGCATAATGCACTTTACTTTATGATAAATGTTGCAATGGTCAAAATGTAACTTTTGAAAGTTGGTGCATTTGTTATTCTTTACCCTTATTTTATTCTTTAGTCCTCCGTTATCCTTGTAACATATGTAACTCCAAAGATCATTATCTTTATCATTTACTACACCATTATCTTCCTACTCATTGCTGGAAAGACTTCTTGTGGTATATAAATAGTGTGGTCTTCATTTGATTTGGTACGCACAATACACAAGAGAAAAAACATAGAGTGAAAGTGTTAGTCTAAAAGAGAGTTCTTATTAGTTGAAGGTAGGTGTTCTTTTTTGTGGAACTTTGGACTCAACTCTTGTCCAGAGTTGTTGAGTTATAATTTGTGAAGGTTGTTGTATCCTGGAGGGGATAAGTCAAAGAGGACTACTGCTGGACCGGTAAAATATTTGTTGCAGTGGGCTTGAATCTCCTTAAAGAGAGCGAGATATCCGCGCTTCAGCCTTAAAGAGATTTATTTTCTTCATTTTTTTATTTTCAATTGCAATCTTGTATTTTTTTTGTTATCTAGTAAGTTTTTTCAATAACAATTTTAAGGAGATTCAAGATGGCTACAATTAAAAATCCGCGGATGTCAAGATGGGAGATCTTAACAAGCCATTTCGGTTCAATGATAATTATTTCACGATATCGAAGGGTAAATTACTTTTCTACTTAAGTCTTCTCAATGTTTCTTATGTATTAACCGAGAAGAATCCAAATAAAGAAGACGTCACCACTATGAATGATGATGAAACTGTTTCTCATCTAGAGAAAGTGGAAAAGTACGATGGTGATTCCTATAACTGTCGGTATTATCTTCTTAATTGTCTATCTCATAATTTTTATGATTATTATGATAGAATTTACTTTAGTGCAAAGAAAATTTGGAAGGCATTGCAGAGTAAGTATGATACCGAAGAGGTTGGGGCGAAAAAATATGCAGCTAATAGATTTTTTCATTTTCAAATGGTGGACAACAAATATGTGGTAGATCAAGCTCAAGACTTCATCATGATTGTTGGAGAGTTTAGGTCCGAAGAGGTTAAAATTGGAGATAACCTTATTGTTTTGGCATAGTTGATAAACTCCCACCTTCTTGGAAGGAATTTCAAAAAACTATGCGCCACAAACAAAAGGAAACCTCTCTTGAAACTTTGATAATGAAAATCCGCATGGAAGAAGAAGCAAGGGGCCAAGATGCACTTTTAGAAACAGAAGAGAACAATATCAGATAGAAGGTAAATTTAATTACTTCGAATAATGCTACTACTGAATGTCACAAAAATACTTCTTTAAAAGCTGAGAAGATAAAATTCAAGAAAAATAATGGTAGACCTCCCATGAAAAATAATGGTGAAAATCACCAACCACAAAATCAACAAGTTCAAAAAAAGGGACCATGCTTTATTTGTGGCATGAGTGGGCATATTGCTTGGTTTTGCAGATTTTGGAAACGTGGTCCTAACCCTTAGGCAAACGTTACCGAAGAACCTTTTGTGCGGTGATTACCGACATAAACATGGTTGAGAATCTTGATGGATAATGGGCTGATTCTGGTGCAAATTGTCATGTCTGTTATGACAAAGACTGGTTTAAGAAATATACTCATTTTGAGGAGCTCAAAACCATCATGCTTGGTGGTTCTCACACTATTCAAATGCTTGGAAAGGGAGATGTTAAATTGTGTTTTACTTTGTGAAGGATGTTAACATTGAAAGATGTACTTTATACCCTTTCTATGAGAAAAAATTTGATGTCTAGTTTTCTTCTTAATAAAGCAGGCTTTAAAAAGATTATTGAATTGATCAATATGTAATAGTGAAGAAATGTATTTTTGTGGGGAAGGGGTATGCATGTGATGGAATTTTTAAGTTCAATGTTGAAATGAATAAAACTTCTACTTATGTTTATATGCTTTCTTCTACTAATTTTTGGCATGCTTATGTCATATTAATGATCGTTATGTTGGAATCATGAGTATTATAGGATTAATCCCAATGCTTAAAAAGAATTTTGAAAAGTGTGAGGCTTGTAGTAAAGCCAAGATCACTAAAAGACATCTTTTTCAAGTTGAAAGAAAAACTGATTTGTTAGAATTAGTTCATACTGATATTTGTAAACTAGGTGGAATTCTAACACGTGGAGGTAATAGATATTCTATCACTTTCATTAATGATTTTTCTAAGTTTACATATGTTTACTTGATGAGAAATAAAAGTGATGCTTTTGAAAATTTTAAAACTTATCTCCATGAAGTTGAAAATCAGTTTGGAAGAGAAAAAAAATAGAAGTTATAGAGGCCGTGAATATGAATCAAATGAGTTTAATTCTTCTGTTAGATCATTGAGAATAATTTATGAAACTACTCCTCCTTACTCTCCTTCATCTAATGGAGTAGCAGAAAGGAAAAACAGAACTTTGGTTGAATTGACTAATGTCATGCTTTGCTTGTTATGTGTTGAATAGTGTGCCTCAAAAAAAGTCAAAACTTACACCTTTTGAATTGTGGAAAAGTTACAATAAAAGTTTGGAATATCTAAGAGTTTGGGATTGTCTAGCATTTATGAGGCTAATGGATCCCAAGATTACAAAGTTGGGTAAGAAAGTTACTACTTGTGCTTTTGTTGGTTATGCTTCAAATATTACAACCTATAGATTTTTTAATCTTGAAGATAATATTGTGATAGAATAAGGTTATGCTATTTTTCATGAAAATATATTTACTTTTGATACTAAAATAGTAGGGGTCAAAGAATTGAACAAAATATTTTGTCACTACCAAGTTCTTCTACTTCTACTTTGAAAAATACAGTAGTTAATTATTTTGACTTAAGAAGAAGTAAAAGTGCTAGAGTATAAAAAGATTTTGGTCCACATGTTTATGTGTTTAATGCTGAATATGACTCTCTAACTTTGAAAGAAGCATTATCTTCACATGATTTTATTTTTTTAAAAGAGGTTGTAAATGATGAAATAGAATCTCTAATTTCTAATAAAACTTGGAAGTTAGTTGATTTACCACCGGATTATAAAACAATTGGTTGTAAATGGGTCTTACGGAAAAAGTTGAAACCGGATGGATCTATTGATAAATATAAGGCTAGACAAGTTGCAAAAGGTTTTAAACAACTAGAAGGCCTAGAATTTCTTGATACTTTTTCTCCGGTAACAAGAATTACATCCATTAGACTTTTAGTTGCTATGGCTGCAATTTTTTATTTGCTCATCAAATGGATGTAAAAACTGCTTTTCTAAATGGATACCTAATTGAATAAATTTTTATGGACCAACCCGAGTGTTTTGTTAATGCAGACAAAGAAAGCACAGTATGTAAACTTACTAAATCCCTATATGGATTGAGACATGCACCAAAGCAATGGCATGAAAATTTCGACTACTGCATGATTGAAAATGGTTTTAAAACAATGAGTGTGATAAATGCATATATCATAAGTCTTGGAATAATTAACATGTAATCATTTGCCCATATGTTGATGATTTGTTGATCTTTGGCTCTAACATGAATGTTATTGATGAAGCTAAAAATGTTCTTCGAAGCCATTTTGACATGAAAGATCTTCGTAAGGCAAATTTTATTTTTGAAATAAATACAAGAACATGTGAGGGGATTTTCTTTGACCAGTCACATTATGTTGAGAAAATTTTAAAAAAAAACATAATTTTCATGATTGCAAGAATGTTGCTACTCCTTTTGATTCAAGTGTTTACTTATTTCCTGTTGAAAGTGAAAATGATGCAATAAATCAAAAAGAATATGCTAGTATAATCAAAAGGTTGAGATATGTGATTGATTGCAGTAGGCCTGATATTGCATATGCAGTAGGAGTACTTGGCAGGTTTACAAGCAAGCCAAGTAATGAACATTATTGACATGTTATAACAAGAGTATTAATATATTTAATTCGAACAAAAAATTGTGTTTTGTTTTGTAAAAAATATTCAGCTGTACTTGAAAGCTTTTGTGATGCATATTGGAACACTTATCAAGTAATTCATGTTCTACCATTGGTTATGTATTTACTTTAGGTTGGTTGTACTGTTTGTTGGAGATCAAAAAAGCAAACTATAATTGCTAACTCTACCATTGAGGCTGAACTAATTTCTTTAGCTTCAGCTAGTGAGGAAGTGAATTGGTTAAGAGATTTGTTGTTTCAAATTTCTCATTTTGAAAAACCAATTCCTCCTATTTTAATTTATTGTGATAGCACCGCTGCAATTGGTAGAGTTCAAAATCATAATTACAACGGTAAATCCAGACCTATAAAAAGGAAACATAGTTATGTAAGATCGTATTTGACAAATGGTATCATTAATGTTGATTATGTCAAATCTTGTGATAATCTTGCAGATCCTTTTACGAAGGTCTTAACAAGAGAAAAGGTCTGGAGCACATCGAGGGGGTTGGGATTGAAGCCTACAAATTGTTGAGTCCTATATGATATAATCCAACCTGCGGACTAGAGATCCTATAACCAAGTTCAAAGGTAAAAACCAATCAAATGATGGCTTGTTCTGAAAATACACTATCTTTTTATTCCCTCCCTATGATATGGGTGCATTATTTCCTGTAGTTTGTGAAAGTTGAGTTGATAAAACTCTTAATGAATGTCTGTAGCCCGTATGGGTGGAGTGTTAAACTTACAGGATCTCTCTCGACATATTTCACCTATGTGATGTGTGGAAGTAGGTTGCTTACTATGAGAATTGACTTATTCTCAAATGCACTCACGAAATCGGGATAGCACATGTCCATAACGTGTTGGCTTCAAAGCTCATGTAAACACCTTGATTATTATGTGTGAGCAGTGATATTTTATTTTCCTTAAGCAGTCATAGTTCAAGTCTGAGAGCACTACGACTCTGGAGTAAAAGTTATTGTTTCCCTAAGTGGAGGTTTGATGCAGAGCACACTTTCATTATGCATAGTAATCTTCCTTCAATTGATATGATCTCTTGTCTAATATTAAAATGAGTGGGGGATTGTTGGTCTTTTGAGCATTTTAATAAATATTTATTATTAAATTGTTTCATATTATTATGTTAAAGGCTATGTGAAATTGAGGTTATGATCGTTGTAGTGCATTGCATTTGTGCATTTGTGCATTTGTCCCTATTACTGAATGGTCACTTAATGACCATATGCATAATGCACTTCACTTTCTGATAAATGTTGCAATGGTCAAAATGTTACATTTGAATATTGGTGCATTTGTTATTCTTTACCCTTAATTTATTCTTTAGTCCTCCGTTATCCTTGTAACATATGCAACTCCAAAGATCATTATCTTTATCATTTACTACACCATTATCTTCCTACTCATTGCTGGAAAGACTTCTTGTGGTATATAAATAGTGTGGTCTTCATTTGATTTGGTACGCACAATACACAAGAGAAAAAACATAGAGTGAAAGTGTTAGTCTAAAAGAGAGTTATTATTAATTGAAGGGAGGTGTTATTTTTTGTGGATCTGTGTACTAAACTCTTGTCCAGAGTTGTGGAGTTATAATTTGTGAAGGTTGTTGTATCCTGGCGGGGACAAGTCAAAGAGGACTACTGCTGGACCGGTAAAAATATTTGTTGCAGTGGGCTTGAATCTCCTTAAAGAGAGAGATATATCCACGCTTCATCCTTAAAGAGATTTATTTTCTTCATTTTTTTATTTTCGATTGCAATCTTGTATTTTTTTTTGTTATCTAGTAAGTTTTTGACTAACAATTTTAAGGAGATTCAAGATGGCTACAATTGAAAAAATCGCGGATGTAAAGATGGGAGATCTTAACAAGCCATTTCGGTTCAATGGTAATTATTTCAAGAGATGGAAGGGTAAATTACTTTTCTACTTAAGTATTCTCAATGTTTCTTATGTATTAACCGAGAAGAATCCAAATAAAGAAGACATCACCACTATAAATGATGATGAAACTATTTCTCATCTAGAGAAAGTGGAAAAGTACGATGGTGATTCCTGAAAGTGTCGGTATTATCTTCTTAATTGTCTATCTGATAATTCTTATGATTATTATGATAGAACTTACTTTAGTGCAAAGAAAAATTTGGAAGGCATTGCAGAATAAGTATGATACCGAAGAGGTTGGGGCGAAAAAATATGCAGCTAGTAGATTTTTTTCGTTTTCAAATAGTGGACAACAAATATGTGGTAGATCAAGCTCAAGAATTCATCATGATTGTTGGAGAGTTTAGGTCCGAAGAGGTTAAAATTGGAGATAACCTTATTGTTTGTGGCATAATTGATAAACTTCCACCTTCTTGGAAGGAATTTCAAAAAACTATGCGCCACAAACAAAAGGAAACCTCTGTTGAAACTTTAATAATGAAAATCCGCATGGAAGAAGAAGCAAGGGGCCAAGATGCACTTTTACAAACAGAAGAGAACAACATCAGATAGAAGGTAAATTTAATTACTTCGAATAATGCTACTACTGAATGTCACAAAAATACTTCTTTAAAACCTGAGAAGAAAATCTAGTGAAGATCTATCTAAAAATCTAGTGAAGACCTATCTTTTTCAAATAAAATAAAAATGTCTAGAAACATAACAAAAAATACCTAAAATAAAAAAACGAAAAGACTAAAGGCTCCACTGCGATTAGTGTACGTTGCTGACCAACATTGGAAATATTGAATGTCTCAAACTAGGACAAAAAGGGACTAGTATGGTTCTTGAACTTGTATCATATATTACTAAAAGTGGGAAGCTCCAAAGTGCAAAGTTGGATTACCATTTTACCTTACATTCAATCATAATACTATAAAATATTTAATTTATTAAATATAAAGTATTTAATTAATTTATGTTATACAAAATAGTGAAAGTGAGAAGGTGTATAAATATAATTCATTCTTTTAAAAAACGATGTATTAATTTTCTCAGTTACTCTC
Organism: Solanum habrochaites; assembly: GCA_027704765.1. Classification (NCBI taxonomy): domain Eukaryota; kingdom Viridiplantae; phylum Streptophyta; class Magnoliopsida; order Solanales; family Solanaceae; genus Solanum; species Solanum habrochaites. The sequence goes on along the minus strand of JAKWJA010001358.1, from coordinate 255,383 downwards.
AAAAGGTTAAGAATTTGAAAGGTTACTTTGTATGGTTCAATAATATGGACTAGATTCAAATGCAGGCATACTGTATTCTTTCAAAATCTATGCATTGATTTCCTTAATTAATTTGAAAAAATGGATAAGTAATTTGAAAAGTTACCTTTCATGTATAATTATATATCAGATTCATATGCTGCAGTATAAAATGAATTTGAACAGTCATTTCCTAAAGTTATTTAGAAGCTAACGTATAATGCAATGAAGTCATAGAGATTTGTAAAAGTTACCTGGCACAATAATTTTATGGGCTACACAAAGATCCTGATCAGAAAATGAATTTATTCACTTGTATTTATTGTTATTACAAAGCACAATCTTATCGAAAATGATATGAGATGAAGTTGAAAGGATCATTCTTGACCCATTTGTTTTATCGGGGGAATCAGGTAAGGCCGAGAGGGTTCATTCAAACCCTCTTCGACGAAAAATTACACTATTTATACATATGGTTTAAATAGTTTTTTATGTATATATAGTAGATGTTGAACTTTTGTGTGTTTAGTTCTTCATATTTTGAATCCCTTTTAGTGTAAATCTTAGTTTTGCCACTGTTTTATTGAATATGTTTTTCTCACTGTTGATTCTATTATTAATGTCTTAAAATCATATTGTGTTCAATTTTGTACTAAATGACTCATGGTTCATGTTGACTATTTGTTGCAATTTAGTGATTTTGTACACAGATTTATGCTCAATATTGGAAGTGTTGGAAACCATAACAATGAATAAGCCCTTTCTTGGATACAAGTGCAACACACTTACCCAGAGACTAGTATATAAAAATATACAAACAACAAGGGTGAGAATAAAGATTAACCATATCCATGTTCCTCATCTTTTACAACTTATGATTACTCCAATGTCGGCATATATCTATTAAAATATTTGGCTTACACCACTTAAGAATTCTATTTTTTATGAGATAATTTTAAAATAAGTTTGATATTCTTTGACACACTCTTTTCTCAAAGTTAATTGTGATCTTCTTATAATGAAATGGGACGCATACACACTTTCCTATATATTTTTTTAAAAAAGTATTTTACGTCAAAATTGAATCACAATACGTTTAGTTTAAATTTAAACAATATATTCATATATATATCTTAAAATCATTAAAGATTTGTCTCATGAATGATTGTGAAATCTCGCCCCATCTCAAATATGAAACATAAAATAACTTTTCACTAGTAGAATTAATGACATTTGCAGTCTCTTGACTTGGACTAGACCTGCAATGTAACAATTAAAATTTTAGGAGATCAAATTCATGAATTAGACAAAAACACTATTGTGGTGAGCCACTGCTAATGATCCATCCGTCTAGGCACTAGAGGATCCTAACCATGTAAAGTTGGGTTAGAGTTTTTGGCCAAAAACATCCTTCAACTATACCCCAAACATAAACTACATCCATAAAGTATCATTTTTAGCTGAAAAAATCCTTTAACTATACCCCAAACTTAAACTACATCCTTAAAGTATTATTTTTAGAAGAAAACACCCTTTAACTATTTGTAAGTGAACAACTTTCATCCTTCTGTTTGATATTGTTAAAAAATTAAGGATCTTACGAAAAATTGATTAGTTAACATGACTATCAACAAAAGTTATTCTGAAAAATTTCATTACTTTCTACAAGAAGTTCTTTAAAAATAAATCTTAGACACTGTTGCTCATGGAAACTAAAACTTATTGGAAGGTGTGAGTGCACATGATTTTCCATCTTCGTAAAGAAAAGAAGTTGGAGATTAATTATTTTTACCTTTTTCTTAACTAATTAAATGAATATATTTTTGGGTCAATCTCATATCAAAGTGACCAAAATATTGATTATGTCTCGTATTTGAATTCATTCTGCAATATTAGAAGCAGAAGTCTCCAACAAATGTCGCTTCTAGCATATTCAATTAAGAAGAAACATATTTAAAATAATAATGTTTTAAATTAAAATTACATGAAAAATAAATGAAAAAACGGTCAAATTAAAAGATTTTGCATAATTCTTAACTCAATTACGAAAAAGTTCAGGATCATATTCTTGGCATATTTAAGAATAATAATTAGTAAGGGACGACTAAATTTTTGTGGGATATATCGAATAGTTTTCTGATAAATTCAAATAGAAAGATGAAAATTGTTTACTTTAAAATACTTGAAAGATGTTTTCTGCTAAAAATGAACTTTAAGGATGTAGTTTAAGTTTGAAGTATAGTTAAAGGATGTTTTCTGCTAAAAATGATACGTTAAGGATGTAATTTAAGTTTGGGGTATAATTGAAGGATGTTTTTCGCCAAAACTCAGTTGGGTTACATTGTAGGGTCATTGAGGTATATCCCTATATTGCAGTGCAGTTGTAATGACACAATCCGTCATTATCAAGTTCATCTCGTACAAAGCTTAAAAAACTTTAGAAAATTGGTGAAAGAATTTTAAAATTTGAGCACACGATGAATTTTTCTCATTTGAAGTTAATTGGAATGACATCAACCTACCATAGTGGGAGGTTTCCAACTGTTTTGGTACCTCTATAGCGCCTTCTCTACCACAATAGAGGGATGAAGGGAATTCAACAACCTAGTTATAGAAAATTATTATTTTCTTCTTAATTTTGAAAGAAGAAAACACAAGAGTGATGACCTAAAACTCTCCAAAGTGAGTTGGGGCATGGAAGAAATAGAGTGTCGATTTCAAAGCCCAAGGAATTTTGGTGCTCATTCAACACGGTTTACTATCACATATTCAAAGCTCATGTGCTAGGTTCATCAGTAGATGTGTCACACCCAGATAGGCTAGATTTCTATAAATTAAGAAAGTAGACCTATTTGTACCACATTATTTATCGTAGATTTACGGATATTTCATGTGTAGTCCTTCGGGCATGGAGTCTGAATAGTTAAAGGTTGTTCATATTGCCCTTAAGATTTGGAAAAGAGAATGTCTCAAGAAAGGTCCTTTAGTTCTTGATTTTTAACCTTGAGTTTTGTTGTTGAGATTATTGGTATGGTTAGGTGTTACGAAAATGTTGGGTTATAACCATTTCACTTGTGGTAATAAGGGGGACAATTATATACTCATAATGGGTTTATTTAAGTCCATTATATTGAGGTGATTGGTGTTTTCTAATATGTGTGTGGGCTTGTGTACTGCTTTAGGTTATCACTTGTAATTCATATAGGGGAAATCAAAGGGAAGGATCTGTATTTGACATTGTCTTGGTAATCTCATGCAATGAACCTTTTTACTTTAATTGTAAGCTTCAAAGTGTTATTGTTCATTGTGAAGGTGTTATGCATGAGTATTTGTGATTTTGATATGCGCGGTTACTATGCAAGTATAGGAATACTAACAGTTGGCTACAAATGCCACAATTGTATGAATACGAATGGATGGCTCGAATACTTCATCTGGTATAAATACTAACATTGGTTGACTTAGTACTGCACCGGTATACTAATTGTTTGTGTGTGGGGTCTATGAATGAATCGGGTTGCTTTTGTTCTATATTTGTCACGTGTTGGTCTATGGATAGAAATTTTTTTGTTTAAGTGTTGGGATATGGTTCCTGTAAGTTTTCATGTTAAACATTACGATAATGTTTTAGGGATCATTAGTTGTCCGGGTTACTTGAATGGTGTGACAAACTATGTATAGAGTTTATATGATCATGTGGGAAATGTTATCTTGTGAATGGTAACTCCCAATAGGGATTAAGAGCCCAATATTATGTTATAGTTGTGATTATAATGGTTTGTTATTTTTTTATAAAAGTGGTGGTTATTAAGTTAGGTATATGACCAAGAGATCTGGTACGTAGTTGAATTGTTGGGATTCCTTATGGTTGTCTAGTGTTCTCAACCTATATGATAATGGGGTCGTGGGTCAATATGGATAAGTTGATCTAAGGAGACTATTTCAGATACTGTTCCGAAAGGACTAGGGTGTGAGCATGAAAACTTGAGATCGAGTAGTAGGTTGATGAGGACGGTGGTGACGTTGTTTATGGGAATTATGGTGATAGGATGGCTATGGTTCTACATATCGGGTTGAGCGTTCTCTTTTATATATATTTACGCAACTACCCTTTCCCTTAACTCAAAATTCAAACAACACTTCACCCTCATAAACGTTCAACATCGGCTTCTATCCTTCATTAGTTTTACAACTATTGGCTCTCTTCATAAACGATGTGCCTATTTACACGAACGCTACCATCTTACAAATTGAACCAATGACTATTCTTCACTGCTATGCACTACACATGTGTTCACTCCATCATTGAAAATCTTCTCTTTTCAGCGTATGTCACATTATTCTACACAGAGCATTCAACATGAAAAAATCTTGAATCCGAGTGCAATAACTATCATGATTTTGTTCATCCGTACATTCATACGGAATTTATTTGATACAATGTTGTAGAGATTCCATGGTTCTCTTCTATATTCTTTCTTGCATGAGGGATATATTGTTATTGTTCTTAAAATGACTCTTTTTTTGTTTGATGGATATGCATAATGTTGGGCTATTTCCATGTTCCAGCCAAAGGCCCATCGCCTAATCCTACTTGGAAAAGGTTGGAATTATTCTTCTTTTTTGGTTTCCAATTCTATTAGGAAAAGGATTGGAATAGTAATCCATTTGTAGTTGGTTTTTGGCTTTATAAGGAAAAGCACAACTCTATAAATAGAGGATAGTTTTGAGAGAATAATTAATTGCTCATTGATATTGTCTTTGAAAGACATTAGAAATTAAGAGAGGTTTTTGAGAGAGCTTTCACCAAGAGAAAAAGAGAGAAAGAAAAGGGTTCTTTTGTGTAGTCTTTTCTCCGACCAGTCACGTTCAAATCGTGTTTCCCGACTAATCGTTGGATCGGGCTGAAATTTGACTGAGTGTCCCTGACATCTTGGTGGTTGATTTGAAAGGTGGTGATCGGATTCAAAGGTCAGCAAGATCCTGTTTTAGGTCCCGAACAGAAGATGGGTTCTGGTGGTGTTTCTTTCTATTTATCTTTTGTTGGTGTAGCTATTGTTTGTTCTCTTTTGGCACTTGTTGTGTAGTCATTAGAAGAATATTTGTAACCCTCTTATTGTTATAGTGAAGCAATTTGGATCTTGTTTATCCCGTGGTGTTTACCTTCGGTTTGAAGGGTTTTTCCATGTTAAACTTGGTGTTCTTTATTGTTAGATTTTCGGTTTCATCTTTTCGTCACAACAACTGGTATCAGAGCTAAGGATATTTAACAGGATCACTGAAGATGGATAGTTCGAAGCTTGGAATCGAGAAGTTTGATGGATTCGATTTCAGTTTCTGGAAGATGCAGATCGAAGATTATCTGTACCAGAAAGATCTTCAAGAACTGTTGACCGAGGTGAAGCCGGAATCCATGACAGAGGAGAAGTGGAAACTCAAGGATCGCCAGGCTCTAGGGTTGATCCGGTTGACTTTGTCAAGAAACGTGGCGTTCAACATCGTGAAGGAGAAGACTACGTCCGATCTGTTGAAGGCACTATCAAACATGTATGAAAAACCATCGGCTATAAACAAGGTATATTTCATGCGTAGATTGTTCAATTTACAGATGTCTGAGAATGGATCTGTTTCTGATCATATAAACAATTTCAATATGATTGCGAGTCAATTCAATTCTGTGGATATTAATTTTGAAGATGAAATAAAGGCGTTGATTTTGATGTCATCTCTGCCCGAGTCTTGGGATACTGTTGTTGCTGCGATTAGCAGTTCCCGTTGATCTGAGAAACTGAAGTTTGATGAAATTTGTGATGTTATTCTTAGCCAAAGTATTCGCAAACGAGAACTGGGAGATTCATCGGGCAGTGCACTCAGCGTTGATAGAAGGGGTAGAAGTAAGACGAAAGGCCAAAATCAACACGGTCGATCAAAATCAAAGAATCGAGGAAAATCCCTGAACAGATCAAACGTTACTTGTTGGAACTGTGGAGAACAAGGACACTTTCGTAAGAACTGTACAGAGCCAAAGAACAAAACAGAATCAGAAATTTGGAGATGACAATAATTCTATAAATTCAGCAGAGGACATTGGGGATTCTCTAAACCTTAGTGTGAACAGCCCGGTTGAATCATGGATTTTGGATTCTGGTGTATCTTTCCATTCGTCTCCAAACAAGGAGTTGTTCCAAAATTTCAAATCTGGATATTTTGAAAGTATATCTTGAGGACAATAAAGCCTTAGAAATTGAAGAAAAAGGGGATGTTTGCATAAAGATCACCTCGGGAAACCAGTGGACATTGGAAGATGTCAGATATATTCTTGGGAACAAGAAAAATCTGATATCTGTTGCTCAGTTGGATAGCACGGGATATGCAGCAGAGTTTGGGAAAGGTTCGTGGAAGATCGTGAAAGGTGTTATGGTAGTAGCTCGTGGCACCAAATCTGGAACCTTGTACACCACTACAGGGTGTATAAACATGGCCGTTGTTGCTGAAGGTGCTTCCGGTTCATGTCTGTGGCACGACACACTTGGACATATGACTACTAAATGAATAAAGATGCTGGTTGAAAAAGTAGCATTAGAGGGTTTGAAGACTGTTGATATGGGTCTTTGCGAGAGCTGTGTTATGGGCAAACAGAAAAGAGTAAGCTTCACAAAGACTCCTAGAGAGACAAAGAAAGTGCGGTTGGAAATGGTCCATACAGATGTTTGGGGACCATCTCCAGTTTCATCACTTGGAGGATCCAGATTCTATGTTACCTTCATTGATGACTTCAGCAGGAAGGTATGAGTTTACTTCTTGAAGAATAAGTCAGATGTGTTTGCAACTTTCAAGAAGTGGAAAGCTGAAGTTGAGAATCAGACCAGTTTGAAAGTCAAATACCTAAGGTCTGACAATGGAGGAGAGTATGACAAATCAGAGTTCAAGGCATTCTATGCAGATGAGGGAATCAGATTGATGAGAACAGTTCCTGTTAAGGCAAGGCAGAATGGAATTGCTGAGAGGATGAACAAAACATTGAATGAGCGTGCAAGGAGTATGAGGATACACTGTGGGCTTCCCAAAACACTTTGGGCGGATGTTGTGAGCACAGCTGCATACTTGATCAACATGGACCATGAGTTCCTTTAGGGTTCAAGATTCCAGAGGAGGTGTGGACAGGAAAAGAACTAAAGTACCCACACTTGAGGACTTTTGGTTGCACTGCTTATGTTCATGTTGATCCAAAAAAGAGAGATAAGATTGATGCCAAAGTTGTGAAGTGTTACTTCATAGGCTATGGTTCTGATTTGTTTGGTTACAGGTTTTGGGATGAAAAGAACAGAAAGATCCTGAGACATTGTGACGTGACATTTGATGAGTTTTTCCTGTACAATGACAGAGAGCAGAAGGTTCTAGAGATTACAAAGCAAGTGGGAGTTGAGGTTGAGTTGGAGAAGAGTAACCCCAGAGATGTCGAAGCACATACTCAACCAACTCCTACTGAAGAATCTGAAGTGGAGCGAGTTACACCTGAGCAGGTGTTAAGGAGATCATCCAGATCCATCAGGGCACCAGATAGGTATTCACCTTCATTACACTATCTATTGCTGACTGATGAGGGGGAACTAGAGTCTTTTGATGAGGTCCTACAGGTGGAGGATTCGATCAAGTGAGAGCAAGCCATGGATGATGAGTATATTCTATTGACTAATATGGGAGAACCTGAAGGTTATGATGAAGTCATGTTAGATACTCAAAGAGATAAGTGGAAAGAACTCATCGTAGACAATCATGAGTTTTGTAGAAGTGTGGCAGGCAGGAAGCATGTCAAGAGATCATCTACTTGAAGTACATTTGGCCCCTTGGATGGAGGGGGAGTTTTTTGGGCTATTTCCCATGTTCTAGCGAAAGGATCATTTTAATCCTACTTGGAAAAGGATTGGAATTATTCTCCTTATTTGATTTCCAATTCTATTAGGAAAAGGATTGGAATAGTAATCCTATTTGTAGTTGGTTTTGCTTTATAAGGAAAAGCACTACTCTATAAATAAAGGATGGTTGAGAATATTTAATTGCTCATTGGTATTGTCTTTGAAAGACATTAGAACTTAAGAGAGGTTTTTGAGAGAGCTTTCAACAAGAGAAAAAGAGAGAAAGAAAAGGGTTTTTTTGCTGCAGTCTTTTCTCCGACCAGTCACGTTGAGATCGTGTTTCCCGATTAACTAACCGTTGGATCGGGCTGAAATTTGGACTAAATGTCCCTGATATCTTGGTGGTTGATTTGAACGGTGAAGATCAGATGCGGAGGTCAGAAAGATCCTGTTTTATGTACCGAACAGAAGTTGGGTTTGGATGTTGTTTCTTTCTATTTGTCTTTTGTTGGTGTAGCTATTGTTTGTTCTCTTTTGGCACTTTTTGTGTAACCATTAGATGAATATTTGTAACCCTCTTATTGTTATAGTGAAGCAATTCGGATCTTGTCGATCCAGTGGTGTTTACCTTCGGTTTTAAGGGTTTTTCCACGTTAAACTTGGTGTTCTTTTTTGTTAGATTTTTGGTTTCATCTTTTCGTCACAACATTTGGTATCAGAGGTAAGGAGATTAAATACGATCACTGAAGATGGATAGTTCGAAGCTTGGAATCGAGAAGTTTGATGGATTCGATTTCAGTTTCTAGAAGATGCAGATCGAAGATTATCTGTACCAGAAAGATCTTCACGAACCGTTGACCGGGGTGAAGCCGGAATCCATGACAGAGGAGAAGTGGAAACTCAAGGATCGCCAGGCTCTAGGGTTGATCCGGTTGACTTTGTCAAGAAAAATGGCGTTCAACATCGTGAAGGAGAAAACTACGTCTGGTCTGTTGAAGGCACTGTCAAACATATATGAAAAACCATCGGCTATAAACAAGGTATATTTCATGCGTAGATTGTTCAATTTACAGATGTATGAGAATGGATCTGTTTCTGATCATATAAACGAGTTCAATATGATTGTGAGTCAATTCAATTCTGTGGATATTAATTTTGAAGATGAAATAAAGGCGTTGATTTTGATGTCATCTCTGCCCGAGTCTTGGGATACTATTGTTGCTGCGATTAGCAGTTCCTGTGGATCTGAGAAACTGAAGTTTGATGAAATCCGTGATGTTATTCTTAGCGAAAGTATTCCCAAACGAGAACTAGGAGATTTATCGGGCAGTTCTCTCAGCATTGATAGAAGGGGGAGAAGTAAGACGAAAGGCCAAAATCAACACGGTCGATCAAAATCAAAGAATCGAGGAAAATCCCTGAACAGATCAAAAGTGACTTGTTGGAACTGTGGAGAAAAAGGACATTTTCGGATGAACTGTACTGAGCCAAAGAAGAAACAGAATCAGAAATTTGGACGTGACAATGATTCTACAAATTTAGCAGAGGACATTGGGGATGCTCTAAACCTTAGGGTGAACAGCCCGGTTGAATCATGGATTTTGGATTCTGGTACATATTTCCATTCGTCTCCAAGCAAGGAGTTGTTCCAAAATTTCAAATCTGGAAATTTTGGAAAAGTATATCTTGCGGACAATAAAGCCTTAGAATTTGAAGGAAAAGGGGATGTTTGCATAAAGACCACCTCGGGAAACCAGTGGACATTGGAGGATGTCAGATATATTCTTGGGAACAAGAAAAATCTGATATCTGTTGGTCAGTTGGATAGCACGGGATATGCAACAGAGTTTGGGAAAGGTTCGTGGAAGATCGTGAAAGGTGCTATGGTAGTAGCTCGTGGCACCAAATCTGGAACCTTGTACACCACTGCAGGGTGTATAAACATGGCCGCTGTTGCTGAAGGTTCTTCCGGTTCATGTCTGTGGCACGATAGACTTGGACACATGATTACTAAAGGAATGAAGATGCTGGTTGCAAAAGGAGCATTAGAGGGTCTGAAGTCTGTTGATATGGGTCTTTGCGAGATCTGTGTTATGGGAAAACAGTAAAAGAATAAGCTTCACAAAGACTCCTAGAGAGACAAAGAAAGTGCGGTTGGAAATGGTCCATACAGATGTTTGGGGACCATCTCCAGTTTCATCACTTGGAGGATCCAGATTCTATATTACCTTCATTGATGATTTCAGCAGGAAGGAATGGATTTACTTCTTGAAGCATAAGTCAGACGTGTTTGCAACTTTCACGAAGTGGAAAGCTGAATTTGAGAATCAGACCGGTTTGAAAGTCAAATACCTAAGGTCTGACAATGGAGGAGAGTATGACAAATCAGAGTTCAAGGCATTTTGTGCAGCTGAGGGAATCAGATTGATGAGAACAGTTCCTGGTAAGGCAAGGTAGAATGGAATTGCTGAGAGGATGAACAGAACATTGAATGAGCGTGCAAGGAGTATGAGGATACACTGTGGGCTGCCCAAAACACTTTGGGCGGATGCTGTGAGCACAGTTGCATACTTGATCAACAGGGGACCATCAGTTCTTTTAGGGTTCAAGATTCCAGAGGAGGTGTGGACAGAAAAGAACTAAAGTACTCACACTTGAGGACTTTTGGTTGCACTGCTTATGTTCAAGTTGATCCAAAAAAGAGAGACAAGCTTGATGCCAAGGCTGTGAAGTGTTACTTCATAGGTTATGGTTCTGATTTGTTTGGTTACAGGTTTTTTGGGATAAAAAGAACAGAAAGATCCTGAGACATTGTGACGTGACATTTGATGAGTCTGTCCTGTACAAGGACAGAAAGCAGAAGGTTCTAAAGATTACAAAGCAAGTGGGAGTTGAGGTTGAGTCAGAGAAGAGTAACCCCAGAGATGTCGAAGCACATACTCAACCAACTCCTACTGAAGAATCTGAAGTGGAGCGAGTTACACCTGAGCACGTGTTAAGGAGATCATCCAGATCCATCAGGGCACCAGATAGGTATTCACCTTCATTACACTATCTATTGCTGACTGATGAAGGGGAACTAGAGTCTTTTGATGAGGCCCTACAGGTGGAGGATTCGATCAAGTGGGAGCAAGTCATGGATGATGAGTATATTCTATTGACTAATATGGGAGAACCTGAAGGTTATGATGAAGTCATGTTAGATACTCAAAGAGATAAGTGGAAATAACTCATCGTAGACAATCATGAGTTTTGTAGAAGTGTGGCAGGCAGGAAGCATGTCAAGAGATCATCTACTTGAAGTACATTTGGCCTCTTGGATGGAGGGAGAGTTTGTTGGGATATTTCCCATGTTCCAGCGAAAGGCCCATGGCCTAATCCTAGTTGGAAAAGGATTGGAATTATTCTCCTTATTTGGTTTCCAATTCTATTAGGAAAAGGATTGGAATAGTAATCCTATTTGTAGTTGGTTTTGGCTTTATAAGGAAAAGCACAACTCTATAAATAGAGGATGGTTTGAGAGAATAATTAATTGCTCATTGGTATTGTATTTGAAAGACATTAGAACTTAAGAGAGGTTTTTGAGAGATCTTTCAACAAGAGAAAAACAGAGAAAGAAAAGGGTTCTTTTGTTGTAGTCTTTTCTCCGACCAGTCACGTTCAGATCGTGTTGCCGGATTAACTAACCGTTGGATCTGGCTGAAATATGGACTGAGTGTCCCTGACATCTTGGTGGTTTATTTGAACGGTGAAGATCGGATTCGGAGGTCAGAAAGAACCTGTTTTAGTTCCCGAACAGAAGTTGGGTTTGGGTGGTGTTTCTTTCTATTTATCTTTTGTTGATGTATCTATTGTTTGTTCTCTTTTGGCACTTGTTGTGTAGACATTATAAGAATATTTGTAACCCTCTTATTGTTATAGTGAAGCAATTCGTATCTTGTCGATATCATGGTGTTTACCTTCGGTTTGAAGGGTTTTTCCACGTTAAACTTGGTGTTCTTTATTGTTAGATTTTTTGGTTTCATCTTTTCGTCACAACACATAATTCAGCCTGCGTTCACTTGTGATTCCCTGCTACGAATATCTTCCTTAATTTCTAACACATCCATGTTGTGAATGTCGCAATCAATAAGACCTTGCAGAAAAAATTGCCAAATTTGTAACGATTTTACTTCTCGATATAATTCTAAATAACATACTACGTCCTCTGCAACCTCATTGATCATTATTGGATGTATATTGTTGTTTTACTTTACCCACACGAAATATATGTCACATGTTTGTCTCAGTATAGTTGGTATTTAACTATGGTATTTTGCCTAGAAAGTCAAAGTGGAAATACGTCTTTTTCATGCTTGTTAGTGATCATTTTAATATTAGTTTTATGTTAAAATAGTTCATTTTCTTTAATCACATAATGTTGCCTCATTGACTCAATGGTCATATGCCAACAACATTGGTATTCATTGTAAATGTTTCAGTGAACGTTGGAGTCGCAAAAAAACTGGCAGCTCTTTCATCAGCCATTAATGGAATTAGTTACCCCTCATTATGTCATTCATTATTCCTCCATTTATTTTTGTAACCTATGTAACATATGTCACTCCTAAAGCCACTAAACTTCTGTATACTACCCCTTATCTTTCTAATGTTTAGGAACACTTCTTCTACTATATATAGTGGTACTCTTCCTTTGGTTTGATATATGAGAAATATAGAGAGGAAAAAGTTAGTCAAAAAATAGAGTTCTTATTAGTTAAAGGGATGTGTTCTTTTTGTGAATCTTTGGACTCAAATCTTCTCAAGAATTGTTGAGTTATACTTTGTGTTCAGTCTTTTGTATCATTGAAGGGAAAAGTCAAGAGGGACTACTACTGGACCGGCGAAAAACATTTGTTGTAGTGGGATTGAATATTCTTAAAGAGAGCAAGATATTCAAGCCTCCGCCAGAAGACATTTTATTTCTTCATTTTTCAGTTGTAATCTTACAATTTTAATATCTTGTAACATTTCACTAATAATCTTAAGGAGATCCATAATGGCTACAATTTAAAAAAACCACGGATGTTAAGATGGAAGACCTTATCAATCCATTTTGGTTCAATGGTAACCATTTGAAGAGATGTAAGGGTAAAGTGTTTTTCTACTTAAGTCTTCTCAATATTTTTTATGTTTTAACTGAGAAGTATCCTATAATGTAGATATCACCTTTATGAAATATGATGAAACTATTACTAATCTAGATAAAGTGGAAAAGTACGATGGTAATTCGTATAGGTGTCGGCATTATATTCTTAATTGTGAATGTGATAATTTTTATGATTATTATGATCAAATTAACTGTAGTGCCATAAAAATTTGGAAAGAATTGCAGAGTAAGTCTGATAATGAAGAGGCTGGAGCGAAAAAATATGCAAATAGTAGTTTTTTTTTGTTTTCAAATGGTGAAAAATAAATCAATGGTAGATAACTCTCAAGACTTTGTAATGGTTGTTGGAGAACTCAAGTATGAGGAGGTCAAATTGGAGATAACCTTATGGTTTGTGGCATAGTAGATAAACATCCACGTTCCTGAAAGGAATTTCAAAAAATGTGTTATAGACAAAAGGAAATCTCTCTTGAGAAATTCATAATGAAAATTCGTATGGAATAAGAGGCAAGAGGTCAATGAAGACATATATAATTATTTCAACTAATGCTACTTAGGAATCTCACGAAAATACTTCTTTAAAGCCTTAGAAGAAAAAAATCATGAAAAATAATTGTAGACCTCCCTAGAAAAAAATGGTTAAAATAACCGAGAAAAACATAAACAAATTTGAGATAAGGAACCATGCTTGGTTTGTGGTGGGAGTGGGTATATTACTCGATAAATTGAATTCCGGAAACGTGGTCCTAAGCCTCACGCAAACGTTACCGAAGAACCTTTTGTGGTAGTGATTACAGACATAAATATGGTTGAGAATGTTGATGGATGGTGGGTTAATATTGGTGCAAATCATCATGTCACTTATGACAAAGACTAGTTTAAAAAATATTTTCATTTTGAGGAGCTCATATCCATCATTCTTGGTGATTCACACACAACTCAAGTGATTAGAATGGGAGATGTCAAATTGTGTTTTACTTCTGAAGAGTATTAACTTTGAAAGATGTACTTTATACTACTTCCATAAGAAAACAATTGATTTCTAGTTTTCTTTTTAATAAGGCAGATTTTAAACTTATTACTGAATCTAATCAATATGCATTTGTAGAGAAGATTATTTTTGTGGGGAATGGGTATGCTTGTTGATATACCTTGAGTTTACAATATATTTAATATATTTCACAAAAGAGTTGTGTGTTTCTAGGGTAATATTTTATTGGTATTAATGTGTTTTAATCTTGTTTGAAGAAAATAAGTTCGAATGTAGGAGTTAGGAGAAAGCTGATGAAATGTTGCAGAAAAAGACACCTAAGGACACGACCTACAAACCATAGGTCCATTCACGAGTCCGTAGGATAAGGGTGTAGATTGATAAGCAAGGCTTAAAGAGAAAATATGCCAATTCTTGACTAAGTGTGGAGCTACGACCACGATCGACGAATTATAGGTCTGCCTACGGACAATACTGCAGGTCCGTCAAATAATTTAAATAAGGTGTTCCAGTGCCTGATCATAAAGAACTAAATATGAGACTACGGAGGAAGATCAACAGACTGTGAATCGAGTTATGGTCCCTGCTAGTGAAGCCTTCATTTTTGACAGAAACATGGAGATTCAATCTTCTAAAAATTGCGTTAAGTCCTAAACCACGGAAGGGACCTATGGACCACAGGTCAGAAAATTGTCTATAGGTCAGTTCATCGATTACAACCACGTCCAGAAACTTTATTTCATTACCTAATTTCCTTTTTAATTAGGACTTGTTTTTCTATATATAAGGCATGTAAACCTCGTTTTTGGAGGTTAAACATTATTATTCCAGTTCTAGTTTTTTTCTTGGGATATTAACTTGTATCTTTAGCAATTCTTGAGTTCCTATATTCGTTTTGATGATTGTTACAATAAATTTCAATTGGAGATTCTGGGTTTCTTCTATTCATTACTTTAGTTCATGATTTCTTCATCTAAAAACGTGTATTGTGTTGTTGCTGTTATGGGTAACTAAATTCACAACTATGGTTGTGGGAACCATGAGTCATTAAAAAAGTACGAATAGTAACTAAATAATTCTTTATTAGTGTGATTTCATAGATTGATAATTCTTTCATTTAGAAGTATTTTTAGCGGGTGCAAACGTAAGAACTCACCCTATTGCTACTTCTTAGACCACGGAGGTAGCTAATGAGAAAATAATTATAAACATAGATTTAATTTGATACTATCTGATAGTCCAATGCTAATTGGTGTGAGGGTGAAAACTATGCCATACATTGATCTGATGTCTAATAAGCAGTAAAGGTAAGAGTTAGTAATTTATATATATGTAGCAGAACCAAGGTGCGGGGTGGAATTCTCTAGTTATAAGGAATTAGAGATACATAACGTATGACTTTGCATGTAATACGATATGAAAAAATTACTATTATTAGGATTACTGTGTTATGAGCTTATGAAGAAAACTTACACCCTAGTTACTTTGTCTCATTCACAACTAAAGTTTTAATTTTGTTCAATTGTTCTCTATACAATAGTAAGTTATTTGTTACGCAAACCCCCTCCTCCATTTTAGTTTCTTGTTTTTGGAAGTAGTTGACTAAAAGAAAATATTCACTAGTTCTGTTTAAGTCTGAACAATATTTTTCCTGGGATTGACCCCAACCGACAAGTTAGTTTCTTTACTTGAAATGATCGCTTATACTTATTTACGAAGGTGTAATTTGAGTGTATCAAATTTGAGTTTCGTTTTCATGGATTAAGTTGTAATTCAATATTACCTTTGTCCACATACTATTGGAAGAGATCCATGAGAGGGCTTTCAAATCTACCAGTACTTTACCCTTTCCATGTATGATTTTCCATTTTTGCATGGATTTTGGAGTGCCTATCTGAAAATTTGTTAAGGGGATGAAAATTCTTAATGTTGGCCTTATTCAGGATGCTACCAACATAGCGTCCTCATGACGTGGTCTACAGATTTTGGTGCCATCATTAGGAGGGGACTTAGTTGTTGATGTGGAGAAGATGCAAGGTGAAAATTCTGCCCTTGCTGCCCACACCAATGATACCCCCCACTTCCCCATCTTAGGCCGTCATTCGAGCCGCTAGCTCATCCCGATCCAACCCATCTTCAGGAGTTGTTGTTGTTAGGGGTGTGCATCGGTCGGTTCGGTTCGGTTTTACATATAATCGGTTCGGTTTAATAATCGGTTTTCGGTTTTAAAATATGCTAACCCAATAACAAACAATAAGAAAATTTTATTGGTTTATATCGGTTTATCAGTTTTTTAATGTTATCGGTTCGGTTTCGGTTAACCCAATAAGAAAATGTCGATCAAATAATATATAATAGTATGTATGTTATAATTACATGTTACCAACTTACCGCCAAAACATAATAGAAAACTTTGAATGTTGATCAAATTACTAACATTCACAAACTTGCAAAAGCTATCGCCTACAATTACGAACTAGAATTAAAACTAAAATAAAATATTCAATATGACAATCTTGACAGTTGCTTGATCCACCATATAATCAACAAAGTTCTCACAATTTCCTAACCAAAAAATCACATAGCCTGAAAAGCTAATATTAAATCTATTTATGTATTAAATTTGTATATTTAATATTGAGGAAGGGTAAAGTGGTAAATAACTATAGTCTTATTGGGTTATCGGTTTACCCAATAACCCAATAGGAAAAACCGAAACCGACCCAATAACCCAATAATTATTTTTTCTAAACCCATTAAAAACCCAATAATCCAATAACCCAATAACAATAACCCAATAACATTTTATCGGTTCGGTTTATTGGTCGGTTCGGTTTTTGCACACCCCTAGTTGTTGTGACCTTGGCTTGAGTTTTGAAACTGTAGGCTAAGATGGGAACGCTTCTCCAACATGTGAAGCGTTTGATACTACAGTCTATTGTAGATTCCGAGGCTAAAATGGAGACCAGTATGGATGAAAGGTCTAGGATGTTCATAAGAGCATAGATGCCTTCAAGTTAAGAGTCCTTTAACGACCAGCCCTCACCACAGACTTGTCCTTGTTTCGTACTGAGTTAGATAATCTACGGGTTGACCTTGATGCCATCCTTGCCCCACCCACAGATGTGCCAGAGTCTTCACCTACTGTACTAACTGATGATACATTGAGTATCTATAAAATGTGGATAAACCATAGTCTATGTCCGCCGGTGCATCAGAAAACAGGCACTGATCTAGACACATGTCTAATTCTACTGAAGTTGCAAAGGAGAAAAAGAGTAAGTGTCAGCAGTATGAGCAGGTAAGGAAAGCCTCTATAGTGCATGAAGAGTTGCGCAAACAGAGGATTCATGAGAGTGTTGTTCGTTCCTTGAGTTTTGTGCCCACTTGGAGGTAATTGTTATTGTGAGAGATGATGAAGTCACTACTGATGGTGTTGATACGATAGATTGGAGCACTACTGGTGGTATTCTAATCCATCAGGCTTTGGCAAATTGGATCATCTGCTTGTTGATAGTTCATAAAACTTCGCGCCACACGTCTTCACCTGATTCTTTACTCTTTACCTTTTGTGCATTGGGGAACATTGCACCATATTTTTTGTGGTGGGGAAAATTCATTGTGAGTTATAGGGTGAAATATGATGAACTCATCTCATACTCTTGTGTTGGGGTTTTCTTCGCTGTGTTCTTTTACCCCAAAACACTGATTAAATTTCTTTCAACCGATATGTGTTAAGAATATATATGCAATAGCATGAGAAAGAATGGAGCATGATGGCATACTTTGACTTAAAAATGATACTCGTCAAAAAATTCTAATATTGTGAAATGTGCAAAAAATTGTAGGCTAGAATGAGTTGAATTAGATGGCTCTTAATATGACACAATTAGATGGCTCTTAATATGACACATTTATGAATCAACTAAACCTCATCACTTAGTCTAAGCTTTAACTGGGCAACTGATTATCATATAATGTAATGATGTTCCAAGAAAGAGTGATATTAGTTGAACTTTTAGATAGGTTTGTGTCAATGTATAAGTTTTTTACTTAATCTTGTTAAGGTGATCTACGCTAGAGGCTAGGAACTGATCATAGACCCTTATTCCAATAAGTCCACTTATTGCCTAAAAGAATGCAACCAAACGAAATAAATGGTCTAGTTGATCCGAATGCTTTGATCCTAAAATAGGCCAATGAAATAAATGGTCTAGTTGATCCGAATGCTTTGATCCTAAAATAGGCCATTTATTTATATACCCTTAAGTCAACTTCCCTTGGTCTACTCTTGTGGACCCTGTCCATCCTTGGACAGGTGCACCTTGAATTAGGCCAAAATCCTAAGTTGAGGGTGGGTAATGAAAAAATGACCTCAGTATTGGCCGTGATCCGATTAAACGTTGTGCACCTCAAGTAATGGATAATCCATAAGTTGAGCGGGGCTATGAAAGAGAAAACTGGAAAAAAAATGGGTATGAAAAGAGTTGGGTGTTGAAAAAAGAAAGAGAAAAGTGAGAAGAGGGTGTGAATTTGTGCAAAAGAATAAAAATATGATAAATTAAAAAGTTGAAAAATAAATAAGAGAATAAAATGCAAGAAAACAAAGAAAATGAAAAATAAAAAGGTTTAAAGTTGAAAGTCACGTCCATGGTTAAAAAGAGTCAAGGGAAAGAAGGTAAATAGGTAGGATGTCAAAAATAGGCAAAATCCTAATTTAAAGTTAAGGAGGCCAAAAGTCACTAAATAATACCGAAATATATCATACCTGACCCTGAGCCTACATTAGATGCTAAGAAAGTCCTATAGTGATCGTAGTGACTAGTTTGGAGAGTTTATGGAGTCAAAATAAGGGTAATCCTATGTTATTGAGAACTAACTATACTTTAAATTACTTCTAAGTGTGAGTGTTGAATGAATCATTGTAATCAAAATTATATTCATTGAGTGAAAAAGGGATTAAGTTTGACGCAAGGGTACTAGTAGTATTATTGGAGAGTTTGTACCATAGTTATAGTACAGTAGTGTATATTGTGTGTCTATTGGTCAATATTTCTCATATATTGATCCCCATGAGTTAGTTTGTTGAGTGATTTTCACTTGATGAGTGATTCGGGATAGAAAGGAATGTGATCACTTGTGCTTGTGTAACACTCTGAAAGTCCATGACTTTATCAAGAGTCTCATCTGTTGGTATAAGGTTAGTAACAATTCCATAAGTCCTAAAATAAGGTTAATAAACTATTTAGGAAGGTTTAGATTCAAGACGTCAAGAAACGACCAATAGGTCTACAAGCTAGTCTAATTTAACTAATAAAACGTCCTTAGGTTTTGGATAGGTACAGAGGTGATGTATGAGGTCTAAAACATGTAAAATAACTTTAAATAGGCAAAAACATTTATATACGGTGGAAACATCAAGGTCCAACCCCACAATGGTCTCCCTAGAGATCCATGATGGAACCCCAAACTTGGCTTTGCAAGCTGCAAAGCAGCAACAAAAATACGCATAGCAAAAAGAAGTCCGCATGGCGGACTTGGGTGGACTTTGGTCAAAACTCAAGTCTGCATCGCAAACAGGTCGCGGACTCAACTGTCTCAATAAATAGTTTGGAAAATCTAGCAGGAGAAGCTCCGCGTCGCGAATTTGTTTCCCGACAAAAATCTGAAAATTGGAATTCAAGTTTGACTTCATTAAGGGTCAACTTAAGTGAGGGGTTTTTTGAATATTTCTTTAGAGGCGTATATATTGACATTATATCAGTTTCTCGCACATTTTACTCACTCAAATCAAAACCCCAAATCAAAACCCAAAAGCTCTCACATCTCTCTACTTTCTCTCTCAATTCAACCTTCATTGAAGGAAGAACAAAGCTTGAAGAAGAAGACCAATTTCTCTAGGATTTCACTTGAATTTCATGGATTAATCTTCATTAAGTTATGAGTTCTTCATTGTTGGGATTCCTTTCCCCAAGAAGTCTTCACAGAGTTGATTTCTAAATCACCCAAATCTAAGGGGTTCTTGTATTAATGGATTTTCTTCTAAACTTCAAATTGATGGTTGATTATGACTAGTTGTGATTGCCTATGACAAATTAAGTTTAGATTGTTTGATAATGGGTATTAATTGATGGAATTTCATGTAGATCATATCATGTCCCCCAATTTCCCCAAATCTTAGATCTTGCTTATGAACTGATGGGAATTGATGAATGTATTAATAGTCTTGTTCTATATTTTTTAATTCATTCATATACTGCCTAGGGTAATGTATTGTTTTGATGGGAACTATTTCTTGAAGAATTCTTGATGAACCCGATTCCCCTTAACCCTAGGTTATGAATTGAAGTTAATTGGGATAGGGATGATGCAATTGACTTCATTATTGTGTTAATTACTATTGTGTGATGATATTACACACCATTATT
The DNA here is from genome assembly GCA_027704765.1 of Solanum habrochaites. Classification (NCBI taxonomy): domain Eukaryota; kingdom Viridiplantae; phylum Streptophyta; class Magnoliopsida; order Solanales; family Solanaceae; genus Solanum; species Solanum habrochaites. Next base: position 234,941 of record JAKWJA010001358.1, on the reverse strand, counting down.
TGGTCGAATTGGATGGTTAGTTGTAAAACCTTGGATGATAGTTGTGAAAGAGATTGGGATAAGTCTTGTGATCTCAATCCCTTACTTCAATATTTATTACTTGTGTTTAGTGATGAAGTTATGTTGAAGTATACCTTATGATATGATTAATTATGGTTGGTATGATGTTGAATTTAAATTTCTTGATCTATGGATTGTGAGTTGTTGCCTAGTTGTAATGATATAAGGATGGTGATGATTTACCTATGTTCCTTAACATAATGTGATTATGTAAATATGCTGACCTCACATGTGTGAATTGTTATAAAAGGAAAAAAATCATGCAGTTCTTATTGAGTTATGATGATGATTGTATAAGGTGTATACCCTATGACCTAAACTAATTTATGATTATTAAGAAAGACATTTCAAAACGGACTCTAGATTAGCACCGAGTGCACTTGAACATGAGGGGTGGCGCCTTCCCAAGGAGGGAAGCTAGGGTTCACCATAGTCCTCATGGGGTGGATATCCTCATATCCCAAAAAGGGCATAGAGTAATATTTCCATGACAGCCCTTAAGCTCCATAAACTTTTTTGCTTCCATAGGAATACTAGCTGGTGGATCCACCTAGATGTGATGTTCATGTTTTACAATACCGGATTCCACACTTAGATCTTGTTGTCTATGTTTTTTAAGGCAAGTGTTCCCAAAGGTAAAATTAAGTAATGAAGTAAACATTAACTAGGGTGACTTAAGAGGTTTGAATTAGCCTAGGTAGGGGTATGAGACTCTACCTATACCTTGCAGAAGTTTGACTCGAGGGATGCATTAGGAGGTTTTTCTTATATTCTTATGATCTTATAAAGTTACTATTATGTGTATGTTCACTTTACATGTTATTTATTTCTATATAATGTTAGTTTTCCCTTTTGAATATGTTGTTGGTCTATATTTTTAAACTATGAGGGTGATTACTCTTGATGCTATGTTATATGAAGTTAGGCATTGCTTATGGTCCTTTGTTTTGTTTACTTGATTGAGTAGGGTTATGGGGCTTTACTTGGTCATTGCACTTGTAGGCTAAATGATGGGTTATGTGTAAGGGTCTTTATTATATTATGATGTTATAAACTCTTATATATGTTGATTTGACTATACTTGCTGATGTTGGTGGTGTGCTTTATATGGTCATGACTTATGAGTTATGTGTTCATGGGCTTATATGGTTTTTTTTATGTGAATAAGTCTTTTCAAAAGTAAATTAGCATGTTTTGAACAAACGTCCTCTTTAAACATGATTTCAATTGTTGTATGTGAATATACTCATATTTAGTACAAGTGTGTACTAACCCATGTTTTATGTTTACTACAAAATGTAGGGTTCGACCGTTGAGCTTATCGAAGGTCTTTGAAGACTACTTGTATATTCCTCAAGTTTTTGGTAGGTCTTCACCTTCCGAGGACGATGCCATTATAAATTTATTGTTTATGTTCTAGTTAGAAGACTTCTTGTACTTTCCTTTTCATTTGAAGACGATTGGTATATAATTCTATGTGAGGCTCTTTGTTGTAATGAAGTATGGGTTAAGCCTAATTGTTGTATTTGTTTTAGATGGTTTAATATGAGACATATTTTAGACTTTCTATGATATTATGTTCATATACTATGTATATGAAATAAAATTAGAAGCCTATGAGTGCTTCCTATTGCGAGGAGTTTAAGTAAACTCCCTTTATATATATTATGTGTAAGCGAGAGGTCTAAGTAAACCTCAATGTAGAAGTAAATAAAAAGTTTCAATTTTTCTAGAATTTTAACCTATTATATGTTATGACGATTGCTAATAGGCTAGTCTTAGTCCTCTCCGAGGATGACGACGACGGTTACATCTAGATGCTCCTCATATATGACAAACTTGGTATCAAAGCATTAGATTGCAGATTCTTAGTATTGGTGAGTCATTACACCACATCTACGTAGATTCTTATTCATAATCGTGAAACGCACCACAATTATGAACGATAGACTATGTGATACTTAGGAAATCCTTATCTTCTTGTAATCCCATGTCGTGCCTCTAGAGTCTAGTTTATGCGTACTTTTACCTAAACCTTGTATTTTGATTATAGGTATGAATACTCGAAGGTCTTCCTCATGAGGACTTGATGAAGACATGGATAATGCAAGAGTTCTTCCCCGTGACAATAAAGACCCTCCTCTTAAAGAAGTTGCTAATGTTGATCATGCTCTGATAAATCCTCCGTCCTTGTCGAATGGGGACATAAGGGCATCCTTTCTCCAAATGGCCCAATCCATTACTATTCAAGCACAAGCCGTCACTACTCAAGCTCAATCCATGATGGCCCTAGATAATTTAGAGGTGGTACCCTGAGGAAACCAACTTGTTAGCACCATGACCTCCCGTTTGAGGGATTTCACAAGGATGAATCCCCCTACTTTATATGGGTTCAAAGTAGAGGAAGACCCCCTAGATTCATTGATAAAACCTATAAAACTCTATGATATGGGGTTAACTACGAGTGATATGGCCGAGTAGCAACATACCAACTCAAAGATGTGGCCCAAACTTGGTACGTAAAATGGAGAGACAATATACCTTTAAGGGGTGTTCAGGTCGCATGGGAGATTTTCAAGAAGGATTTTTTTGATAGGTTCCTTCCTAGGTAAAAGAGGGAAGGAAAGTGGAATAATTCATCAACCATCGTCAAGGAGGTATGAGTGTACTTGACTACTCCTTGAAATTTAATAAGTTGTCAAAGTATGCTCCTTCTTTGGTTTCCGACCCTAGGGATGAGATAAGTCGCTTTATAATGGGAGTGTCTGATGACTTGATAGAAGAATGTCGTTCATCTATTATACATGATAATATGAACATTTCTCATCTCATCATTCATGCTCAAAAAGTGGTGGAAACAAGGGTTAAAAAGAAGAGTAGAGATGCCAATAGGGCAAAGTCTTTTGATGGTGGTTCTTCAAGGGGTAGGCTTTATATCCAAGACAAGCCTAGATACAAAAAAGAGGTTTTCTAATAAATTTCCTTCCAAGTTCCTAAGTCTTGTGATGATAGGGTGTCTAACCCTAAGACTCAAAAGGGAAGGGGTACTAGTTCACAAAGTAAGAAGCTAACTTGGGGAAAGTGTGGCAAGAAGCATTATGGTGATTGCCTCATTCAGACAGATAATTGTTATAGTTGTGGCAAGAGTGGCCACAAAGGGAGGGATTGCCCAAATTTGAAGGGTCAACACAAGAGTAATGGTCTAGCTCAAGCAAGTTGTTATAGTGTTGATGTTTCAATGAAGAATCGCTTTTATGCTCTCGTCTCTAAGGGTGAGCAAGAGATTTCTCCTAATGTGGTGACTAGTAACTTGAATGTTTTATCTGTTGATGTATATGTTTTACTTGATACCGGTGCTAATTTATCATTTGTTACCCCTTTAGTAGCTAAAAAGTTTGACATTTTGCCTGCTATCTTGGATGAACCTTTTATGGTGCCTACCATGTGGATGAGTCCGTTATTGCAAAGAGAGTGCATAGAAATAGGTCCTATAATGTTGCCCAATAGAGTTACTTATGTTGAACTAGTAGAACTTTATATGGTTGATTTCGATGTCATTTTTGGTATGGATTGGTTGCATGATTTCTTTCCTTCCATAGATTGTACAACAAGGGTGGTGAATTTTCACTTTTTTAATGAACCCGTCTTAGAGTGGAAGGGGGGAAATTCTATTCCTAGAGGTCGTATAATTTCGTGTTTAAAAGCTTGTAAGATTAATTGTAAAGGGTGTTTATACCATATTGAAGAGTCAAAGATTTAGCTTCTTAAATTCCTTCCATTGAGTCGGTCCCTGTAGTATGGGAATTTCCGAAGGTCTTCCTTAATGACATTCCCGGTATCCCTCCCGAATGGGAAATTGATTTTGGTATCAACTTATTATTGAACATAAAACCCATTTTAATTCTTCCTTATCAGATGGCTCCGGTCGAAATGAAATAGTTGAAGGCTCAACTCTAGGATTTACTAGACAAGGGTTTCATCCAGCCTAGTATTTCTTCATGGGTGCTACGGTATATTTTGTGAAGAATAAGGATGGGTCCCTTAGGATGTGTGTCGATTACCTTCAACTCAACAAAGTCACAATCAAGAACATGTATCCTCTCCATCGGATTGATGATTTATTTGATCAAATCCAAGGTGCGAGTTACTTTTCCAAGATTGGGATATCACCAAGTTAGGGTGAGAGGTGAAAATATTCCCAAGACGGCTTTTCGAACTAGGATATGATCAGTATGAGTTCCTAGTCATGTCTTTTGGATTGACTAATGCCACGACGGAGTTTATGGAACTTATGAATAGGGTGTTTAGAAACAATCTTGATGAATTTATGATTGTCTTTATTGATGATATATTTGTGTATTCGAAGAATGATGGTGATCATATGGGGCATTTGAGGGTTGTTTTGCAAGTTCTTATGGAACATCAACTTTTTGCCGAATATAGCAAGTGCGATTTTTGATTGAGGTCGGTAACATTTCTAGGCCATATTATCTCTAGTGAGGGTGTAAAGGTTGACCCAATGAAGACCAAAGCGGTGAAAAATTGGCCTAGATCTTTGGCTTCTACGGATATCACGAGTTTCTTAGGCCTAGGCTATTATTATCGAAGGTTTTTCAATGGGGTTGCATCCATTTCTTCCCCTTTAACAACCTTGACTTAAAGGAATGTAATATTTGAGTGGTCGGAAGCATATGAAAGAATCTTCAAAATGTTGAAGGATAGGCTTACATCCGCTCCGATGTTTACCTTACCGGAGGGTACTAAGGGATTTGTGGTTTATTGTGATGCATCTTGAGTCGGGTTGGGGTGTGTTCTTATGCAACATGGCAAAGTAATAGCCTATGCTTCTAGGAAACTCAAAGTCCATGACAAGAATTATCCGACTCATGACCTTAAGTTAGCGCCAGCGGTACTTTTCCTTAAAAATATGGAGGTATTATCTCTATGAAGTTCATGTTGATGTGTATACGGACCATAAAAGTCTTTAATATGTATTAACCAAAAAGGATTTAAATCTCCAGCAAAGAAGGTGGCTGGAGCTATTGAAAGACTACTACTTGAGTGTTCTCTACCACCCCGGCAAGGCTAAAGCGGTGGTGGCCTCTCTAAGTCCTTTTTACATGGGAAGTGTGTCCCATGTGGAAGAAGCCAAAAGAAACCTAGTAAAGGATGTTCATAGTTTGTCTCGTTTAGGGGTTCAAATTGAAGATTCTCCTAATCGTGGTTTTGTCGTACATCACAACTCCGAATCGTCTTTGGTTGTTGAGGTGAAGTCTAAGAAACACCTTGATCCATTAATGATGGAGTTGAAATAATTGGTTCTTAGAAAGATTAATAAGTCATTCTCTCAAGGGGGGATGGTTCTCTTAGGTACAAAGGGACATTGTATGTGCCTAATGTCAACGACTTGAGAAATAGGAGTCTTGGGGAAGCTCATGGAGCCCATTAGTCTATTCATCTGGGTTCTACTACGATACATCATGACCTTAGAGAATTATTTTGGTAGGAAGGATTGAAAAGGGACATAGCGGAATTTTTTGCTAAATGACAGAATTGCCAACAAGTGAAAGCCGAGCACGAAAAGCCGAGTGGTTTACCACAATAAATCAAAGTTCCTACTTTGAAGTGGGAAGATATTAATATGGATTCCTTAGTGGGTTTACCTCAGGACTCGAAGGCAAAATGATTCTATATGGGTGGTGGTGGAAAGATTGACAATGTCCGCTCATTTATTCCCGTCAAGTATACTTATTCAGCGGAAGATTATTCAAAAATATATATGTTTATGAGATAGTGAGATTTCATGGTGTTCCTTTGTCCATCATATTAGATAGGTGCTCAATTCACTTCTCGCTTTTGGAGGTCTTTCCAAAAAAGGGTGGGTACAAGAGTGAATCTTAGCACTGCTTTTTTCATCCCTAAACGGATGGTTTAGTGGAGCGTACTATTCAAACCCCTGAGGATATTCTTAGAGCTTGTGTCATATACTTAGAGAGAATTTGGGATGAGCACTGGCCTTTGGTGGAGTTCTCTTATAACAATTATTACCATTCATCTATATCCATGTCTCCTTATGAAGCTTTGTATAGTAGGAGATGTAAATATTCAATAAAATGGTTTGGAATTTGTGAGTCGTCATTCATTGTTCCCGATTTGATCCATAAGACATAAATAGTCCATGCTATAAGGAATATATTGAATTTGAAGAAGGTGACAAAGAGTATTTGTAATTCTCACCTATGAAAGGTGTTATGAGGTTTGGCAAGAAAGGGAAGCTTAGTTCCCGGCATGTGGGTCCTATGAAATATTGCACGGGTTGTCAAGTTTGCATATGAGTTGAAACTCCCTAATGAACTAGCTTCAATTCATCAGGTGATTCATGTGTCCATGATTAAGAAGTGTGTTGGTGACCCCGAGACTATTCTTCCAATTCAGGGTCTAGGTTTCAATGAGAATATCTCCTATGAGAAGGTTTTGATCGTAATCCTTGATGAACAAGGAGGTGGATTCCATAAAGGTGTTATGAAAGAACCACCTAGTTGAGGGAGCAACATGGGAGTCCAAGGCTGACATGTTGTCCAGTTATCCTCATATCTTTCATAATTAAGGTTAGTTATTATTAATAATAATAAAAAGAATGAGTTAATTTGAGAAAAAATGCATTTTCGTTTGATTTGCACTATTTGTGTATTTGGTATGTTGTTGACTTTATAAAATGATATTTATCATGTTGATATGTTGAGAAATGTTTTTTTCATAAATGAAATTATGGTTTATGGTGAGCTCATTATGATTTTGAGAAGGTAGTTCTCATGTAATGAATGTTGAGATCCTATATGTTGAGAATGGTGTTTTGAGTTGCATTGTGTAAATGTCATGTTGTTATGTTGATTTGAATTGTAAATCATGTGTTTATATTTTGTTGGTTGGGCTGCTAGTCTTGAGTCTATCCCTTCTTTCCAAAATATTTTAGTGTCATTCGGGGACGAATGTTTCTAGGGGGGGGATAATGTAACACTCCAAAATTCCAAGACATTATCTAGAGCCTCATATGATGATATAAGGTTAGTAACACTTTCATGAGGCCTAAAATAAGTTTAACAAACCATTTAGGAAGGTTTGGAGTCAAGACGCCAAGAAACGACCAAGATGTCAAGAAGCTAGTCTAATTTAACTAGTGAAACATCCTTAGGTTTTGAATAGGCTTAGAGGTGATGTATGAGGTCTAAAACTTGTAAAATGACGTTATATATGTAAAACCATGTATATAGGGTGGAAACGACCAGGTCCAACCCCCCAAGGGTCGCCCTAGAGGTTCACGAAGGGATCCCAAACATGGCTTGGAAAGCTGCAAAAGCAGCAACCAAAATACACATAGCAGAAAGAAGTCTGTGTCGCGGACAAGGGTGGACTTTGGTCAAAACTCAAGTCTTCGTCGAAGGAAGGTAGCAGAATCTACTGTCTTTAAAAATAATTTAGAACATATCCAGTAAAAGCTCCGCATCGCGAACTTGTTCCCCGATGAAAATTTAAAAATTGGAATTAAAGTTTGACATTATTAAAGGGTCAACTTAGGTGAGGGGTCTTTTGGGTATTTTTTGGGAGTCCTATATATTGATTTTATATCAGTTTCACGCACATTTTACTCACTCAAATCAAATCCCAAATCAAAACCCAAAAAGCTCTGACCTCTCTTTACTTTCTCTCTCTATTCAACCTCCATTGAAAGAAGAACAATGCTTGAATAACAAGACCGATTTCTCTAGGATTTCACTTGAATTTCGTGGATAAATCTTCATTAAGGTAATGGGTTACTGGTTCTTGGGATTCCATTCCCCAAGAGGTCCTCTCAAAGTTAATTTCTAAATCACCCAATTATAAGGGCTTTCTTCTATAAATGGGTTTTCTGCTAACTTCAAATTGATGGTTGATTATGATTAATTGTAATTTCCTATGACTAATTAAATGTAGATTGTTGGGTAATTGATTTTAATTGATGGAATTTCATGTAGATCCTGTCCTTTCCCCCAATTTCCCCAAAATTGGATCTTGCTTATGAATTAGTGGGAATTAATGAATGTATTAATTATAGACTTTTTTTATCTATTCTATATTCATTCATGGACTGCATACGGTAATGTATTGTTTGTATGAGATGTATTTAATGAAGAATTCATGATAAACCCTATTCCCCTTAACCCTAGGTTAGTGAAGTTAATTGGGATAGGGATGATGCAATTAACTTCATTGTTGTGTTAATTAGTATTGTGTGATGATATTACACACCATTATTGGGTTAAATTGGATGGTTGGTTATAAAACCTTGCATGATGGCTTGTGAAGGAGATTGGGGTAAGTGTTGTGATCTCAATCCTATAATTCAATTATGATTACTTATGGTAATGATGAAGTTATGTTGAAGTATACCTTATGATGAGATTGATTAGGGTTGGTATGATATTGAATTGAAATGTCTTGATTTATGGCTTGTTAGTTATTGACTAAGATGTAATCATACAAGGATGGTGATGACTTACCTATGTGTCTTATCATAATGTGATTATGTAAATGTGCTAACCTCACATGTGTGAATTATAATGAAAGGACAATACTCATGCAATTCCTATTGAGCTATGATGATGACTATATAAGGGATAGACCCTATGAGGTAAACTATGTTATGATTATTAATGATAGACATTTCAAAAAGGACTCTAGCTTATCACCGAGTGAACTTGAAGATGAGGGGTGACACCTTCCAAATGAGGGAAAGTAGGGTTCACCATATTACTCACGGGGAGGATAGCCTCATAGCCCAAAAAGGGCATGGAATGATATTTCCTTGACACCCCCAAGCTCCATAAACTATGTCGCCTCCATAGGAACACTAGCTACTGGATCAACTTAGATGCTATGTTCATATTGGGTTCTAATTTGGTCGGTATACCACTTTCAATCGGTGTAAGGTTTTACAACACCGCATTTTACATTTAGATCTTCTGGTCTATGTTGATTAAGGCAAGTTTTTTCTGAAAGTTAAGTGAAGTAATGAAGTGAATACTGACTAGGGTGACTTATGAGGTTTGACTTAGCCTAGGTAAAGGTATGGGACTCTACCTATGCCTTTCAGTAGTTTGTCAATGTTGTGTGAGTTAACCTAGGTAGGTGTATGGTACTATTATTGAGGAATTGAAAAAAAAATTAGATCATGCCCGTTGCCGATGTTGAGTGAGTTGATTTAGTTGCATATTAAGTGAAGAATGTTTCTAAAACATGGTTTGATCAATAGAAGTAGAACCGAGTTGAGGATACACCTCTTCCAAGTTGGGTTTGTTTGAGGAGGACTTCTTGGGGTGTTTCTTTCTATAGATCCAAAAGAGGCCAAGGTACGAGAGTTTTTCACTCTTAAGTAGGATACACTGATTGTTCATGAGTATGGGTTTAAGTTCACCCTATCTTTTTATGCTCCAGAGATGGTTTCCGATATGAGAAGCAAGCTGAAATTTTTGTTGCTTGGGTTTTACCGTCTATTAAGCAAAGAGGGAAGGGCAGAGATGCTAATTTGTGGAAACTAATATATCAAGGTTGACGGTTTATGTGCAATGGGTTGAGGAATAGAAGTTGAGGGAAAGGGAGGAGTTTAAAAATAGGAAAGCAAAACATGGGATGATTCTGGATAGTAGAAAGTAATGGTAACCGTTCGCCATTTTAGAAAAAGCAAGAGGTATCCTCTCAATCATCTGTTGGAGCACCTGCACCGATAAACAATGGTTAGTATAATATCCAGAATTATAGAGCTATACCTATAGAGTCTCAGGGTAGTGTGTTACAAAGAGGTAACTGGGCTCTTGAATGTGCTAAATGTGGTAGAACCCACCCTAACAAGTGTCATGATGGCCAGTAAGGTTGTTTCAAGTATGTACAAGAGGGTATTTCATGAAAGATTTCCCTAAGAACCAACAAGGTAGTGGAAATAAGGCAAATAAATCCTAATCTTCATTAGTTATTTCACCAGACAGAGGTGCACTTTGACGAGCAACATCTGCCAGTAGCGGAGGAACAACCCGTCTTTAGGCGATCACTAGTAGTCAAGAGAAAGATAACTCTCCGAATGTTATCACTAGTACGATAGATATTTATACACTTAATCGTTATGCTTTGCTAGATGAATAAGCAAGTTTATATTTTGTGACTCCTTATGTTGCAAATAAATTTGATGTTCTACTTGAAAACTTTGTGACCCTTTTGTATTTCTAAACCTTTTGAAGATTTTATTTTTGATGAGCGAGTATGTCGTGATTCTGTTATTTTCATTAATCACAAGGACACCATGGATGATTTAATTGAGTTAGACATGGTAGATTTCGATGTCATTGAGGTATAGATTGCATTCATGCCTGTTATGCCTCAATTTATTGTAGGACTCGAGTAGTCAAGTTTTAGCTTCCAAGTAATCCAGTCTAATTAGAGTGGAAAAGTAGTTCAGCAGTGCCTAAGTGTCACTATTTTTTTGTATCTTAAGTAGAGAAAGTTAGTTTCCAAGGGTTGTGTCTATCATTTGGTCCGAGTTACTGACTCTAGTGTTGACATACCTCCTACTTAGTTAGATCTTACAATAAAACAGTTTCTAAAAGTATTTCCATATGATCTACTCGGAGTCCATCGTGAGAGAGAAATAGACTTTGGCATAGATATTTTTCCAGATACTCTTCCAATATCTATTCCTCCATATAGAATGCCACCAACAGATTTGAAAGACCTTAAAGAGGAATTGAAAGATTTCCTTTATAAAGTCTCTATTTTACCAAGTGTCTAATCTTGGGGCGCTTCGGTCTTATTTTTCAAGGAACAAAGATGGTTCTGTCATGACCCACGCCTACCCCTGGACGTGGACACGAGACCTAGGCCCAAAGTTAACCCTTTTGGCGTAATCATGAGCATACTAAAGATAAAATAAGCAATCAAATTGTGCGAAAGCTAAATCATAAGTTATATTGAAAAATATGGGAAATACCCACATACTATTTGAATATATAAAATCTAAGTATTTGAATACAAAGAGATATCAAACTGAAATAATAAGTTTAATCTATCTATGTTGAAATAAGCCTCTAAAGTATCTAGAAGTTCTAGGACATAACCCATCAAAATCTAGAAAAACTAAAACTAAAAGACCAAAATATGTAAATATAAATATGTTGCTAGTCCTCAAAGAATGAGGACTTACCACCTATGCTACTGAACTAAAGATCGGGAACCGATCTATGCGTGATCTGAGAACATGGACCACATACAAGAAGATGTAGCGCATAGTATGCGTGAGTACTTGAAGGGTATCAAGCATGAGGGATAGAGTAAAGCTGAAATAATTGAGCGAGTACTAGAGCAAGTATAATATTATGAACATGATAAAGACATTAATTACTGAGCTAAGTGGATGTAATAACTATTTTTTTTAACATCATGAGATTGAAAACTGACTTTAAATGAGGTCAATGCAATAGAATCTGACTTAATCGTTCGTGCTATTTATAACCGATAGTAAAACCAAATGATCTAAATGTGGATTCTAATGTATACGCCCTATCGGGAGGACATAATGCACCGGACCAAAGGTGTAGAGTCATGCTGGCATGATGACTAAAATGATACACTCAAGGGGACTTACAACCTACGTGGCTAATAGTTATGGGACTATTTGGGTATGCTAAGCCCTAGTCAAACTCGGTATTATGATAATCCCGATGAATTTAATATTTAACCCATTGTGAATGAATTTTTGTAATACTAGATAGCTCAAAACTAAATATGAAAATTGGGAATGTAACAATTAAACTGATAATGATGCATTATTAATTAAGGAATGTATAACTGAATAACTTAAATATCTGGACAAAGGATGTATATTTTAATAACTAAAGAAATAAAAATCTAGGGTTCTTAAATTCATGTATTAAACTGAGTAATAACATGATAATATGATTTGGAACATATACATAACTAATTCATGATAATGTGCTGAAATTCTAGATATATTTGGTCTATTCACAATAAAAGAATCAAGAAATTGACTGAATTTTTGAGACCTAATTGATAAAGGGAATCTACTAGTGAAATCTTACCTATATAGTGACGAATTCCACAGAGAAATTATTTATTTTTTGGGTTTGGAATTGATGGAAACTTTTTATGTTTTTTAACTAGGGTGCTTGACTTCTTTTCTCCTCCCAAGCTCTATTTTCTCTAATTTTGATTAATGTTTTGACTTATGTAAGTTCTAGATATGTTTCCAGGCTAAAACATGCCAAAACCATGATATTAAGGTAAAAATGAGGTTCAGAAGTCTTAATAAATAAGAAAAAGCTTAAATAACCCTAACTTAAAGCTACAGACAGGCTGACCACGACCATCTTCACGGATTGTGAAAGGGACCACGGATAGTGAAGTCGATGTTGGTCTTCACTTATACTGAATGTCCAAGGTTCTACGTTCACGAGATCTACTACAACCCAAGTGAAGGACCACGGACTGTCAAGGTGTCTGTGATCTTCACTTTGGCTGTTTTCTAAAGGGGGATAGCTAGGGGCCTCATTGGTCCAAACTTCATGGATGCCTCCACGACCTGTTGTGAAGACCACAGACCATGAAGTTCCCTCTGTCCTTACTTCGACGAGGCATGTCAGAAGCAATACTACGGGACCTACTGGATATTTTTCATGAATCCTACTAAGGCCAATGTGGAGGACCATGGAGCGTGAAGGTCCTCACTTAGGCTTGGGGGTCTGAGTCTAGGCTTGGGGGTTTACTACTTCATGACCACGAATTCCACCATGGGCCTTCGTCAATAACACACACCATATATGTGCACATTTTGTAATGTCTAGGCCTGGTGACTTCCAAGTCATGACCACAAATATATCTACGAACCGTGGACCGTATAATTCTATGAACCCTATTGTGTTCTACTAAATCAAGTAAGTTTTGGGTATTGTTTTTGAGGTGTTACATTTCCCTTGGGATGTTATAGATCACAGTAAGTTGAATAGGGTTAAGATCGAGTTTTTGGTTATGTCGTTCAATTTGACCAATGCGCCTGCGACATTCATGGATCTTATGAATAGAGTATTCAAACCTTATTTAGATATTTTTGATATAGTATTTATGAATGAAATACTAATCTATTAAAGGAATGAAGAATACAATGTTATTCACCTTAGAATAGTTCTCCAAACTCTAAAAGATAGACATTTTTTTGTCAAGTTCTCTAAATTTGAGTTATGAGTTGAGTTTGTGGTTTTCTTAAGACATATTGTTTATAGAGATGGAATTAAAGTTAATACTCCGAAAATGAAGGTAGTGGAGAATTGACCTTGATCCACATCTCTAACTCATATTAGAAATTTCTTGGGTTTGGATGACTATTATAGAAGTTTCGTAGATGGGTTCTCATTCATTTTGTCTTCTTTGACCATGTTGACTTAGAAAATAGTAAAGTTTCAATGGTTGAAGCTTGTGAGAAAAGCTTCTAGTAATTGAAAAAGAGGTTGAGTACTTCCCCAATATTGACCTTTCCAAAAGGATTTGTTGTATATTGTGATGTGTACAGAGTTGGTTTGGGTTGTGTATTAATGCAAAATATCAAAGTTATAGTTTATCCTCAAACAATTGAAATTTCATGAGAATAATTATACAACCCATTAGATCTAGTTTGATGTCATAATATTTATTTTGAAAAAAAAGTTCTTAGTATCTTTATGGTGTTCATATGGATGCGTTCAGCAATTAAAAGAACTTCAATATGTGTTAGTCTGAAAGAGTTTAATGTCAAACAAAGGAGGTGGTTAGAATTACTCATGAATTATGAGATCATTATTCTTTACCACTCTTGTAAGGCTAATGTTGTTGCTGATGCTTTGAGCAGTTGTCTATGGGTAGCACTGCCCATTTTGAAGAAAATAAAAAAATTAGCAAAGGATGTGCATAAACTTGCACACCTGCAAATTCACCTAATGGACTCCACAGAAAGTGAAGTAGCGTGATGAATGGGGCTTAATCATCCTTAGTGTTTGAAGTGAAAGAAAAGCAAGACCAAGACCCTATTTCGCCTAATTTGAAGGAAAATGTTCATAAACAAAAAGTAATGGCTTTTGAACAAGGGTGAGATAATGTATTTAGGTACCAAGGTAGATTGTTTGTACGCAGCATTTATGAACTCCAAGAGAGGATCATGGAGAAATCTGATAGCTCAAAATATTCCTTTCGTTAGGTTTCACAAAGATGAACAACGTCTTCAGAGAAGTTTATTGGTGTAGTAGTATGTAAAAGGGCATTGCAGAATTTGATGTTAAGTGTCCGAAATTCCAAAAGTTAAAGTAGAGCACCAAAGGCCAGACAGTATGGCTCATAAAATAGAACTTGTGAAATTGAAGTGGGAAATGATTAATATGGATTTCGTCAAAGGTTGACCAAGGTCTCGCATTCTTCATGATTCGATATGGGTGATTTTTGTTAGAATGAAAGAATTAGCCCACTTTTTATCGATAAAGACTACCCATTCAATAGAGGATTATGCAAGGTTATATATTAAAGATGTGGTTAGAATTCATATGGTTCCTATATCCAATATTTCATTCAAAGGTGCGCAATTTACTGCTCATATTTATAAATCATTCCAAAAGGGGTTGGGTTCAAAGGTGAACTTAAGTACTGCCTTTTATCCTATGACCGATGGGCAAGCAGAATGTAGAATATAGACCTTAGAGGATATGTTGAGGTCTTGTGTGATTGATTTGACATGTAATTGGGATGATTACCTACCTCTTATCGAATTTGCGTATAATAATGGTTACCACTTTAGCATCAAAATGGCTTTTTTATGAAGCTCTTTTAGGAAAAGATGTGGATATCCTAATGGATGGTTTAAAGTTAGTGAAGCTAGATTGATAGTACAAAATATAGTTCATCAAATTATGGAAAATATGAACGTGATTCAAGAGAAGTTAAAAATGATGCAAAGTCGTCAGAAATCTGACGTTGATATTAGGAGAAGAGAGTTATATTTTTTAGTAGATGATTGAGTCTATTTGAAAGTTTCATCCATGAAGGGTGATATGAGATTTGGTAAGAAGGGGATGCTTAGAATGTGGTATATTGTCCCTTGAGAATATTCAAAAGGATTGGTAATATTGCTTGTGAGTTTGATATACCACAAGAGTTAGAAGTGGTTCATTCAATTTTTCACATATCCATGTTGTGAAAGTGCATGGGTTATCCTTCATTTATTATACAAACAAAAGATATTTAGCTTATCTTATGAGGAGATTCCTATTCATATTCTAGATAGCCAAGTTCGCAAGTTGAGGACAAAACAGCTAGCATCAGACAAAGTTCTTTGGAGGAACCAATTTGTTGAGGAAGCTACTTGAGAAGTTGAGGAAGATATAAATATGAGATATCCACATATCTTTATGCCAAGTGAAATTCCGGATCAATGTACTAATTCTTTTATTAGTATTCTTTAATTTTTAAGTTGGCGTGTCATTATTTCATTGTGTTTGTTGGGTGTTTGAAGTGCATGATTTATACTACACACTTAGCCTAGTAAGAATAATCTCATTTGAGGAAAAACACTTCCGGGGGTATATTGTAAAATCTCACAAATTGAAGTAACTAGGAAAAAAGTAAAAATTGGAAATAGTCATTTTTGGAAATAATGAAAATCTTGAAATTTGTTTTAGTTATGTTAAGGAATGAGTTTTTTGCAAATTCAAACGACCGTTACTCCTAGATCAATATTATTTATCTGTGTTTCCATATACATTAGGAAAGATCGTTGAATTATCTTACCAACTCCACCGAGATTGCACGATTCCAAGTTCCTTTGAGTGAGATATGCCCTTTGTAGGTTGAACTATTCAAATAAGGAAAGTCTAAAATCGGATTTTTGAAAGGTAGTTTGTTCATTTCCTCACTATTTTAATTTTATTTTTAGTAATTCTATCTAAGGTTCTAAACTCAAATTAGTCAGTTTACGCTTTTGGATTTAGTTAGGGTTTTTTAAGAAAGAAAGCAAGAGGAGAAAATAGCCATGATCATCGTTCATAAGGATTACCTTTTGGATTTCATCAAGGGGTGATCCCTACGAGGTATGTAATATCACATAGCATTGTGTTCCTTTACCCACGCGTCAATGATTATTTAATTCAGCGAAGTTATATAGTTTTAAAAGTAAATCCTTTGAGTTCTTGATGAAATTCATTTGAATTCTTGTGGGTGGTGTTTTTGAAAATTTCTTGAGTTTGATTTATGTTTCCAGATATATTTTCGAGTTTAATCTAGAATATATTGAGAATATGATTGATTCTAAGTGTTTCAGGAAAAATAATGTTTACTCGGAGGGTTTAGAGTTTAAAAAAATGAAGAATAGAAGTCACGGAGCACATGTGGAGGGTCCTAGAATGGCGCCCCTCTCATTGCCCCAAAAAGAGTCTCTGAATGTTAGTCTTTTGCTCGCCACTCCAGCCAGAGCCCCCTAACCTGGTCTTTAATTTCAAGTCATGGCACCCTAGTCTCTCAGAGTGACAGGGACACCAGTGATTCCCATTTCTTCCCCACCTTTTCCGTACTAGTTCCTTAGCAACATACCTATATTCTATAGTTAATTCCAACACTCTTATGGTACGTCTAAGCATCATCAAAATCATCCATAAACATGAGATCATGAATCTTAAATACATAATTCAATTCAAAAAAAATTAAGAGTCAAGTCTAGAAGTTAAGAATCAAGTCAAAGGAAGTTCTTAATGTTTACAAAAGTCTTTCACAAATGTTTTGAATTTTTTTTAACACTTGAAGATCAAGTTAAGTAAAGACTAAAGATTGAAGGTCATTTCTTCATAAAATTATGTTGCGACTATGTATTCCCAAAGAATTTAAAATATTTTCATATTTGAGAAATATAGGGAACACAAATTTCCAACAAAGCTTTTAAGATTAGTTTTGAGTAATCATCTCAAACCAAACATAAAAATTGTTTTAAAAATATACGATTCAAGTATAATTTTAGAGTAGTATTGAGCACCAATATAGGGATGGGAGTTCACATTGACTCAAGTCTCCATAAACCATCTAGCCATCATGGGTAGCAAAGGATCATACTTTTTAGATGGCCCTTAAGTGCTTTTTAGAATAGACTAGTGGATCAACTTATTTAAGGTGTCATATATGGCGAAAAATATAAGACAGTTCTGGAAGCATAGGAAAGACGTTGTATCAGCACTTATTCTCATAGTGATGGTTGTTGGTTAGAAAAACTCTCACAAAAACTATATTACATATTACTTTATTATATGAGTAATGTTGAGTTTCTTATCACATTTATTTAACAAACTAAGTTCTTTTCTACTATTTTAAAAGATTTCTATATATTGCATGTGTTTTATTGATTTATATTGACTTGTGTTATGTACGATTTGAGTAAAGCAAAGGTAAGTGTTTCTTTCAGATTATTTTTAAGCCTATGTTAGTTGAGTATTCCAACTCGCACACTCTTACATTCAATGTATTGATCCCAGTTGGCCTGCATCATCTTTTGATGTAGATAAATGTAACAAGGATTAGTATCCAACGCCTTATTGATCATTTGAGCACTAAGAGTCAGTTGGTGAGCCTCCTTGCTTTTTGGATGGCTCCTTTTTACATTGCTTTCTAGTTTTTAGTTGTTAGAATGATCACGGGTCTTGTCCGCGATCCCTCTTTGTTTTACAGGTTGCATAGACTAATAGTTATAGTTATTTAGTATTATTCATTTCAATTTTATATGTATATTTTCTCCTACATTATTGCATGAGTTATGTTTCTTATGTTTAAGTTTTTCACTTAGTAAGTAAGTCAGGCAAAAGTTTCGCCTGGGGCTAGCAATGGTTCTGGAGTGTTAGTCCTGCCCAGGTTGTAGTCTCGGGGCGTGACATGGGATAGTGTAAAAAAATAAAAATTATAAAATTTGATAATATATTTCAAAAACAAACATTCTTTTTGTGTGTGTGTGTGTAGGGGGGGAGGGGTGATAGGGGTTCAGGGTTTTGGGGGTATGGTTAGGGTGTGGTTAATAAATAGAAATTTAAAGTTAAACCTTTTTTAAAAATCAAACATCAAAAAATGTGGGGGGGGGGGCGAGTGTCACTCCTCAAGACTACACCCTTGATGTGGCCGCCACTCGAGAACTATATCTGATCCCCAAGCGAAACCTTTGACTGACGAACTATTTAGCGGAAGACTCATTCAAGCAACAGTAGGCTTAATAAAAGAATTTGATCTCAATATAAAACTCAATTCGAATATCTGAAAGTACTCATTTCAATATCTATAATATTTTGCAAAACATTTTTAAAGGAAATAAAGTATTGTGAGACTCATCTATTCTATCTATTAAACATATATATGAAAGGATTTTGTGACAAGACCCACTAAATCTGAACTCTACTTAGTAGATTGGTCATGTCTTTTGTCTACAAAGATAATGTAATCGAACAAATTGTTAAAAATAAAACATGTGTAGTATAATAAAATGATATGAAGAAAGAGTAGTAGAAACTAGTAATTAACTTTGTCATCACATTTTTTGTGTTTTTCGCATACTTAAGATGAGTAAATAATAGGCTGTTTATAATATCATGGTTTCAAGTTACTTCTCCATAAAAATATCATTTAGTTTGTTGGTCTCATTAACTTCACACAATAGTTAGGTACAGTGAATGGTCACATGGTCATCAACATAGTTTTACAAAGCTTCCCCTTGATGTTCATGTCTTAAAAAATAGTGTTCTTCGTTAAAACCTTACAAAGAAAATCCAATGGGAAACGAATCACACTAAAGGAAAAAGAGCACAAATAACTTATAATACGCATTAATAGATGCCTCATTAAAAAACTTACTAGAAAATCCCGGTGGAAGAAAACTTCGATCATGGAAAAAGGATTGCAGTGGTTACTAATACTCTGTCACACCAGGGGAGCACTCCCTAGATTAAAGATGGTGTACTTGACCTCTCGGATGTCTTATACAAGCCCATAGTTATCATTCATCGCATTGTTATTGGTAAAGTTAGCGGAAAATTTAAAACTTTTTTGGCAAATATGCTATAATATATATATATATATATATATATATATATATATATATATATATATAATATTAACATACATAGTTAAAGAATATAGTCTCTTTTTTTCATCCTAGACTCAGCATCATCAGAGTGCATTAGGGACACGTCCTTTTAACATAATTCATAAGTACAATAATAAATTGACTTTACATTAAGTTAAACATTAGGACACCTTGGACTTAAGGATTCCTTTCCTTGAGCTTAGGAATCACATATCAAGCTCCTCAATCATAGAGAAATTTATGAAGCATCCATAACCTACAGTTTGTGTAAAAAGTAGAGAAGAATGGAGTTAGTACAAGAATACACTATGTATGGCAACCATGTAAAAACATGCATTTAAAAGGGACATTTTACTTGAAAACCATACATGATGCCTTTCTGTGAAATCTTTATAAAACCTTAATACACTAGCATTTATATCATTTACATACTTCATATAGACATATTCAAATTCCAAACATCATTTAAATTCACATATAGAATTTAAGGCACATTTTAAGTCACTTTACAGTGAGCTCTTTTCACCTTACAGAGTATTATTTTCCTTTACAGTCAACTCCTTTTATTCCCAACTTCTTAACTTTCCCAACTAATCCTTCTAGTGGTACTTGGTGCAATGCATGAAGAATTACCCATAACACTAATCATGCTCAATTTTCACCTTAATACCACAAGGGAACCATACATACAACCTTTTAACTCAACTCATGCATTCATAGGACTATTTTTATAAAGAAGGCTCACACTTTACATTAGAACTCAATTTCATTCAAATCATTACATCATTTAGACACTTAACATATTATCATGTAAAAGAAGTATAAGCATATGCACATTCATTAGAACACCTTCCTAGGACTTCCTTAGATAGATACTTATGCAATGTATAGGTGGGTTAATTACTTCCACCTATCCTAAGTATCTTCTCTTATGTTATCCAAGTTAGACTCCTTAGTCATTTTCTTCTATTGTCCATTTTACATTAGGGAAGCTAAGCCTTAACTGACACTAAGACCATGGGCGCTAAACATGGAACTTGGTGTTGTAGAGACTTACACCAAAGGAAAGTGTCCTTACCTAACGAAGGTAAAACATTAACACATGCTACCATACTAAGTGAGATCACTTGCTAGATCCTATGTGGAAAGAATAGTTATGGAACTTGGAGGAATATATGTGAAAACCCTCTTTATGCCAAATGAAGCATTATAGTTATTCCCTTATTGAAACCCTCTTATGATTATTGAGGAATTGTAGTTATCCACCTCATGATGTTCATGGTGACCTGCCTTCCTACAATAGGAAGGGACACCCCTCACTTAAAGATCACTCGGTGCTAAGATAAGTTCCCTTTATTAAAAGTCTTTATTACATTACTTTATAAAACATAGGATTTAGGATATTCACTTCCCGTATGCTTAGCTCATAGGTTATAGATGAGAAGTCCTTTCATCAACCTATATCATGTGAGAAAATCTTTCACATGGACATGGCATATTCAAGCACCTATATAGTTTAGGAAACTCTTGTGAACACCTTAAGAGACCCTCTATTGAATAGATCATCATACATGTGTGTGTGTATACTTATTTTTTAGCAAACCTTTCACATAACAAATGAATGCCACACATGATCATCATCAATACATAAGTCTATAGGTGTAACTATATGAGCAATACTTTCATATCAACACTTTACGACTCTATGCACATTTATACTTCATCATATCCTATACTTTAACATTATAGCATATAACACATATTCATAGCATGTCCATATATTCATTTTCATGTACATAGAAACCAAACGTAGGAACTATCTTATCAAGGTACACATGTGCAATGCATAGACAAGGTCCCATACCTTTGTACATACTAGTGCACCTATCAAGTCTTCCTAGTAAGGGAATACATAACATACTTAACACACATTTACCTTACATGTATATTAATAGACATTCAGTGAATATGAGATCAACCTTTCATTAGAGACTATGAACCTTTACTACATTTTAAGCATGCATATTGTGTGAGTGTATGCGTACATTGGTCAACATGATTACATAATGGCTATCAACAACACATTTAGGCATACATCCTCTTAGGACCATATTAAACTTTCAAGCATAGACACACAACACAATTTAGCATAGGAGACAAGACAATCTTTTCATTACATTCAAGACTCCTAACCTTAGCTATTAACATATTCACATAGGGGTACATGGGTAGTAACATCAATCATTAACACTTCATTAATGAAAACACCTACACATGATCCTAACATAGATATACACATGCTTATAGAATAGTCATACAACCTAGATCACAACTAAAATAGGAAACAATGAATGAGACTTCTCATTGGGTGATCATCACCAACACACATTCATAATATAATTTTCCTTCGAGGCCATGATGACATCTTATATATATTGGAAATAAAGAAAACACCACCAACATAAGTGTACCATACTACAAAAGGTCATACAAGGCTTCATCAACTACAATAATATAGAGAAGTAGAGAGGAAGAGTCATTCTTACCAATTCATCAATCCATTGATCATTATTGATCAATACACCTTTTTCATCATCAATAAATTATACGGAAGTAGCGAAATTTATATTAATCATGAAAGAAACCATGTACAAATTCCTACAAGATCATACTACAATCTAATACAATACATCACATATATACTAGAAAGTTGAGAGTTACAGATCATTTACCAATTTCCCTAGTCTTGTTCATCAATCATATTTTATCAATAATATATTATTTAGGGCAGTATCTAAAGAAATATAACGTCACAGCTGAATCATGGTGATGGTTTTAAAAAACCTATTTAAGCTAAATAACATAGGGAAATCAAAGTTTGCACCTAAAACATAAAGACGCAAGAGAACATAATAGAAGTAGAAGAATAGTTTTTTTTATTAATACTTCATATTAGATACATAAAAGATGAAAAGTAAAAAATAATAAGACATGATCTAGAAGTCACTAAAACAACTCCTAAATAATAGGAAAGCATGACTAACAACTAATTGACTAAGTCTTACTTAAAACATAGGCAGTAAAATTAAATTTACTGCAGTTCAAAAGCAGATTCAAAACACTCCTCCTTGCTTTGGATACTGCAAACTCCATTTTTCTATCTAAGAAGCTCGAATATGCTGATCGGTAAAGGCTTAGTAAACAGATATGCTAGCTGGTTTTCAGACTTGCAGTAGACTAGAGTCACTTCTCCCCTTTTTATGCAATTCTCTCGTAAAATAGAACTTGATGTTGAAATGCTTGGTCTTTTTATGAAACACCGGATTGTTTGAGATTGCAATTGTAACATTCCGTAAAATTAAATGTCTTGCGAAGAACCCAATAGGTCTTTAAGAATGTGTATTGGGGTACATAGGCATCCCAATGCCCGATATTGAGAAATATTGGGCATAGTATAGAAAAATGGCTAAAGTGAGTTAGCCAATTTCTATATATACCCAAATAAGCATAATATAATCCAAGCTTATTTAGAATTGTACCTCTAATTAAGAACCTAAGATAAAATAACAAATATTTATGTTGATCCTCAACTCAACACATTAGGTACTAGGCATCCAAGTGTCAAGCCTAGTTACCTTAGTACATAATCATTTAAAATGATCATGTAGAGTAAGCAGTGCCCAAGGATATTGTGAGGATCCTTGGGAAATAAATAAATATCCCAAATGAACTTTTCAGACGAGTTAGTAGGAAACTGCAAGAAGCACATGGTCAAGCACATGTGCAAACCGGCTGTGGGGACCACCCTAACCGATTCGGTTAGGGTGATTGGGGAGACAGCGCACTTATGGGTCCAACCATGTGGGACCAGGCCTCCTAACCTGTCCTAGAAACAAACTAACTAACCTAACTAACTAACTAACCTAGGACCAACAAAGAACGACTAGCCAAGGAACTCGTTAACCTAGGACCTTGTAGCGTGACACCTAACTAACCTAACTAACTTAGGGACAACCTAGTACCTAACATAGGAAGGTCCAAAAGGTTCGTTATGGTCATAAAAACATAGGGATACTTTAGTAATTATCCTCGGCTACTTAATAAATTAATTTAGCAACTCAATTAATTAATTCAAATGGACAAAACAAAAATCACAAAGCAATTTCAAGATTTCGGTTAAGACAAGAAAAAGACAATCTAGTACCTAACCTAGGATTGTCCAAATGGTTGGGTATTGTCCTAACAACTTAGGTATACTTTAGTAATTAACCTAGGTTACTTAACTAATTAACTTAGAAACTTAGTTAATTAATTTAAATGGACAAAACCGAAATCACAAAGCGATTTCAAGATTTCGGTTAAGACAAGAAAAAGACAACCTAGTACCTGACCTAGGATTGTCCAAAGGGTTGGTTATGGTCTCTTAGTTGTCTTAACCGAAATCTAGAAATTTCCTTAGTAGTAATTACCCTAGGTTACATAATTAATTACCAACTTAATTAATTGATTTAAAAGTCTAAAACAAAAACTACTAAGGAAATTTCTAGATTTCGGTTAAGACAACTAAGAGACATTGTAGTACCTAACTATGATGGTCAAAACAGTTGGTTATTGTACTAACAACTTAGGGGCACTTTAGACCTAGGTTACATAATTAATTAATTTAGCACCTTAATTAATTAATTTAAATGACTAAAACCAAAACTACTAAGGAAAAATCTAGATTCCAGTTAAGACAAGATTCTTCTAATCCTAGTCAATCTAGGAGGGGCATTTTTGTAATTAGCTAATTGGTCTTACTTAATTAGGTTATTTAGTACAAGTATAATTAGTTAACATTCAGTTCTTAAAGAGTTAATTCCACGTTATTTACCCTAAAACCCTACAACTAAAACTAGAGAAAAATATGAACCAAACCCTATACGATAGCAACAGTTCGCCAAGGTTTTTCGTGCAAAGTTCATAGAGATCTTTATAGATTTAATTATACAGCAAGGTATGGGTTTTCTATCCTTGAATTCTTCCTCCAAGATGCTTTTCAAACGTTTTTACTTCAAGAATATCGAAACTAGGGTTATTCCCATCAATTCGCATGTTCATCTCCCTAGTTCTCCGAATTTCTAATTCTTGTAGTATAGTGATATGATTCTCGATGCATTGTTGATTGTATGTGGTGTTAAATAATCTTATATGTATGTTTAAGTTATTTATACGTCAAGTGAAATATATGTGTTAGATCTGCATACTTAGGGTGTTATTTATATGAACGTTGAATGTTATATTGCCTACTTGTGTTTCGAGAACATGAAATGTTATGATTATTCGTGAATTATTTATATGTTAATTAAAGGTTAAAAGTTGACTTGTTTAAAATGATAGATTACTATATTATATTCCTGTATGATTGAATTGGCTTGTGATGATATAATTGTTTGATTTTGCGCCAACAAATTGGCTAGCACTAATAAATTAAAAAGATGCAAAGTGATCCAAATTTCAGTTCAATAAACTCATAACATAGGGCATACCAATCAATGGGAAAAGTCCCAGTATACCCTATGCACACGAACTTCTGAACGCAATAACATCTTACAAAGAATCTATAACCATCATAAATAATGATATGAGGTTAGTAAGTGACGCGAACAAGTTAAGGTGAGTAAAGAAATAACTAAAGCTTAAGTTATGAATTTACCTAATATTGAGTGTTAGAAAAAGTGAGACGAGTCTAAAGAACACGTAATCGTTATGTCAAGAATAATCACATAAGAGGGTGCAAGAGTCCGTGAGACCAATCTCACACGCACCATGATAATAAAGTAAAGAGTTAAGAGCATAATCATCAAATAAAGATAGGGATGACCAGTCATCCATAGAGTAAGTAAACCTCATAACTAGAAGCAAGCTTCAATAATGTGTGAGTAAAGTCTAAGATAAGAAAATAAAATCTGAGATTAGCACTGATAGACTAGTAATGAGCTTGTGCCAGCACATGTAAGTCTCATAAGATGAGATCACCACCCGAGTTTACTAAGGGTCTCCGTACGTCTCCTAGTCTTAAAATTATGTTTCCATCATAGGGGCACCTAGCTAGTTGAGGCCACCAACTAAATAACTCTAGAAAGTTAGGTTTCACCTTGGATGGTGATTCCACCACTTTTCGGTGTAGGGGAGACATCGGATTTTATGTTTAGCTCATATGATCTATGTCAATTATAGCTCAGGACAAGCATCCGATTCACTACAGCCGTGAACCCCCCCCCCCCCTTACGGTGTGGGGAAGACATCGACACGGTTCACCTTAGTCGGTGAACCCTTCTCTTTAGTGTGGGGAAGACACAGATCTTGGTTCACTTTAATCGGTGAACCACCCCTTATCGATGTGGGGGGAGACACTGGATTTCATGTAGCTCGTATGATCTTTTTCTGTTAATGGTGAGAGAATTCTATAAGATAGAAAGAAAGAATAAAGTAGCATGTTCAAAGTGAGCAATCGAGAAAAGAAGCAGAATCATAAGTTCATAGTGAACTAAGTAAGGTAAGAGCTTAAAGAATATTAATCGCTAGTGTTTGATAGACATAACAAGTTGGGGTAGCCAATAAAGGAGCATGGATTATGTCCCAAGAACCATTATTATTTAAATAATCAAATATAGGGCATTTCCAATTAAGATTGGCTTATTAATAATCTTACCCAACAAAAAGAAGAATGAGAAATCTAACTCGTAGGTAGGGTAGCCTAATCATTTCCTTAGTTTTATGAATTTCTTACTCGATTCGTTGTAGGTATGGGACTACAATAAATCATTGCACTTGTAAGTAAAACATATTATCAAAGGAGATCATTGAACTACACAACAAAAGATAGAAGTGACTGAAAAATAATCTAAGTATGGAAATAGCAACTCTCGAACTAAGAGCAAAATTATAAATGTGTGTTTAATATGTTCTAAAATTATGTTCATGATTCCAAGGTCTTATGTTTATATAGATAACGAGTTGTGTGCCGTTAATTGCATGAGAACGTGTCATATACACATCATAAATCAAGACTAACAATTTATGTAGAAGTAACATGTTTACCATGATTGACATGTTGTTTAGGAAGATCTTTCCTTGTCCATGCATAGTCCGTTATGTGTTATGTGCATACACACATACATAGTACAATTTTGTACTAACCCCATATCTATTTTATATTTTTATATCCGCAGGTTCTCAAGAAGGTTGAAGTTCGCCGAAGCAGTTTGGAATAGCGATCTCCAGACTTTGTTAGGTCCTCTTGAGTTCGAGGATGCGACGGTTTATTATTCTAGCTTAGTACATTAGTTTTAGCTAGTCACAACTGTCCCTGGTGTTTCCTTTCAAGTATTTATTCAAAGCGTTGTAATAAGGCCAATTGGCAAACTATTATTATTACTATTATTATTATGATATTTAAATTCATTTGTTTAATCTATTGATAGATGGTTATTGAGTTTGATCTATTAGAATATCACTCTTATACAATGTTATATGAAGTCTATGTATACTTCGTTGATTATTAAAAAGTTTTATATGTTCCGCAAATTTAACTGTATAATTGTGATGAAAGCTAAGAAGAGGTTTGTATGTCACCTCTGAGAGTTCAACGATGCCGGTTGCGATTCTGATTCCAGAATCCAGGTTGTGAAATACTTGGTATCAGAGTATGAGTTTAAACTAACCTAGGAACTAAGTCTCAACACAACCCCATTGCCTAGTTCTAACTTATGGTTGTGAAGTACACCAAAATCATTATATAGAGACTCTGTGATGTTAGCAAATTTATGTTCTTCTACTCTTTATCATTCTTTATATAGCTTTGACGTTTTGGTTCATTCTAGTATCTAAATTCCTTCTTGTGTATACGTGTAGAAAATGAACACAAGAAGAAACGCCAACAGAAGGGTCGAAGAAGCAGCTGCTGAAGGCAATCAAGCTCCTCCTCAAGCCCTAGCCGCTGAAGCACAAGTGCCCAAACAACTTATTTGGGATGCTGGATGAAGAAGTTAGGGCGGCACTGTTTCAGATGGCCCATGCAATCACAGTGCAAGCGCAGGACATTACGGTCCAAGCAACTAGAGAAGTTGCTCCCACAGAAAATCCGCATATTAGCATTATGTCTAGTAGGTTGAGGGATTTTACAAGGATGAATCCTCCAGTCTACTGTGGGTCTAAGACCAATGAGGATCCTTAAGAGTTTGTGCATGAGGTTGATAAGATTTTATGTTCCATGGGTGGTAATGAAGAAGAAAAGGCTGAGTTGGCTGCTTACCAACTCAAAGATGTGGCTCAAGTGTGGCATAGGATGTGGGGAGATGGTCGAACACCTAAGGAAGTCCCCATCACTTGGGACATTCTCAAAACTGTATTCCAGGAGAGATTCTTTCCCAGAGAATAGAGAAAGACTAAAGTTGAGGAATTCATCAACTTACGACAAGGAGGTATGTCAGTTAGGGAATACTCATTAAATCTTGTTAAGCTTTCCAAATATGTTTCTTCTCTTGTGGCCAATTGCAAGGATGATATGAGTCGGTTTGTGACTAGTGTGTTAGAAGATTTAGAAGAAGAATTTAGGGCGGCGATTTTGTACAATAACATGGATCTTCGTAAGTTTATGGTCCATGAACAACAATTTGAGGAGAGTCGTCAGAGAAAGAGAGATCGAGAGAGCAAGAAATCTAGGCCCTCGGATCAATCCGGTTCGAGCAATAGTTATAATTAGTTTGGAGTTTGGGATAATCCCAAGTTCAAGAAGGGGCACAAACATTGAAGTAATTATACTCCTTTGAAAAATACTAATTCCAAGCAGGGAAATGAGAAGAATAACCTGATTGACCGTAGGGAGTGTGGTAAGTGTGGTCGTTCGCATAGAAGTGAGTGGATGGTAGGTTTTAATGGATGCTACGGGTGCGGTAAGAGTGGGCACGTGGTTAGGTACTTCTCAAATGCAAATAATCAGACCAAGGTAGATACTCAGCCTCGGCCTAATCCCACTATTTTAGCCGAACCTCCCAAGAGAAACTGGTTTTATGCGTTGAAAGAAAGAGAGGAACAAGAGAAGTCTGCAGTTGTGGTTACTGGTAACCTGCTTATCTTTTCCTTTCCTGTTTATGCATTATTATATCTAGGATCTACCTTGTCTTTTGTTACTCCTTTCGTATATAGTAAATTTGAATTGCTTCCTGAGATCTTACATGAATCATTTCTCGTTAGTACTCCCATAGGAGATACTGTTAAGACCCTAAGCTAAAATAAATAAATAGGAATATTGATCCTCAACTAAACACATTAGGTACTAGGCATCCAAGTGTCAAGCCTAGGTACCCTAGTACATAACCATCTAAAATGATCATGTAGAGTAAGTAGTGCCCAAGGACATAGTGAGGATCCTTGGGACATAAAATAAATATCCCAAATGAACTTTCCAGAAGAGTTAGTTAAGAAAGTGAAAGTAGCACATGGGAAAGAACATGGGCAACCACATGTGCAAACCGGTTGAGGGGACCACCCTAACCGATTTGTTTAGGGCGGTTGGGGAGACAGCGTACATACGGGTCCAACCGCGTGGGACCAAGCCCCTTAACCTGTCCTAGATCCTTAATAACTAACCTAACTAACTATCTAACCTAGGACCAACAAATAAATACCATCCAAGGTACCCGTCAACCTATGACCTTGTCAGGTGACACCTAACTAACCTAACTAACTTAGGGCCTGCCTAGTACCTAACCTATGATGGTCCAAAAGGTTGGTTATGGTCCTACAAACTTAGGGATACTTTATTAAATACCCTAGGTTACTTAATTAATTAATTTAGCAACTTAACTAATTAATTTGAATGGACAAAACTAAAATCCCAAAGCAATTTCCAAATTTCGGTTAAGACAAGTAAGAGAAAACCTAGTACCTAACCTAGGATGGTCCAAAGAGTTGGTTATTGTCCGAACAATTTAGGGGAACTTTAGTAATTACCCTAGGTTACCTAATTAATTAATTTATAAACTTAATTAATTAATTCAAAGACTAAAACCGAAACCACTAAGGAAAATCCAGATTTCGGTGAAGACAAGATTCCTCTAATCCTAGTCAATCTAAGAGGGGCGTTATTGGTATTAGCTAATTGGTATAACTTAATTAGGTTATATAGTACAAGTATAATTACTTAAAATTAAGTTCTTAAAAATTTAGTTCAATTTTATTCACCCTAAAACGCTACAACTAAAGCAAGAGAAAAACATGAAGCAAAACCTAGACGATAGCAAGAATTCGGCAAGGTGATTCGTGCAAAGTTCATAGTGATCTTCGTAGATTTAATTATACAGAAAGGTATGGGTTTTATTCTCCTGGAATTCTTCCTCAAAGAGGCTTTTCAAATGTTTTTATTTCAAGAATATTGAAACTAGGGTTGTTCCAATCGAATCGCATGTTCATCTCCCTAGTTCTCCCGATTTCCAAATCTTGTAGTATCGTAGTTTGATTCTCGATGGATTATTGATTGTATGTGGTGTTAAATTATCTTATATGTATTTTTAGGTGATTTATACGTCAAGGGAAATATATATGTTAGATCCGCATACATAGGGTGTTATTTACATGAACGTTGAATGTTATAATGCCTACTTGTGTTTCGAGAACTTGAATTATTACGAGTACTCGTTGAATTGTTTATATGTTCATTAAAGGATAAAATTTTACTTGTTTAAAATAATAGTTTGCTATATTGTATTCGCGTATGATTGACTTGGCTTGTGATAATATAATAGTTTTATTTTGTGTCAACAAATTGGCTAGCACAAATAAATTCAAAAGATGCAAAGTGATCCCAATCTCAATTCAATAAACTCATAACATAGGATATATACCAATCAATGGGACAAGTCCCAATATACCCTATCCACACAAACTTGTGAACGAAATAATATCTGACAAAAAATTAATAACAATCATAATGAATATGAAGTTAGTAAGTGACGCGAACATGTTAAGGTGAGCAAATAAATAACTAATATGAAATTGACCTATTATTGAGTGTTAGAAAGAACTGAGACGAGTCTTAAGAACATTTAATAGTTATGTCAAGAATATTCACATAAGAGAGTGCTAGAGTCCGTGAGACCAGTCTCACTAGCACCATGATGATAAAGTAAAGACTTAAGAGAATAATCATCAAATAACGATAGGGATGACCAGTCATCCATAGAGTAAGTAAACCTCATAACTACAAGCAAACTTCCATAATGCGTGAGCAATCTCTAATAGATAAGAAGATAAAAATATGAGCTTAGCACCGATAGACTACTAGTGAGCTTGTGCCAGCACATGTAAGTCTCATGAGATGATACCACCACCCCGGTGGACTAGGGTCTCCGTACGTCTCCTAGTCTTAGAACTATGTTGCCAACATAGGGTACCTAGCTACTGGATGCCACCCACTAAAGAACACTAGCAAGTTAGGTTTCACCTTGACGGTGATTCCACCTCTTTTCGGTGTGGGGGAGACACTGGATTTCATGTTTAGTTCACATGATCTATGTCAGTTATTGCTCAGGACAAGCATCCGATTCACAACAGCCGTGAAACCCCCCCCCCCCCTTACGGTGTGGGGTAGACATCAACATGGTTTACCTTAGCCGTTTAATCCCCCATTTCGGTGTGAGAAAGACAAAGAGCTTGGTTCACTTTAATAGTTGAACCACCCCTTTTTTGTGTGTGGGAGACACTGGATTTCATGTAGCTCGTATGATCTACATCCGTTAATGATGAGAGAATTTTTTAAGATAGAAAGAAAGTATAAAGTAGCATGTTCAAAGTGAGCAATCGAGAAAAGAAGCAGAATCATAAGTTCATAGTGAACTAAGTAAGGTAAGATCTAAACGAACGTTAATCACTAGTGTTTGATAGACATAACAAGTTGGGGTAGCCAATGATGGAGCATGGATTATGTTCCAAGTACCATATATTATGTAAATAATCAAATAAGGGGCATCGCCAATTAAGATTGGCTTATTAATATAATCATACCTAACAAAAAGAAGAATGAGAAATATAACTGGTAGGTAGGGTAGCCAAATCATTTCCTTAGTTTTGTGAATTGCTTACTCGATTCGTTGGAGGTATGAGACTACAATAAATCATTGCACTTGTAAGTAAAACATAATATAAAAGGAGATCATTGAACTACACATCAAAAGATAAAAAAAACTGAATAATAATCTAAGTATGGAGATGGCAACTCTCAGCCTAAGAAAAAAATTATAAATGTTTGATTAAGATGTTCTAAAATTATGTTCATGATTCCAAGGTCTTATGTTTATATAGAAAACGAGTTGTGTGCCTTAATTGCATGAGAACGTGTCATATACACATCATAAATCAAGATTAACAATTTAAGTAAGAAGTAACGTGTTGAACATAATCGACATGTTATTTAGGAAGAGCTTTCCTTGTTCATGCATAGTCCCTTGTGTATTATGTGAATACATCCATACTTAGTACAAGTGTGTACTAACCCCATATCTATTTAGTATTTTTATAGGCGCAGGTTCTCAACAATGTTGAAGTTCGCCGAAACAGTATGAAATAGCGATCTCCAGACTTTGGTAAGTCTCTTGAGTTCGAGGATGCTACGCTTTATTATTCTAGTTTAGTACATTAGTTTTAGCTTGTGACTACTGTCCCTAGCGTTTCCTTTCAAGTATTTATCCAAAAAGTTGTAATAAGGCCAATTGGCAAACTATTATTATTATTATTATGATAATTAAATTCATTTGTTTAATGTATTGATAGAAGGTTGTTGAGTTTGAGCTATTAGAATATCACTCTTACACAATGCTATATGAAGTCTATGTATACATCGTTGATAATTAAAAAGTTTTAAATTTTCCGCAAATTTAACTGTACGATTGTGATGAAAACTAAGAAGAGGTTTTTATGCTACCTCGGATAGGTCAACGACGCCGCTTTCGACTGGAATTCCAGAATCCGGGTCGTGACAGCAATACTACCTTGTTGTTGACAAGAATGATACTACTTTCCTTCTGTTCAAAATGTAGATCATACATGATCTTTCTAGGCCACAACACTTGGTTTATTGCTCCTGTTGCTGCTATGAATTCAGCTTCTACAGTAGATTGTGCATCAATATCCTGTTTCATAGATGACCACGAGAATAATCCTGAACCTAGGCTGAAACAATAACTAGAGTTTCATCTAATATCATCTGGGGATCCATCCCAATCACTATCTGAGAATCCAAGTAACTTGAAGCTTGTACACTTCTCAAACTTTACACCATAATCAATAGTACCTTTGATATATCTTAATATTCTTTTTGCTTCTCCTAAATGCATTTCACTTGCACAGTGCATAAAACGATATAAGAGACTTACAACAAATAAAATATCACAGTAGATACATTAAGCATCCAATTGAGCTTCTATAATAACCTTCATCAACTTTGTCGGCTCCATCTTCTTTACAGAGCTTCTCTTTTTTATTCATTGGCGTGCTCATCGATTTGCATTCCTCCATTTGAAATTTCTTCCGAATTTCCTTTGCATATTTCTTTTGGCAAATGAACACTTCAATTTTGCTTTGCTTGATCTCCATTCCAAGAAAATAGGTCATAATACAAAGATATGTCATTTCAAAAACTTGCAATATTTCTTATTTATAATCCTCAACCAACCTTGTATTATTTCCTGTTACCAGAAAATCATCAACATAAAGCGGTATAATAAGGATATGAGTTTCTTTATGTTTTACATACAAAGTCGATTCAGACAAGCTTTTTTTCAATTCCCAAGCTCCACATATGATCATCTATCCTACTATACCAAGCTCTTGGTGCTTGCTTTAGGCCATACAAAGACTTTTAAGTAGATAGAATTTGTCTTCATCAGCGTGTTTCACAAATCCTGGTAGTTGATCAACATATATTTCCTCCTCCAGTATGCCATTTAAGAAGCTGATTTGATATCAAGTTGGAACACCTTCCATTCCATTTGTGTTGCTATTGCGAGTAGCAATCTGATGGTGTCTAATCTAGCAATAGGAGAAAAAGTGTCAGAGTAATCGACACCATAAATTTGTGCTTACCCTTTAACTACAAGTCTCGCCTTGTATTTGTTGATGGAACTATCTGCATTTAACTTTGTTCTGAAGACCTATCTCACACAAATGACTTTTCTATCTTCAGGTTTGTTGACCAGCACCCAAGTTTTATTTTTATCAATCATGGAGATCTCTTCCTTCATTGCTTTCTTCCATTTTGGGTATTGCAAAACTTCTACGTTACTATCAAGATCATAGATGGTGACATTACACATCTGATAGATATCATAAAACAATCTTCTCCTTTTGACTGGATGATCATCTTCTAGTTTTTTTTGCCAGTGTTCTTCAGGAGGGCTGATTTTTGCTTCTAGAGAGCATCTTCCTGATTTCTGAGAGTTGTTCCAGTCCCATTGTTCATTCTAACTTAAATGAACATCTCTTATAATTGTCATCTTTCCTGTCTGAGGATGATAGACCTTGTAGGATTTAGAAACTCCACTGTAACCCACATGGATGCATGTGATTGCCTTCTTGTCAAGTTTATCACGTTTAACCTGAGGAACATGAACAAAAAAGACACAACCAAACACTTTAAGAAAACTTAGTGAAGGCTTAAACTCGTACAAAGATTCAAACGGTTTTTTATCCTTCAAAGCTTTCATTGGAAGTCAATTTTGCATAAAAAGTGCGGTATTTGTTGCCTCTGCCCAGAATATCTTGGGCAACTCCTTCTCATGCAACATACATCTGCCATATCTATTATCCATCTATTTTTCTTTCACTAACACCATTTTGTTCTGGTCTGTATGGTGTTGTAAGTTGATGCACAATGTCGTCCTTCTCACAAAATGAATCAAATTTTTTGAAGTGTATTCCTTCCCACTATCATACATCAAAGCTTGAATCTTACAAATACATTGATTTTCCACCAATTTCTTGAATTAACATAATACACCAGCAACTTCTGGTTGAATTTCAATAAAAAAATCCAACACATTCTTGTAAAATCGTTAATGAAAAGAACGTAATAGATGCTACCGTGTAGTGATGGAGTTCTTTGAGGTCCTGTAACATAAGTGTTAACTAGTTGTAGATTTTGTGAGGCTCTCCAAGTTGATTTTGGAAATGGTTTTTTTTGTTGCTTACCAAATTGGCAGGCATGACATTCAGCAGAATTTTCTTCCAAATCAGTTAAGCTCTCCAGCATCTTCAACTTTTGCGCGTTGAAAATCCCTTGATAATGATAGTGCCCGAATCTCTTATGCCATAACTCATTGACATTTTCTTTTGCTAAATACAACATTTGCTCTTTCTCAAATGGATCTAAAGAGAAACTTTTTCCTTCCATTTTGACTTTAAATAGGTCCTTCCCTGGGGGATCCTTGATCAAGCAATATTTATCTTCAAAATAAAGTTTGAAATCTTTTTCTAACAATTGACCAACACTTAACAGTTTCGGTCTAAGTCTGGTACATAAAAAACATATGTTATTGTTTTTATACCTTCTTGTGTCTCAACTGCAATAGTTCCCATTCTTTTTACTGGATTGTGACTACTATGGCCTATTCAAACATTTGTAACTCGAGTATGCTCTCTATCATGATTCATATGATTTGTTCATCCGCTATCAATCAACCACGACTCGCCAGAAACCTTGCTTCCAAAACATGATGCAACAAACAGTTGATCCTCCTCTGTAAATTTACAACTTGAGCATCTTCATCCTGCTGCTGAGTTTTGTTCTTACAAATGATTGATTCATGCCCAAATTGATTGCACTTACTGCACTTATCTTCAATCCTTCTCCAACACTTGAAAGGTGTGTGCCCGATCTTGCCTTAATGCTTATAAGGAGGGTAGTTTCCTTTGAAGCTACCTATTTTTTTTTAATTGTGTGATGCACCTTCTCCATCTGTTGGTTGGTGTTTCTTGTTCTTCTTTTTTTTTATATCATCCATAATCTTGATGCTTGGCAGGTAAAACTCCTTCAACAGCACCTTCTTGTCTTATAACACGTTGTTGTTCTTGTTCTTGAAAGGCACTTAAGAGCTCTGCTAGTGTAATACTCGACAAGTCCTTAGTATTTTCTAAGGTTGTAATGGTCGCCTCAAATGTTTCAGGTACATTTACAAGAATTATCTCAACGATCCTTCAATTGTTAAAAGTGGAACCCAACAATCTCACATGATTGGCAATGTTAAGAAGTCGGTAAGTGTATTCCTTTATGGTTTCACTATCCTTTATCTTTTGCAACTCAAACTCATGTACAAATTCAGAACTTGCATCCCTCGAATTCTCTCATCTCCTTCATACTCATCCTTAAGATAATCCCATACCTCATTTGCCGACTTCAGAGACATGATACGAGTGAAGACAGTGGATGAAACTACATCAAATAAACATACCTTTGCCTTTGATTTCCTAATTTTCCTATCCTGGTGATTTTTTATTTACGCCATCGTCGGATTGTTTGGAAACAGAGCAATGATGTATTCATCTTCTACAGCCTCCCACAGATCCAAAGCTTCCACATATGCCTCCATTCTAACAGCCCAAATTCGATAACTTTCTCCACCAAAAGTTGGTGGTGCCATTGAAAAAAAATTGCTTCTCCACTCATAGTATTCAGGAAATCCGATTGGCGCCCACACACACAGGTCCATAAAGAAATAAAGCTCTAATACCCATTGATGGTTTTAAAAAAAAAATATTTAACCTAATAACACAGGGAAATCAAAGTCTGCACCTAAAACATAAAGCCGGAAGAGAACAGAATAGAAGCAGAAGGAGAACTTTTTTATTAATACTTCATATTAGATATATAAAAGCCTAGAATGAAAAGAAAAAATAATAACACATGATCTAGCAATCACTAAACAACTCTTAAATAATAGGAAAGCATGACATACAACTAATTGACTAATTATTACTTAAAACCTAGGCAGTAAAATTAAATTTAGTGCAGTTCAATAGTAGATTCCTAACACATGCTTCATTCACCCTAGAATATAGATCACAACGTATACATTACTCTATCGAGTATATTGGCTTGAAGGACCTAAATCAATCTTTACCAATTCAATTGCTATCTATTCGTAATGGATCAATCATACTTAATTATCATCACATTACACATATAGGCAGTAGCTAAGACAATTTATCATAATCAAGTCACATAACAATCATCCTAATGTCAAGATCACAAGTTACTACTTGATAGACTAGAAGAACCTAGATCAATTCATACCAAGCCTTCTTTACTTTGATAACACAAGATTCATACCCACAATTCAACAATGATATTGACCTAAGGCAGTAGGTACAATCATCCTAACATTAACGAATTCTACTTTTATACATCTAAAAGATCAATGTTACAAAAGAGTTTTTGGTTCATAGACATTCTACACTTCACATTTTTCTATTAATTTAGCCTTATTTTTTCAAGGTCTGATTCATAGTCTACGGGACACAAGACTCTACAAATTATTCTCTTTTTTTTTTGGAAACTAAACAATACTTATACTTTATAAATAATATTCATTAATATTCTTTTACGATATATGAGAAATAAAGATAAAATTTCTTTATTATATTAAAAAGTATAAGACTAATCTTTGATAATCTTTATATCAATTATAAAAGTTGGTCAAAAGAATTAATTCTATATTGTTGTCCCATATTATATAATACTTTAAGAGTATTCTATTAAGAACTTTTCAGACAGTTATTTCGTTTAATATGACAGTGAATTAATTGTCTTTATGACATTTATCAAATTGATTGTTAGTAGATTTGAAGGAATATTTGATAATTGGATTAATAACCTTCATTTTAGTTACTACTCGTTGAATGTCATTTTGTGCAAGGATCTGGTGCACTCAATTTTTGATTTCTACCGGGAATATTGATAAAATATCGTTGTTATATTAGAAAGTACAAGAATAATCTTTGGGATTCTTTATATCTACTATTAAAGTTGATCAAAAGAATTAGTTAAATAATATTGCCCTATATTATATTAGCCTTAATGGTATTTATTAAATTGATTGTGCACATATTTGAAGTAATATTTGTAAATACATCAATAGTATTTATTTTCATTACTACTCATTGAATGTCATTAATTTGTGCAAAAGATTTGGAGCTCTCAATTTGTTATCTCTATAAATAGTAAATTTGTGGTTTTAGCTAAGAAACTAAAAAAAGATAACAAGAAAAACATGTTTTCTTATTTTGTATTGCTTGATTTTTAGTAAGTAAAATATTTTTGTTAGGTTCTGTCTCCTAGTTTTGATATTAGAAGAGCTTGTTGAATCGTGTGAAGTACACCATAACTAGTGAAATATCCTTAAGGATAGTGCCATAGGCAGACCTCAAATTAAACGAGAAGATAATCTTGATTTTCAATATCTTCCAACATGATTTATTTATTCTTACATCTTATGAGTATGTTATTTTTCTAATTTACGAATTTGAATTTTCAATATTTTAATTGTTATATTGTAGATTTAATTCACGGTGCAGGAGAAAACTAAGGCTATTACAATCTTCTGTGGGAAAGATTTTTGATGTCGCATATTTGATATGGGGTGAGATTTCGTAATCAATCAGACAATAAATCTTTGATAAGCTTAAGAAATATATGAATTTATTATTTCAATTAAAGAACTATATGCATTGGGATATCTTCCTAATGTGAGATATTTTGAAAATAATTTTAGAAAAAAGTGTGTATTGTTTTACCCCTCATGACAAGCAAATCACAAATAACTTTGACAAAAGAGTAAGTCACAGAATATCAGACTTGTTTATAGAGAAGGTAGGATTCTAAATGGTGTAAACCATGTATTTGAGAAGATCCTCGCAAACAGTGAAGTAAGCATATGTGCTTTTTAAAGAAGGGAAACAAACAGAGAAACAAAACTTAAGCATTTATGAGAGGGGGATCCTAGCAAACATGAGGTGTTTTGAATATAATGGAACAAACAAATTTATTTATATGAAAGTGAAGTTCAAATTTTTACTCTAATTGTTGTTTACTAATTTTCACGAGTTTAATATAAATTAGGGTAATATAGTTTAATTTTATTCTATTAAAGAACTACTAAAGGGGGTTGTATTGTAGGACATTGAAG
This sequence comes from Solanum habrochaites, assembly GCA_027704765.1. Lineage (NCBI taxonomy): Eukaryota > Viridiplantae > Streptophyta > Magnoliopsida > Solanales > Solanaceae > Solanum > Solanum habrochaites. The sequence continues at coordinate 196,499 of JAKWJA010001358.1, read as the reverse complement.
TCATCTTTCAATTTGAGCTTCAAGTATGATTTTGTTTCAGTCTTTATTAATGATTTTAGTTTTGTCGGGATGAGAATATTACGATGAAACAATAATCAGGCAATTCAATAGGATAATCATTAATAACATATAAATGAAATATGACAGTTGATTTCAAAACTTTTTTGCTTAATCAAAAAGAGGAAAACTAAAGACATATTTATTGCTTCAATTTGATATTTTCACCTTTTTATGGAGAAACATTAATTTTATTTTATATTTAATATTTTAGAATATAATTATTAATCATTTGAATATTGAATGGTGAAAGCGGGGTATGTTTTAAACTTTTATAAACATGGTATGCAAGGAATATTGAGACTTATTTTTATCATGAAATAAAAAATAGATTGAAAAAAATTTCCAACCGTGTTTGACACTCAAAAAGCATCTATCCATGTCAAGTGAACCAACATTCATTTTATTAAATAAAAGAATATCAACAGTAAAAATTTCTATGAATCTACTATAGCATAAGCATCCCAATTATTATGTATTCCATTTAACAGTCTACCAAAAAATTAGAATATTCGCTATGAACAATAGTAGCAGAAAAATGACTACATGTGCAGGAATACTAAGATATCATAATCTATCTCAAAATCTAGTGAAGATGTATCTTATTAAAATAAAATACTAAGTCTAGGGACATAACTCAACAATACCTATAAAAAAAAGGAACGAGTAAAGGCTCCATTGTGATTAGTGTAAAGATTGCTAAGCTACGTTGGAAATACTAATTTTCTCAAACTAGGACAAAAAGTAATCGGTGTACTTGAACATATATATGTTAAAATAGAAAAACAACAAGGGTGAGCATAAAGTTTAAACAGATATATGTTCTTCTTCTTAAACAACTTATAATTACTCCAACCCCTGAATAGATTTTTTCAAATATTTGGCTTACTCCACTTGAGAATTCTACGTTTTATGCGACCTTTGTAAATGAGTTTGCTTTTTTATGACACACTCTTTTCTCAAAGTAATTGTGATCTTCTTATCATTAAGGGGAAGCCATACACTTTCCTAGATTTTTTTTAGAATATAATACATTAGGAATGAAGCACAATATGTACAGTTTACATTAAAATTTTGTCTCCTGACTAATTGTGGAATCTCACTCCATGTCAAGTATGCAACATCAAAAAACTTTTCAATAGTAGATGTAATGACTTTTTTAGTCTCTTGACAGGGATTTGACCTGCAATATAAAAATTAAAATTTTAGGAGGTCAAATTCATTAATTAGAAAAAAACACTATTGTGGTGAGCCACTGGTAACCATCCATCCGCATATGCACTAGAGGATCCTAACCATGCAAAGTAGGATTATGTTGTTGGGTCATTGAGGTATAGCCTACATAGCAGTTTAGTCATAACGACACAATTTGTCGTTATCAAGATCATATAGTGCGAAATTTCAAAAACTCTGAAATTTTGTGAAAGAATTGTAAAATTTAAGGACACGAAGAATTTGGCTCATTTATTGAAGTTGGTTGGACTGACATCAACCTACCATAGTGGGAGGCTTCAGACTATTGTGGTACCTCTATAGCACTACTCGACCACAATAGAGGGATGAAGGGAATTCAACAACCTAGTTATATAAAATTATTATTTTTCATCTATCTTGTGAAAGAAGAAAAGACACGAGGGATGCTCTAAACCCTCCAAAGTCATATGGGGAATGGGAGAAATGGAGCATAGATAATGCAATGCAAGGGAGTTGACAGCCCAGGTAATTTTGTGCTCCTTCATCACGGTTAGTATCACGGAATCAGAGCTCATGGACAAAGTTCATCAGTTTATGTATGGGACCAATATAGGCTATATTTTCTGTAAATTGACAAATTGGACCTATTTTTACCGCATTATTTATCGTTTCTTTATGAATATTGCATGTATAGTCCTTCGTATATGGAGTCTGAATTGTTAAAGATTGTCGATATTGTTCTTAAGGTTTGGGGAAAATTTAATGGCTAAAGGGAGGTCCTTCAGGTCTTGATTTTTAACCTTGAGTTTTGTTGCTCAGGTGGTTGGTGGTAATTGGAAGGTTAGGAGTGAAATTGTTGGGTTATAACCATTTTACTTGTGGTAATAAGGGGAACAACTGTGTACTCCTAATGGGTTTAGTATAAGACCATTTATATTGAGGTGATTTCTGTTGTATAATGTATGTGTTGAGCTTATGTGCTGCTTTAGGATATCACTTGTAATAACTATATAGGAAATCAAAGGGGAGGATATGTATTTGAAATTGTCTTGGTAATCTCATGCAATGAACCCTTTTTATTTTAATTGTGAGTTTCAAGTGTTATTATTCATTGTGATGATGTAATGCATGAGTATTTGTGATTGTGATATGATATGTTACCATGCAAATATAGGAATACTAACAGTTGGCTACAAATACCACAATGGTATGAATACTAACGAATGGCTTGAATACTACATCTGGTATAAATACCGGCATTGGTTGACTTTGGAACCACAATGGTGTACTAATTCTTTGTGTGTCGATTCTATGAGAGAATTGGGTTGTTTGTTATTTTATATTTGTCACATATTGGTCGATGAATTGTCGTATTTGTGTTAAAGTGTTGGAATATGGTTCTTGTATAGATTAGGTTTGCATGTTAAACATTAGGATAATGTTTTAGGGATCTTTAGTGGTCCGGGCTACTTAAAAGTGTGATAAACTATGTATTGTTGATTATATATGATCATGTGGGGCATGTTATCATGTGAATGTTAACCCAGGATAAGGATTGAAGGTCCATGATATGCTACACTTCTGATTATATTGGTATGTTATTTGTTATCGAAGTGGTGTTTACTAAGTTAGGCATATGACCAAGAGGTCTGGTGCATGGTTTAAGTATTGGGATTGGTTATGGTTTTCCAGTTTTTTTGAACATATATAAAAATGTGGATGTTATTTAATATGGATGAGTTGATCTAACAATCCTATTTCAGGTACTGTTCCGAAAGGACTAGGGTGTGGGCATGAGAACTTGAGATCGAGTAATAGGTTGGTTGATAGGGATGGTGGTGAACTTATCTTATTTTTGGAATCATGGTGATTGGAGGGCTAAGATTTTACTTGATATTTAGGGTGGTAACAGGTATGCTCAGGAAGCCTTCGGGTGGTATAGATATCTTATCTTATCATCTTATACACACACACATACATACATACATACATACATACATATATATATGTAGTAATGAGTTTCACAAACTATTCAACAAAAAAATATAATTTGAATTAGAAAAACGATCAACCTATTCAAATAACTTCTTTATCATATATATGTCAAATGATTAAACATTTGATGAACCTGTAAAGTTTAGACAAGACGACTTGGTAGGGTTATTAAAATTTGTACTAATTTATATTTTTACGTTATTAGGTCCATGTGATATATTAATTTGAAAAAAAAAATGAATACCTAAAAATTAATAAATGGCTCTAATTTGATTAAAGAAAGAAATACTTTGCAGTTATTCTCTATTATTTTATTTAATGACTTTCGAACTTTTTAAAACATATATAGGAAATGAGTAAAAGAAAATATAATAATAATAATAATAAATATATGCGATGAGTAAAACATCCAAAAGAGAAGACTAAAACAAATTATATTGTCGGAAAATAATTTGAAACACATATGTAATATGATTTTGCTACATATACATTATCAAACATTTATATTCCTTATATGATTTTTTTTTATACATCTTGCTATTTAACACATGGAGTTAAATGTACCGTCTGAAGTTCTAAATTATGTGGCAATTTTGACTTATCGAGAATTAATTTGACTAATTTTATAAAATTAAATTGGATTAAATTAACTTAATATTACAAAATTGAAACACACAAATTAAAAGAACTATACAAAAAATATCATATGTTGTAATTTTTCTCAATATTGCTTAAGGTTTATATAACTAAAATGAAAAATATCACACAAATTGAGATGAAGGAATCATACCTTTTAGAGTTGTATAAATTCTGAGAACAATTTTATATTTGATGTTGTAATTCTCTTTTATTATTCATACTAAATTATACACGTTAGGTTATATAATTGTAATGAGAAAATAAATCATGAATAATAAAGAAATACATAAAACTAATGAAAATTATAAACCCAACCATACTAAAAATGTACATATTGTAGAGGAAATATTATTTTATAAACCAATTGAGAAATAGTAATGTATGGTCTAATTTGGATCGTAAAAAGAAAAGGTAATGTATGAGCTCTTGCAGGTTTTTTATTGTTACATATTCTCTTGCATGTTGAGAATGTGGACAATAATAATTAAAAGGTCAAATGGATCACTAACACATTATATTGTTCTTCTAATATGTTGCAGATGTTGTAAGCAAATACACCAAATTAAAAGAATAATGATCTTTGATAAGAAAATAATTTTTTCCCAACTTGATAATGCTGGACAGAAAGCAGGAAGGAGGCACCAAATAAGGGTAATGTAAGAATAAATTTAAAAATTAACAAAATTGTACACTTTTATAATGTTTTACAAAAAAAAACTGCAAAGTGAAAAGTGAATGTGAAGAGACTACACGGTAGAAAAAAGAAGTTGACAAAATAAAATTGGCATGTCAATTGTTTAATAAATTTTGCTTTTATACAAACTTAGTTTATCTAATAGTTATTGTCATAGTAAAATGAAGGGAAATTTGTATATTATAGCAAATTTTTCATTCAAAATAAATGTTATAGCTATCGTTTTATTTAATTTCAATTCTTAGAGAACATATTTCAAGTCTCGCCTTTTTCCTCTGAATCTCGTTTGTCAGTCTCAATTCTATCCCTCTCTCTCAATTCTATGCTTCACCTCTCTCATTTTTATACAAACACAAATGTAAAAATTGTGTTTGAGTTTGTATAAAGTGAGAGAGTATATACAAATACAAATGCATATATCTCCGTCCTATACCCTATAATTATACTAATACAAATTTTTCTTTGTCCAGTTTTCCTTTCTCTTTCTTTCTCTTTTCGCTTTAAACAAACACAAATTATACAATACAATGTACAAATTGTGTTTGCATAAAGAGTGAGATTTGATTTACAAATAAAAATGATTTAACTTAATTCAGTTGGATATTAACTGGATTCAATTGTATACAAATTCAAATTGAGCAGATCTATACACTATCCATGATATATATATCCGCTTATCTACTTTATCTACTTTATATATATATATATATATATACACACACACACACACACAAACAATTCACCTCTCTCTCCACTCTATTCCCTCTCGCTCGCAACTCTCCTCTCTCTATCATAATATCACTAATTACTCTATCTTAACACAAAGAACATATTAATATACAAACTCAATTTTTATAGACACAAACACATAATTGATACAAATTGTTGCGATTATCTACGGATTGGATTCATGCGAATCAAATGCCTAAAATTTATACAAATCCAATATTTTTATGTTTGTTATTCTTAAAATTAACTATAAATAAATTAACATACATTTAATTTGTTTGGCATTCCATTTGATATACACATTAAATATTACAATCCCTTCAAATTATGGACTAACTTCTCGAATTCTCCAAAAGGAAAAGAGAAAAGTTTAGCTTGATAAATTAATCTTTTGAGACAAATACGTGTCACGATCCAAACCCACACTAACTCTACTGTGAGAGAACCGCTACTATAATCCAAACAAGCAACTACACAAAAAACTAAGGCATTTAAAAATACAGAAGAAGGTTTATACGAATAAATTATTTATTAAGGATTTCTCATAAACTCTGAAATTTAATAAAACAAATGAACTAATATGAATGCGATATAAACCCCTAGAACCTGAAAATCAATGTAAAATTTTGAGTTGTCATTATCCGCAATAATCATATAATCAAGAAGTGATTCATGACATATAGTTATTCGTTCTTTTGCAATTTGTGTGATTAATAATGTATCATTCTCATATATACTTGAATCATAATGAAGTAAGAACAAACATATATCACACAATCATGAAATCACAAGCATCACCTACCTCGAATCGAAGCTTGAATCCCCTAATGCACTTGAATCTTCCTTTTCCGAATTCTTTCCGCTTCTTCTAGGTCTACAAACAATTAATATACGCAAGGATCTACAATCAAAGGTCCAATTATCCAAATTATGACAAACGCAATAACTCTAGACCAACCCAAGATCCTCGTACCCTATTTTGGACTTTTTGCACCATAGTTCTTAGATTAGCACCCTTCCCCATCGATACTAACCTAAGAAAATAGGTTCTACAGATTGAAAAATGGATTAGGGGAATTAAAATCTTACCTTTAGCCTCAAGAATGATGAAAAATTATAAAGAACTTGTCTGGGGTCGCCTCCTTAGCTCTAAAAATTGAAAAGTGCAAAATAAGATTGTTTAGGACTTTATTAACAACTTTAAGACACGTTGGGCCCACCATGATGGACCCACCTGCTACAACGGCCCCGCTCTAGACGCCCAAAATCTCGCCCCAATGGCCTGAACGGAGACATAATGTACCCATTCACACTAAGATCATTTTTGGGGAGTTGGTACGACTTCCTTATAGTCTTGGTAATACATTCGTGTAATCAAATTCAGAATTACATCTCTGATTCCTCACTAGATTTTCCTAGACCTCGCTAACTCAATTTCGTCCAAATCTGAACTAGGCAAGGAATTTCAAGTTACTACCAAAAAAGTTTCTGGCACCAATGTTTTTCCCATTGACTTTTCAATAACCGCGAAACCTGGTTATTACAATAGATACCAATTTATGCACCACTTGTCCCCGAGTGATCAACTAGGGAAGATCGGCTAAAGTAAGGGTAAATTAGTACTTGAATCACTAAACAAAAAGAGATACTTGTCTTTCATGTCCTTAGATTTTGAACATCACAATCAAGTATTTCAACCGGTTCTTCTTCATATCGAAGGTCTAATTTAACAAAACAAGGTATCACGTTATGATATAATCTATATACCCAACTCATCAATTGGATAACTACACATCCTCCCTTACAATGCCTCAATGAAGTCATTTAAACACTCGAGTGATAAATATTGTTATATGTAAAATTAACTAATCCACAAAAGCGATTCTCAATAACCCTTAAAGTTAATCGCACACATGTATGGAATATGTATCCAGGACATTGACACAACATGGGACAAATTCTTTCTCAGATAACCATGATAACATTCTAAACCGATACTCGCTTCAATCATAAGTGAACCGGAAAAAACCAACAAACATTCATAATTCCCAAACAATCCCAATTCTTAACAACATCTACATCCCATAACATAAATTCCCATGAGCTTAAGTCATAACAATTTTGATCTTTATAAATCAGATACTTATCGAGGGACATGTTTAGGAGTACAACCTCACTAACAACACTATCGAAATACTGGATTTAGTAATTGTAGATTACCTCTTAATAACAAAACAATTGGACCTAATCATCCCCACATTCATCCACACATAATCGATAAATGACCTCGACGAGACGATGAAATATTAGATTGTCGGACAACCATCTATACATAGGGTAGCACTTCTATAAATTCTCATAAGTAAGGTGGTACATGTAGAACAACTAAAATACTATAACAACTCTAAGATAAAACCAATAATGTCCTTCGAAATAACCAACTCTTCCCTTTCATCCCACTCAACCAAGAGACCATCACATGATTGGTAAACCTGGACCACCACTAGAGATTCACCCACAAAATGAAATACATGTGTGACCATAGCTAGTTCATCACACTCACAACCATGTACAAAAAGAAATGCATAGTCACATAAAAATTTATCGAATAACATGAAAGGTTAAACTGGAAAAGTCTATACCAGACATTTCCATTCACTTTGCTCAACATACTTTTCACATCGTTCGAGTGAAGACACCACTCTTAATTCTAACCACCGTTATAACAACTCTGATCATTGGCCTTGCTCTGAACCAACACTTTTAAAATGGAAACCTTTCTTTGATGCTTTAACAATCAAAAGTAATAAAAATTTACAACTCAACCTAGGTGTAAGTCCTTTCAAATTCTCTATTCCTAATACAATTGATTATTCCACACCTTGAAAAAATATATCACCATGAATGTAGACTTTTAATGAAAATTTTGAATTATAAATTCAACTGTCTAACACTATCCCCTTATTTATGAACATTATCTTATTCCTCGATTATTTTTATGAATTCATGGATCTTGGATTATCATGGACCGCATCTCCATCTATCTCAGATTTCTTTCGCTAGGAATTCCATTATAGTCATTACAAAATTCAAAACAAAAAAAATACTTATCATCACATTCGATATTCGATATAGTTCCTGTACACTCCTTTGTCAAGTCCTTTTCAATAGTTTATAATCAATCTGGTGGACTTGTGACCCTACTACCATAGTCACAATAAAGCGAATGAAATTGCGCCTATCTTTAAAGGCTATACTACATCCGACTATACTTAGATCTTTAGAACTCTATTTGATGGTGTCCCACCAACTCTTAAAACTTCACATACAACCACATTACTGCAAAATATTAGAAAAAACACAACCTTTAATACTCACAAGTCATAATTAGTACACCAAATTCTCTTAGCCCCAATCTTATTATATAGTTGAATCCAGTCACAACCTACTTCAAACTCATATTAAAATTATTCTCCTCAGCCCTGCTATCGCTACAAGTCAACATTTTAATCAACATAACACCTCAAACTGAGAAATACCCATCAAATTCAAAGGACTAACCCCATTTTAATACACATTTTCTTATGACTTAAGATATTTGTACAGTCCTCATATTACCATCCTTCTTCTGAACAAACAAGATAGAAGAACCAATGGGGAAGCACTAGAACAGATGAAATCTTTATCAAGAAGCCCTTGAACTTGAGCTTTAAGCTCCCTCAATTCTAACACTCTAGGAAGAATCAATAAAGGGGGATTCGACCTCAACATCTAAAATATGAAAAAATTACGTCAAACAATCCTGCCCCACCAGTTTCCTACCTCATACAAATGATACGACCTTAGCTGACTTAGGCTTGTACCCCTTTCAGACTCTAACCTTTCCTTACCCTAGATATCTATAGTTACCGATTTAATGTTACAATTAAGTCCGGCATAAAAAGGGGACAACAAAGTCATTAAGATTATATCAAGTCAATCATATACTACATAAACAAATCAACCCAAGTTTAAAAACTCTGAAGCACAATAGACAACACGATACATCCAAACATTCACACAATTATCGGTTGTTTAGAATGCACATCCAGATTTCTCGCTTACGAACCACATTGTAATTTATCTACACCTTAGCGCCTAATCTATTGATGGACTTTTTTTTAAAATAAGCTGCACAACAATCAACCTGTTACAATTGGCACATTTTCAATATTTAGGCCAGGAATACTGGAACATAATCATATCCAAGAACCTAAATAATACACCGTTTACATTTATAGTTAATTTCAGAAAACAAGAAGCACACATTCACCCTTCCAAGTTACAACTCGCAGATAAGTCCAATTTCTTTAATTAGTTTGTTCTATATACGACTATCATTTATGCCTCATAGGGTCCCTAAGTCCAGATACCAATTGGAACCTTCTCAGTTCATATTAGCTTGCTTGTGTTCCATCTAGTTCACTTCGTTGAGATACCCATTGGAATCGGGAGATACCAATTGGACTGAACCTATACCACAATAGACAATAGTATCTATCGATCCCCATAAAACTGCTAATTTCAATTATAGAACTTGGTTGAACCCGATTCTTACCTGCCTCATTCTTTAAATGATAGTACTTAGATCTTAAATCGATCTTTCAAAAAACTAATGAACCTTTCCATTGATCGAAAGTGTAATCTATACGAGAAAATTGATACTTTTTCCGAAAGGTAACCCTATTCACATGTAAGTAATCCATACATATCCTTTAGCTAGTGATGTTGTTACCATTTTTGTTGCTCTAGTTCGGACCATAGAGTGAAGGAGGAAAGATACCAATTTGTATCAACCAGATACCAATTGGATTTAAGTCATAGCATGAAGGAGTACAAAAAAGTGAGTTTTTTCTGAAGTCCTATAGCCTCTCGAATAAAAATAGGGACGTCCTCGCACCGTTAAGAAGATTCTACTAAACTCGTTTTGGTACAATGAGATCAATAAACCTAGGGCTCTGATACCAAATTTTTAACGACTCAGACTTTCGTTATTGAAACCCGCTCTAAATCAACGGTGGGAGAACCACTACTACAACCCAAATAAGAACCTAAACAAAATAAACTATGATATATAAAGATAAGGAAGCAAATTTAGATGACTAACTCATATATTAAGGATTTCTCAAAAACTCTCAAAGTTTATTAAAGCAAATGAACTAATACGAATGCAGAACTATAACACCTAGTACCTAAAAATTAATGTACCAAAACTCTAACAACGACAAGTGTAAGAAAATGGGGTACAACCCCGAAACCAAACAACGACCTTAAACAAATAGCCTAAGTCCAAAGAGAGTGAACTTAAATAAGAGAGATCCCTGGAAGCCTGAACTGAATCATCCTTGAATCTTGTAACGCTCAATACTCAGAAATCGAGGTTTGTCAATAGACATCAGAAGATGCCCTCTACTCAACAAAAATAAGAGCAAAAGCAGTATCAGTACACAACCACAGTGTACTGATAGGATCACACAACTATCCCATTAAGTGAAATACATATATGTAATTGCAACAATAATCACATACTATATCGAACATATACAATATTTAAAATCACATGCTTCAACAATTTCACATTTATCAATTATCACAATTATGTGAAGTAGTTAATCATCTCATGGAACCCAATTCAATTGTCTTCTTATGGAACCCAAAGCCAAAATTTTAGTGCACTGGAACGCGGTACCCGATCTAATATTAGCTTGTCAGAACGTGACAATCTAATCCTCATTTTATACTGGAACGTGAAAATCGATCCTAGTTAGTTTGTTGGAATGTGAAAATCTAATCCCTTTTAATGCCAGAATGTGTCAACCGGTCTATGTTAGCTTGCCGGAACGTGGCAATCTGATACCCAAACACGCACCATAATCACAATCATTAGTATATCTTCAATTGTACAATCAAGAAGTGATGATGACATATAATTATTCGTTCATACTCTTTTATAATTGTTCGTTCATACTCTTGTACAATCATGAAATCACAATCATTACCTAACTCGAATCTAAGCTTGAATCCTCTAAGGCACTTGGATATTCCTTTTTTGAATTCTTTTCGCTTGTTCACGGTCTACAAATAATTAATGTTCACGGTCTACAAATAATTAATGTTCACAAGGATCAACAATCAAAGGTCCAATTATCCAGGTGATAACAAACCCAATTGCCCTAGACCAACCCAAGATAATAAGTTTAGGGCTTTCTCCACCATAGCTCTAAGATCAAAACTCATTCCTGTCGATATTAACCTAAGAAAATTGGTTCTACGGATTATAAAACGGATAAGGTGAAATATTAACTTTAGCCTCAAGAATGATCAAAAACTATCAAGAACTCGTATGGGTCACCTCCTTAGCTCTAAAAATCGGAAAGCGCCAAATAAGTTGGTTTAGGGGTTTGTTAATGACTCAAAGTCACATCTGGCCCACCACGGCCGCACAAAACCTCTTCCCAAAACCGCTCTAGCGCCTAAAAACGGAGACAAAAAGTATTGTTTGATGCTAAGATCATTTTCGGGAGTTCTACTCACCCAAATTTGATATTGTAAAGTGGTACGAGTTTCTTATCATTTTGGCTATCCATTCATGTAATCAAATTCATAATTATGTCATTTCTTACTATATTTCCCTAGACTTCACTAACTCAAATTTTGTCCAAATGTGGACTAGGCAATGAATTCCATGTTACTACCATAAAGTTTTTTTGGCCTCACTTCTTTTTCTGTTGGCTTTTCAATAACGACAGAACCAGTCGTTGCAATAGGTATTTCCATTAAGTGGCTGAGAAATATTAAATCGATCAAATAAATCATTTAATGATAGGTAATACATGGAACATTGTAATAACTTTCGTAACTGATTTAGATTTGAAGGGGCGAAATATTATTAGGAGTGAAGGTTTTGATATGTTAATAATCATTGTTTTATTATATCAGTTAATAATTAATAATTTATTATCAAATCAAAGTGAAGTTATTGGACGTCTAATTATGACATTTTTTCATTAAAATATTATTATTTGATTAATTAATTTAAATTTTAATTTAGTGAAGGGGCAAAATGATAATTCAATTTTGAAAATTAGAGTTCTCTACTTTTAATAATATATGATATGACAATGATAAACTTTTATTCCTACATAATTATTATTTTGTAGTATAAAATAATTATCCAATTATAAGAACTAATTACTAAGTATATTAAGATATTTTTGAATCGGAAAAAATACGATCTTAAATAAAAATTCACAATAACTTGATCTAAAAGGAATGAATTATATATAGATAAATAAAAAGTGCATGTCATTGTTTTTGTAAATAAGATATTTTTATATTTGCAAAGAGTATCAATACTACCAGGGGCGGACCCACCCTTGGTACAGGGTGTTCACCCGAACATCTCGGTAAAAACCACACGATATATATAAGGTAAATTTTATGTATTCGTGTAGATGAATATATTTTGAACCCCCTCAATAACAAATAAAAATTGATGGCTCGATGGTAAGACCCCTAATATTAAGTTGTGCACTCAGGTTTGAATCCCTGCAACAACATTTATTTATTTTCCTTCTTAGTTTCAGTTTAATTTTTTATTTAAAAAAATCAGTTCTATTTTTTCAAGTATTTTTTATTTTAAAAACGTGCCAAAATGTGATTTTAAACCAAAAAATATTCAAAGGCCTATTTCGACAGACTTATTTATACATTTATACTTTTTTTTTCGAACTCCTGAACGGAAATCTTGGGTCCGATACTACCTATATTTAAAGAGTTGAGAAAAATTAAAACAAGCATACCTGATAAATGAAAAAAAAAAAAAAAAAGAAGAAGAGGCAAATATGAAAAAATAAGTTTCATAGTAAAAGAACTCTTAACGTTTTTACAAAAAAATTAAAGATAAAATAGAGATGAAAAAAGAGAAAAGCAATCTTAGTATTAAAAAAACAATTACCTGGAGATTGAAAATGCAAGAAAGAATGTGATCATGATAATTATGAACTTTCTAATATCCGAATACAACAATTCGGCTCGACATCAAAATTAAATTATCACTATTAAAAAACAAATATAAATATTAAAAGATATGTTCATCACATTTTCCGTACAAAAAACAATAGTTTATTTGTAGAAATAAGCTAATCATAAAAATTAAATAAATACTATGAAAATATTTTACTTCATGTTATCAGTTTGATTTATAAAAAGCCATTTCATGTGCACAACAAATCAAATTTTATTTGTGCTAGTGTAAGACAATCCCTTCATATGATGGAAAAAGTAATTCCTTCAAGTAGTCTCTAACCTTGTTTTTTAGTACCCATATTTTCTAACAATTTCATATTAGAATTGAATATACATTTGTAAATACATAAAACTCTGTGAAAAATTAGGGAAAATATAACTTCTTAGTATAAAAAATTTAAGAACAAAGCTCGAAGAATTGAACAAAACATTAATAGAGGGAATGAAAAAGAAATCAAACTCAAAATATGGCTCACCATTTGGCTGAGAAACGGATGTCAGATCAATTGTCATCTCTGAACTTATGTTTATAAGATTTTGCCCATACTTTTGGACTTCTACTTATTTGAAATAAAAAGAATTAGTGAAAAAAGAGAAATAAAAATAGAAAAAAATCAAGATTTTTATACCTTTATTTTATAAGGGAATTTTGATATTTCACTTTTCATTTGTGATATATATATATATATATATATATAATATATATATATATATATATATATATATATATATATATAAGCCATGATTAAGATGACCAATGACAGTAGTGTAATTTTAAACATTATTTATGGGCAAAGTTATAACTTTATAATTGCATAATTAGTGGTCATAATAATTTTCTAGAAGAATCCAATAATTTTTTTCAAGAGTCACAAAAAGTTTTAGTTCATGTGTGGCCCCACATAATCATTTTATTTTATTTTTAAAAATTAATTTGTATTTGTTTGATTATAATTATGTAAAAAATATTTATACAATTAAAATAGTTCATATATGTTTATTGCTACTACAACATATTCAGTATAACCTACAATCCGTTATGATGTAATTTCTTTTTAAATTATGTACAATGTTTTTTAAACACAAGTATTCATACAGTTTTATCAAAAAGGGTAAAAAGTATATACTTAAACTATCCGAAATAGTTCATATTTATTCTTATATTATATTTCGGCTCAAAATACTCCTTCCCGTCAATCTATTGGGTCAAAAGTCCAATTCTTATTAATGGAAGTTGTTAAATATCACGTGAATGCCACATTGCATGCCAATAGGGTTCCTGCCACATAGACTAAAAGGAAAAGGGTAAAAAATATTTTTAAATTATCCGAAATAACTCATATTTACTTAAACAATATTTCGGCTCAAAACCACCCTTTCTGTCAAATTATTGGGTCAAAAGTGTCCTTATTAACGGAAGTTGTTAAATATCATGTGGATTCCACATTGTACGCAAATAAGGTTCCACTGCCACATAAACTAAATCTGTAAATCTTTATTACTCTTTTCCCCCTCATTTCATTAGTATCTAGAAATGATTTTACTCCTTCTCCCTCATTTTGCGGCTAAGAGTTTCAAAGTTTTCTTCGTCGATAGGTTTCAAAGTGGATCTTCGTGGTTGTAGGTTAGTAAATCTTGTTTCTTATTTTATATCCAAAATAATATTAATTTAATCTCCAAAATAAATTTTGTTTTATCTTAAAAAATTGTGACTTAAATAAGAAACACAAATATCACAATTCTAAAGAGATTAAAAAAATAGAGTCGATAATGTAAGAATAAAAAAACGGACAAAATTATGAGTGCATAGTTGTATTTTAATAAAACACATAATCAATTAACGTCAAAATTTTGAAATTGTATAAATATATGGAAACAAAAATTTATTTGACACATAATTATATATCATATGCATATGAAACTTCCACAATAGATAAACTACACATTGACCTTCGTATAATAGTGAATTGCACTTTATAGTCTTGATTTCTACTTCTTGCAATCTTAAATTGTTATAAATTAGTTTCATTCGTTGAGAGTAAGGAGCACATTAAATATTAGATTATGAATTTGTTACAACTTAAAAATAATTTTTTTCTCAATTGATATCAATACTTGAATTTCAAAATTAAAATACTTTATTACCTTATAAAAATTAAAAATTTTGATTGTTATCTATAGAATAGAGATAAAAAAATACTATAAAAATAATTGTGAATCGTTTTCATTTTAAAATTTGTTAAACGGCTAAATAGTTACAAAGACTTAAATTTTATAAATATATAATTAATCTAAAGTTTGTACGCACTCCCTTTCTATTTATATAATTTTAATTTAACTTAACATGAAGATTTTTTTTAAAGAAAAAAACACTTTTAAAGCTCGTGGTCTAAAACAAACCATAGATGTTCATATGACTATAAATCATCTTATTAATAATAAAATGAATATTTTAATGACAAAATGATATTAAAATATATGATACATCATTCTTTTGAAATTGACTACAAGAAAAATATGTCACATAAATTATTTTATAGTAAATTTTTCATACTGTAAAGAGTTAATTATATTATATCCCTACTTTTTTCAAATTAATTTTTTTTTATAATTAAATAATTTCAGATAAATCAGCACACATGCGGATACATCGATCGTGATACATTGCTATTGAGAAAACCTGCAGACACATAGCTCACGGATGAATTCGAGAGGGGAGGGGTGTACTCGAGAGAGAATATGGATGTTCGAGAGGGGAGAGATGTATCCATGAGAAGATAGGGATGTACTCAAGATGGATAAAAACGTATTTAAAAGAGGATAGGAATGTACTCAAAAGGAGATACTGATGTGTCTGACAGGGGATATATATAAGAGAACCCTAGGCCCGCCTATGGGGCGCCACAACAAACAATGATTCCCTTTTAACTCATTTTTTTCCAAATTAGCCTTCTCTTTCATTAAAAGTTGCGACTTTTACAATTTTTTGACTTTTTATGAAAAGCTACGACTTTTATGAAGAGATGCAACTTTTACAAAGATTTTCAATTTTTACAAAGAGTTGCGACTTTAATGAAGAGTTGCATCTTTTATTAAAAGTTGAGACTTATATGAAAGATTGTGGCTTGTCCAAAGAGTTGTGACTATTTCCATAAGGCACAATAAACATTTATTCCTACTACCCTTTGTCGTCTATTAAAAAAAGGATTTTCTACCATTTTAAAACAAAATATTTATTCCTACTACCCTTTGTCGTCTATTAATAAAGGGATTTTCTATCATTTTAACACAAAACATTTATTCCTACTACCCTTTGTTGTCTATTAATAAAGGGATTTTCTATCATTTTAACACAAAAAAAAATTCTGAACTTCTTCTTCCTCTTCTTCTTCTTTTCTTCTTCTTCTTCTTCTTCTTCTTCTTCTTCTGCACAATTAAATATTTGTGCACTTTTCTCCTGTTGACTGGCTCACTGACACCATTGATTTTGTATCAACACACTGGTGAATAAAACTGTTCTGTCCTTAGACGATCTATTCCTTTAAACCTTAAGTACAAGAATGAAATATTTGCTTAAGGGGACACTGTGCAATCAATGGGCTCAACTTTTTCCTTTATGTTTCGTTTTATTGTTAAAGTTTCAATTTTTTTTACAATCATTAATTTATGCTTTATTAATTTTAATTTTTTTGAGTACATGTTTTAAACATTGTGGTTTATGTTTATGCTTTGATCATTATGATGAAGTAAAGATATGTTAATCAAGAATTTAATGTAATCATTAGACTATTGGTGTCATGTAGATTAGAATTATTAAACTTATAAATGACTTTGATCTTTATAGAGTTTTCGGTGGCTAAAAGATCCATGGGATGTCCAAGAAAGGAGTGTTTAGAAGTTATGGTAGTTCCACACTACCTTGGAGTTTTATTTATTGATCTTTACATCTCATTGAGACATCCAATCGATTAGTGACAATCAAAAAATAATGGAATGTAGTGGGATGTAAGTATTGTAGTCAACCTCATTCAAACATTTGGCGTTCAAATGTTGGGGTGGAGTCAATGAATTATCTCTCAAAGTAGGATGAATCCATATTTATCAAATATAAATAAATAATTATCTCCTTATAAACTTTAGATTAAAAGTTTCAAAAAACAATGTTTTAACCATGTTTATTGAAACATAAACAATAAAATATGTCTTTTGTCTATCAAGGTAGTGTCATCGACTTGATTTTGAATAAGAGACTTATGAAGACATCATTTAATCCAGATTATTTGAGTGACATATGTTATTGCACCGAAATCCAAGAGATGTATTTTTATATATTGATAAACTTATCAAGTACACACCTCATTAAATACACACCTCATTAAATAATATGTAAAATATTAAGATTCTGTATGTAGTGGCCTTGAATATGAGAAAAACTCAGGAGTTGATAAATAAAATATTTGTACCACTTTCTAAAAATACAAATATAAATAATGAAACAATTACATATCTTATCGAAAGACTTTGATGATGAACAACTACAGTATAATGAATAACTAATAACAAAATTCATAAACACTTAAAATAAAAAAAATTTCGTTTTAAGATTGAAAAAATATTTCATATCTTTTTTGGATAAATATTCTTGAAAATTTATCATAGGGTTGTACCCTCTCGAAAACACTTATATTATCAAATGTTCAGAATTAGATTATTGACATAGTTCATCACCGTGCAAAGTAGAAAACCTCTTGTAGTTGATGAATAAAATATTTGTACCATTTTTTGAAATAAAAATATAGACTATATATATATATATATAATATATATATATATATATATATATAATATATATTCCCTTATGAATATATTTATATCAAATAATTAGTCTTATTTCATGTAAAAAGTGTGACTTTTATGAAAAGTTGTGACTTTTATGAAGAATTGTCATTTTTATGAAAAGTAGTGCCTTTTATGAAAGATACAACCTTTCTAAAGGGTTGTGACTTTTCTAAAGAGTTGCAACATTTCCAAAAAGTTGTCTTTATGTAAAGTCGTGATTTTAATGAAGAGTTGCGACTTTTACATCAAAACTTGTAACTTTTTTGAAAAGTTGTGACTTTTATGAAGAGTTTCGACTTTTATGAAAAAATATGAATTTTATAAAAAGTTGTAACCTTTCCGAAGGGTTGTAACTTTTCCAAAGAGTTGTGTCATTTCTAATAAGGTATAATAAGAATATACTCACACTATCCTTTGTTGTCTATAAATAGAAGAATTTCCTGTCACTATGTGTTTTTCCATTTTATTGTAGTCGAATTCAAATACATTAATTAAATTTCTTACGAAGTTTGTTTCATTCCTCAAAGTTTTCTTCTCTCCTATTTTATGGAGCTTAATCTTTACTTTAAGCCTTATTAAACTTTCAGCAAAGACTAATGAAAATTGATCTTTTTTTTTGTCTCTTTCTACAGGCTTCTTCTTATAAACAAATAAACTGGATTTTGATTGCAATGCGACATTAGGACTCTTGCATCTCTCATTACACAACTTTTTAACGGTGTTGAAATGGTTGAATTCATTACATTTGGTTCTTCAGTTAACAATTTTTTTTTGCCACTATTATTTGCAAGTTTTTTTTTTCCATAGGTTGAATTCAAATAAATTATTTAAACTTCTTATGAAATATGTTTCATTCCACAATGTTTTCTTCTCCCTATTTAATTAAGCATAATCTTTTACTCTAAGTCTAATGATTCGTGTATCTATTCCTTTTATTTATTTGCTATTTTGGTGAATATTTTTAACTATGTTAAGAATTCCAATAAGGAAGGTTGAAAATTTATCTCCTCTTTTGTCCATTTTTACAAGTTTTTTCATAAATATTTTTGGAGAATTACTTGTGGGTTGTACTATATTTGATAGCACACAACAACAAATATATGATAACTGACATAGAACCAATGATGAAGATTGCTAAAATAATCAAACAGATTGGTGTCTTGCTTCCCACAATTAGTATATTATTTTGATTGTTTTTTCTTAGGTATAAACAATTCGTATGTCATTGCACTCTTCCCATAATATTAGTATAGGCACAATTAGTCTACTTCTTTTGTTGCAACTTAAGTAATTTTTGATATTTCTTCTTCTGTTTTTTTGGGCATAATAGGAGATCGACTTTTCTTGAAGAAAACAAATGTTCAAAATACACTATAACAAATATATTTTTTATCAACAATAAATATGCACATTAATGAAAAGTGCTAGAGCCTTTACCGACATTATTTAATTTCATTAGATTCAATGTTGCTTTAATCTTTAGGAACATTTATAGGAAGTACTAATTGCCTATGAAAATACATATTTGGCGATAATTATACTATTAATTGTTATTAAATATCATTTTTACTTTAGTGATAACTCTATCGTTTGACAAAGTTTTCTGTTTTTAATAAAGAAGTAACAACTCTTTCTTTTTGATAGACAAGCAAATGTCTTTTTCTTCTTGATTGCTAGTAAAGCAAGGTTGTTTTTATTATTATATGTGGATATTTGTGAGATCAGGTGCTCACAAAATTATGCTCTGAAATTTTAATGTCATGCGTCAAAATTTTGATTGAGAATATCCAGTTGTGAATAGTTCCATTCAGAGGACACCTACTTCATGTTTGATAATTGAATTAGTTCTTTGTAACTGCATACTATAATCATAAAAACTAACTATAGTTCAATTAAAAAAAAGTTGGGTTGGTGATATGAAACATAATCAATAGTAATGACTATTCTGAGACAATGAGAAAAAACATGTATAATACAATCAATTTTAGGCTCATTTTTAAACATATACATGATACATCATACAATAGTAAAAATCGATCGATGGAGGTTCATAATGAATTATTATATTCTTGTATGGACGGGATGTTTCATTTTACATGGGGAGTGTTGTTCAAGTCTTTTTGGTCTCTTCTTTATTGTCTGATGTTGTTTTTTATAACTATTTGGAATTTAGTTATCTATAGACAAACTATATCTATGGAGATTTTCTTAAACTTCTTATTATATTCGAAATCTCTCTATAACTCATAATTTCTATAACACAAATAATTTAAAAAAATATAGAACTTTAAGTGTCTGCAAAATTTCAACCTACGTACCGTGCTGGTCATCCGTAGCTCTTGTACGAGAGTAGGTGATTGGGGGTCTTGATCGACGATAACGGACTACGGACTGTCGTCTGACCTACAAACAGTAAGTCCGTCCGTCGTCCAAGACTTAACCAATTTTCTAGGCTGAAATTTTTGGGAGTTTCTGATCCCATCGACGGTTGTGTAGTATGGACCGTCATCTGACCTACGGACCGTAAGTCCTTTTTTTTGTTCAAGACATAAACAATTCTCAGGGTTGAAATTTTAGAGAGTTTCTGATCCCATCGACGATTGTGCAGGATGGACCGTTGTCTGACCTACGGTCCGTCGATGCCACCATTGGTTGCACCTGCAGATTTTTATTTTCTTTAAAACTGGTCTTTGGTCTGTTTTGGCTAAGGGGTGTTACATTATCTCCCCCTTGGAAACTTTCTTCCTTGAATGAAGACTAAACTAGCTGAACTAGAAGGAGAAAATACTACTACTAAATAGTAAGAACTGAGTGTCTGACTTAATTGAGTTCTGATAACATGCAAATACGCTGAAAATGCAAGTACAAACTGAGGGAACATGATTCTAAGACTGAATTCACGCATGAATGACTGGAAAACTGAAGAGGAACTATTACCTCAAACTGGAGTGGAATTGGAAGAAAAGAGGTGAGTATACTTGGCTTTCATGGCTGCTTCTACTTCCCAAGTAGCTCCCTCTACGGACTGACTCCTCCACAAAACCTTGACTAAAGCGACTTCTTTTTTTCTCAACCTTTTGACCTGACGATTAAGAATCTCGACTGGTACATCTTCATAATAAAGAATATCTTTCACCGCCATACTCTCTAATGGCACTACAGAGGCTGTATCACCCACACACTTCTTCAAGAGTGAGATGTGGAATATCGGATGCGCTGGTGCTAATTTTATTGGCAATTCTAACTCATATTCCACCTTAGCTACTCTTTTCAAGATTTTGTAAGGGCCTTCATATCTAGGACTGAGCTTCCATTTCTTTCCAAATCTCATCACCCTTTTCATTGGTGAGACCTTCAGAAAAAACCCAATCATCAACTTGGAACTCTAGTTCCCTTCTCCTTACATCTGTATAAGATTTCTGACTACTTTGTTCTATCTAATGAGTTGCACTTTCTCCATATCATAAAGGACTGAATCTAGCCATATCAAAGTTGTTTCACCTTCTTCAAACTAACCAACATGATATCTACATCTACGCCCATATAAATCCTCATAAGGGGCCATCTGATTGCTGGAATGGTAGATATTATTGTAGGCAAACTCAATAAGAGGAAGGTGATCATCCCAACTACCTTTGAAATTGATCACACAAGCTCTCAACATATCCTCTAAGGTCTGAATGGTACGCTGTGCCTGCCTATCTGTCTGTGTATGATATGTTGTACTAAGGTTAACTTGAGTACCAAGACCTTTCTGAAATGACTTCTAGAAATGAGAGGAAACTGAGGACCTCTATCTGAGATGATAGACAAAGAAACCCCATGGTGAAATACTTGGTCTGATGAAGCCCTTATCTAGAAGATCTTTCAACTTCTCCTTCAATTCCTTAAGATCTGCTGGAGCCATTCTATAAGAGGAATAGAAATAGGCTGGGTATCTAGAAAGAGATCAATTCCAAAGTTGATTTCCCTTTCGGGAGGAACTCTAGGAAGATCTTCATGAAAGACTTCTGGAAATTCACAGACTACTGGAACTGACTCAAGAGTTGGGGTTTCAAGGCTAGAATCCTTAACCCGAACTAGATGATATCATCTTTCTTGAATTAAGGTAAGAAATAAATTGACCCATACGTGCTAAGCTATTGCCTTTCCATTCTAAGATTAGTTCGTCTAGAAACTAGAAATGAACAATCCTAGTTCTACAATTGAATGAGGCATAACATGAATGTAACCAACCCATACCTAGAATGACAGCGAAGTCTACCATTTCTAACTCTACAAGATCTGCTGAGGTGATTTTCTGAGATACTGTGACAGGGCAATTTCTGTATACCCGCCTAGCTATAACTGGGTCAATGAATGGAGTAGAGACTGAGAAAGGTTCTGAGAGAGTTTCTGGACTGACACTGAATTAGACTTCTATCTAGAGTTATAAAGTCTTTCCACTTAGTGAATTCAACCATATGTGAGTCACATCCCTAAGCTATTAGGATGCCAATTTCACCTATCACTACTAGTTACTTGCATCACAACAAATATTTTCTTGGCCTCACCAATGAACTTCATGGGTCCTTACCAATTTGTGACCCTATAAACATAGGAGGATTCATACTAACGAAATCACAAACTCTGGCTGCCACTAATTGATCATTTCTATTAGTTGGAACTCAAACATACTGTCAGCCAAAAGCTGATTTGGCATTCTGAAACTCTACATTAGAACTTCCTTATCTGGTACTAGAGGAACTGCATTAGCATTACGTGCATTAGCATTCCATGCCTAAGCTCTACAAGAAGGCATGATCTTAAGCACACAACGTCAAGTTAGAATGGAATTTGATCATACCTTACGCACGATAAGAGTAACAAGAAAGTTAAGTTTTTCCTAAAACACTTCATAGCCTCCCTGTCATTAGATGTGGTGCACTTCACATCCATCAAAGGACTCTACTTAGTGCGGCTTTTTCAGACATTATAGGACTCTTGAACTTAGTGCTCTGATACAAAGTTTTTCATGCCCCGAGCTACCCCTGAGACGCGGACACGGAACCTAGGACCACAAGTGATCTCAAGCTAACCCTGCTGGCATGATCAGGAGCATACTAAAGATAATAAACTGATGCGGAAGCTAAATCATAACATATAACGAAAAGATGGGGAATACCCATATTCTATAACTGAGATATTGAAAAACTGATGCGTTTAATACAAAGAAAAAATTAACTTAATACTAAGTTGAATCTACATTTGTCTGAAATAAGCCTCTAAAATGGAATAGAAATTTTGGGACAAGCCCCAGCTAAATTTAGCAAAAACTCAATCTGAATGACTAAAAGAAAACTAAAATGAACTCATGACTATTGTCCTCGGAGAATGAGGACTCACCACTGAATCTGCTGAACTGGAGATCAATAAATCAATCTATACGTGATCTGGATGCTAAGAACCTGAACCTACATCACGAGAAGATGTAGCGCACGTATGCGTTAGTACTTGAAAGGTACTAAGCATGTAGGATAGAGTAAAGCTGAAATAAACCATAACTGAACAAGCATAATAGCAGGTATAATAATCTGACATGATAAACCGATTTCTGAGCTAACTGGATGCAATGACCAATTTATAACATGCTAAAACTGAATACTAAATACACTAATAAATTGTCAATACAGAGAGTCTGACTGATCTGTGGGAGATACTAATAACCGATACTAAAACCACATGAGCTAAATATGAAGTTCGATGCGTACGCCCAATCAAGAGGACCCAATATACCCTGCCAAGGGTATAAAGGCATGCTGGTGTGATCACTAAACTAATTGTCCACAGAGGGGACTTACAACCTACTTGGCTAGTAGTTCTTGGACTATTGGGTACGACAAACCATAGTCCAACTCGGTATTATGCTACTCCAATGAATTCTGTAAATTTACTGATTATGTATGAGTTTCTATAAATACTAGATAGCTCGAAAATGAAATGCAAAATGAGAATGAAAAAATTAATCTGGTATTATGCATTTATAACTGAGGCATGTATATCTGAAGTGTCTGATATATCCGATCTAGCATATGTAATTCAAGAACTAAAGAAATACAAAGCTAGGGGTTCTGAAATTCATGCGATTATCTTAGTAATAACATGATAATCTGATTTGGAACATATATTTCATAGGTTCGTGAAGTTCTATCAAAGTTCTAGAAATACTAGGCTTAATCATGATAATAGAATCAAGAGTCTGACTGAAAACTAGGGACCCAATGGGTGAAAGGAACCCACTAGTGAAATCCCACGTACCTGGTGATGAAATCCACAGAAAATACTTAAGTTTCGGGGCTGAAACTGCTGGAGCTTATTGTGTTCTTGAACTAGGGTTCTTGAGATTTTTCTCCACTCTTGCTTCTAATTTTCTAACTTTTGATTTAATGATTTAACTTAGATATGTTTTAATTATGTTTCTAGACTTAAACTGATTAAAATATGATGATTTAGGGTCAAAACGACGTAAGTTATGGTTTAAACGAAGTGGGAAAGGTCCAAAAGACACTTGGGAAAGTTGTTGTTGGACCAAACGATGGCCGGGACTGACGGTCCGTCGTCTGACCGACGCCCCGTCGACTAGGCCTGTTCGAAAAGCCTTTACTAAAATGGGCATAAATTTTTACTCGAACGTCTGATTTTAGCAAGGTCGGTGAATATGGAAATATAATTCAATTATATATATTGTGGGTCGGTCATCGTATACCTAATTCTATTTGTGCTAAAAGTTATGACCATTTGAAATTGATCCAACTGCATTTCCCCTTAACTGTCTGCAAATTTTCCACCTACGTATTGTGCTGGTTATCCGTAGCTCTTGTGAGAGAGTGGGTTAATGAGGGTCTCGATCGACGGTCACAGACTACGGACCGTCGTCTGACCTACGGTCCGTAAGTCCGTCCGTCGTCAAAGACTTAACCAATTTTTGGCCTGAAATTTCTGGGAGTTTCTCATCCCATCGATGGTTATGGAAGAGGGACCGTCGTCTGACCTACGGACTTTAAGTCTGTGCGTCGTCCAAGATTTAAACAATTCTCTGGTTGAAATTTTTCGCGGAGTTTCTGATACCATCGATGGTTGTGCAGGACTGACCGTCATCTGACCTACGGACCGTCGATGCCACCGTTGGTTGCTCCTGTAGATTTTTTTTCTATAAAGTTGGTTTTTGGTCTGTTTTGGCTATGGGGTGTTACACTTCTTGATAAATCAGACTGTCAACATATAATTGAATCTCATCAATATGTAATTCTAAAAAGAGTATTTTTGTGGGGAAGGGGTATTCTTGTTGATATGCCGTGAGTTTACAATATTTTCAATATATTTCACGTAAGAGTTGTGTGGGACTAGGGCATTTGATTTGTTATTAATGTATAATATTTTTGCAGGAAATAAATTCTGACACGGGAGTTAGGAGACAACTGAATAAATGTTTCATTAAAATCCACCTATGGACCGTAGGTCCATTCCCAGTCCGTAGGTAAAAGGCGTAGATTGATGGGCAAGGATTGAAGAGAAAATCTAGGAATTCTTGACTAAGTGAGGAACCAGAACCATGATTGTTGAACCATAGTTCGGCCTATGGACTGCACTACAGGTCCGTTAAATTATTCATAAAAGGTGTTCCAATACCTAATTTTAAGAAACTAAGTATGTGACCATAGAGGAAGATCAACGAATTGTGAATCGAGTAACATTCTGTGCTGGTGAAGTCGTCATTTTTAACTGAAAGATGGAGATTCAAGTTTCTAAATTTGCCTATGTCCCAAACCACAAAAGCGACCTACAGAACGTAGGTCAATCAACAGTCCATCGGTCACTCTTGTTAATGAAAACCACATTAATAAACTTTATTTCCTTATTTCGTTTTCTTTTTAATTAGAACTTGTGTTTCTATATATATGGCATGAAAACCTCATTTTTGGGGGTCAGACGTTATTATTTTTTTCTAGTTTTTGGCTCAGGAGATTAACATGAAACTTAAGTGATTCTCGAGTTCCTAAGTTCGTTTTAAATATTGTTACAATTGGAGATTCTAGGTTTCTTCTATTCATTACGTAAGCTCATGATTTGTTCATCTAAAAATACAAATTGTGTTCTTGCTATTATAGGTAACAAAATATCCACAACTAGGGTTGTGGAACAATGAGGGATTAACAAAGTATGAATAGTAACTAAGTAATTGTTGAATAGGGTTGTTTCATGCATCAATAATTCATTCATTTAGAAGTCTTTTTAGCGGTTACAAACGTTAGAACTCGCCTTGTTGCTACTCTCGGACCAAGGAGGTAGTTAATGAGAAAAATTATCAACATAGATTTAGTGTGATACTATCTAATAGTCTAATGTCCATTGGTGCAAGTGTCAAAACAAAGCCATAAATTATTCTGTTTTATAATATGAGGTAAAGAGGTAAGGGTTAGAAAAATTATACGCATGTAGCCGGACCAAGGTGCAGGGTGAAATTCTCTAGTTGTTGGACCAAGGAATTAGAGATACATAACTTTTCACTTTGCATGTTATACATTAGGAAGGAATTATTATTACTAGGATTATTGCGTTATGAGATTATAAGGAACACGTACACCGTAGTTACTTTTTCTCATCGATAACAAATAAAGTTTGAATTTGTTACTCAAAACCCCCCCTTTTACTTACTTGTTTCTGGAAGTAGTTGAATTAACAAAATAATTGGTAGTAAAGTTAAATTGAAAACCATATTCCTGGTGGGATCGACCCCAACATAAAAGTTAGGTTCTTAACTCTAAACAATCTCTTGTACTTCTATACGGAGGTGGAATTTGAGTGAATCAAAGTTTGACACCACTCCACGGGATTGAGGTGTAATTCGAGACTGAGGTCTACCACTACTTTGTACTTTCCATATATGATATTTCAGTAGTGCAGGGATTCTAGAGTGCCTATCTAGTATTGTGAAAAATTGGTTAAGGCGATTAGAAACCTTGACATCGGCCTTATTCGAGATGCGACCAATGTAGCGGCCCAACGATGTGCTCCATAGATTGAGGTGCCACCATTGGGAGCATACTTAGTTACTGATGTGGTGCAGATGCAGGGTGAGAACCCTGCCCTCCAACCCACAATGGCGATGCCTCGACCTCCCTAACTAAGTCCATCAATCGAGCCCCTAGCTCATCCAGAGCCACCACATCTTTAGGAGCTGCTCTTGTGACGTTATATCAAGATCAATGACTTGAAGGTTAAAATGTCCACTCTGCTCCAACATGTAAATCCAGGGTCCGAGGCTAAGATAGAGACTATGATTTACCAGAAGATCCAGACCCTTCAGAAGCGTCTAGATGCTTTCGAGTAGAGAGTCCTCATGCGACCACCCTGTGCCACAGATCTATCCTCGTTTCAAAATAAGTGTGACAGTCTCCGGGCTGACCTTGATACCATTCTTTCCCCACCTACTGATGTGCCAGTGTCTACACCTACTACACTAATGATATAGTGCTTGAGGCACTATATAGCGGGGATGTACCACACTTCGAGTCCACCTGTTCCCGAGGAAAGAGCACTGATCTTGCCACACCTTTGTTTGTACTAAATCTACAAGGGCAAAGAAGAGGGAGTCTCAGCAACATGAGCAGGCAAGGAGAGCCTCTATAGTGGATGAGGAATTGTGCCAATATATGATTCATGAGAGTTCTGCTGGTATCTTAAGTTTCGTGCCAACATTGGAGGCGTTCTTTAATGTGTGAGAGATGATGAAGGCACTGCTAATGAAGCTGAGATGGTAGACGGGAGCACAATTGGTGGTGTTCACAATAATGATCAAGCGGGCTCGGGGAAACTAGAACCATCCTCTTGTTAATAATTCTTCGTATCTTTTCCCTATAGGTTTTGCTTTACCCGATTCTTTACTATGTAATTTTTCTGTATTAGGGGCAATAACACCATATGTTTTAGGGGATGGGGTAAATGCATTGTTAGTGATAAGGTTAAGTCTAAGTACCACAATTCATAATTCCCCTTGAGATTTTCTTGCTTGTGTTATTTTCCCCAAAGAGACTTTTTACATTTATTTTGAACCAACATGTGTTAGGATTGTATGTGTAAAAGCGTGACAAAAAATGAAGCAAGATGGCATAGTTTCAATGAAAAATGATACATGTCCAAAAATTATGATATTGTGATATGTGCCAAAATCTCTAGATTTGATTGAGATGAATGTGTTGGCTCTTAATATGACATGTTAATGAAACAACTTGACCTTATCAATTAAGTTAAGCTTGAACTGGGTAAATAATAATCTGATAATGTAATGATGTGCCAAGAGAGACTAGGACGAGTTGACCTGTTTTGACAGGTTTTTGCTAATCTAGAAGTTACCCTGTTAGTCCTACTAGGAAATATACGTTGGAGGCTAGGAAGTAACCATAGACCCTTGTTCTAATAAGTCCACTAATTGTCTCAAATAATCCAACCAAATCAAAAATAAATGTTCTCGTTGATCCAAATGCTTTGAGCATAAAATTGGTCATTTCTTTCTTAGTCCTTAACTCACCTTCCTTTAGTCTAATGTTCTGGCCCCGGTCCCTCCTTGGATAGGTTCACCTTGACATAGGCCAAAAGCCTAAGTTGATGGTGGCTAATGAAAAGTGACCTCAGTCTTGGACCTGGTATGACATCGAACATTGTGCACCTCAAATAACAGAAAATTCATAAGTTAAAGGATGACTATAAAAGAGGAAACTAAAATAAAAATGGTCATGAAAAAAGTTCGGTATTTAAAAAAGAAAGAGAAAATTGAGAAGAGGATGTGACATTGGGACAAAGAATCAAAAGATGATCAACAGAAGTGTTAAAAAAATAAATAAGAGCATAAAATGAAAGAAAAAGAAGAAAGTGAAAAATAAAAAACTACGAAGTTGAAAGTCACATCCATGGTCGAAAAGACTCAAGGGAAATGAGGTAAAAAGGTAGGATATCAAAAATAGGTAAAATGTGTAATATAATGTCAAGAAAGAAAAAAGTCACTAAACAATACCAAATATACGACATCAAACCCTGAGCCTATATAAATAGCTAAGAAAGTCCTACAGTGATCCTAGCGACTAGTACGAACAGTTTAAGCAATAAAAATAAGGTCAAGCCTATGGTATTGAGCACTAACCGTACTTGAATTTACTTATGAGTGTGACTGTTGAATGAATCCTTATAATAAAAAATCATATTCATTGTGTGAAAATTGATTTTATTTTAAGTAAGTGAACTAGTGGAATTATTGGGGAGTTGATACTTTGGTGATAGTGAAGCAGTGTATGTTGTGGGTCTATTGGTCAATCTTTGTCATATATTGATCCCCATGAGTTAGCTTGTATAGTGATTTGCACTTGAAAAGGTATTCGGGATAGAAAGTAATATGATTGATTGTGCTAGGGTGTTTGCTTCTATACAAGTGTTTTAGAGCATTAGTGCGTCTCTTGAGGACAAACAGCTAATTTAATTTGAGGATTTTGATATACCATGAGTTTACATTATTTTTCATACATTTCAATTAAGAGTTGTGTGTGTGTAGGGCCATTTTGTATTGGTATTAACGTGTTTTCATCTTGTTTGCAGGAAATGAGTTAGGATGTGACAGTTAGGAGACATCTGAAGAAATTTTGCAGGAAAATCCATCACCGAACATGAACTATGGACCGTAAGTTCATTTACTGTCCGTAGGTGAAGGGCGTAGATTTATGGGCAAGGAGTGAAGAGAAAATCATGGAATTCTTGACAAAGTGTGGAACCATGACCATGATCGACAAATCGTAGTCTGGACTTGGGACCGTACTGTAGGCCAGTCAAATGATTCAGAGAAGGGGTTCTAGTACCTATTTTTTAGAAATTAAGTATGAGACAAGAGAGGAAGATCCACGGATCGTGAATCGAATCATGGTCCGTGTTGGTGAAAATGTCATTTGTGACTTAAAAATGGAGATTCATGCTTATGAAAATTTGCCTAAGTGCCAAATCACGGAAGGGACCTATAAATCACAGGTCAGACCACGGTAAGTGGGTCAGTCATCAATGACCACCACGTCCAGAAACTTTGGTGAGACCACGGTAAGTGGGTCAATCATCAATGACCACCACGTCTAGAAACTTTGTTTCATTTTTTTGTTCCCCGTTAATTAATTCTTGTTTTTATATATATAGGTCATGTAAACCTTGTTTTGGGGGGTTAGATATTATTATATTCTTTTCCTTTTTTCTGTCTTGGGAGATTAACTTGCAATTTTAGCTATTCTTGAGTTCCTAAGTTCATTTTGAAGATTGTTACTTTAAATTTCAATCGGAGATTCTGGGTTTCTTGTATTCATTACATATGTTGATGATTTCTTCATCTAAAAATATGGATTGTGGTCTTGCTATTATGGGTAATTAAATCCACAACTAGTGTTGTTGGAACCATAAGTCATTAACAATGTATAAATAGTAACTAAGAAATTCTTTAATAGTATTATTGTATGCATTGATAATTCTTTCATTTAAAAGTCTTCTTGGCGGTTGCAATTGTTAGAACTCGCCTCGTTGCTACTTGCTTGACCAAGGAGATAGTTAATGAGAAAAAAACTTATCAAAATAGATTTAGTGTGATACTATCTAATAGTCTAATGTCATTTTGTGCAATGGTGAAAATTGAGTCTTACATTGATGTGATGTCCAATATGAGGTAAATTAAGGTAAGAGTTAGTAAATTATACACACGTAGTCCGACCAAGGTGCATGGTGAAATTGTCTAGTTGCCGGACCAAGGAATTCGAGATACATAACTGATCACTTTGCATGTAATATGCTAGGAAGGGATTATTATTAATAAGATTACCATGTATGAGCTTTTGGGGAATATGTACACCCTAGTTTCATTCTCTCATTGACACCAACTAAAGTTTTTATTTTGCTCACTTGTTCTCTACACAATAATCAGTTATTTGTTATACAATAACCTCCCCCCTTTACTTACTTGTTTTTGGAAGTAGTTGACTAAATGAAAATAATCGGTTGTTAAGTTTAACTCAATACAATATTCTTCCTAGAATTAACCCCAACCTACAAGTTGGATTCTTTACTTGCAACAATATCTTATACTTCTTTACGGAGGTGTATTTTGAGCGTATTACTTCTGATGTGATGTTCAAACTAAATGTTGAAATGAATAAGGTGTCTACTCTGTTATATGCTTTCTTCAACCAATTTTTTTCATGCTCATTTGTATCATATTAATGATCTTTATATTAGAATCATTAGTATTTTAGGGTTAATCTCAATGGTTTAATGAATTTTGAAAAGTGGAGGGCTTGTATTAATGTCAAAATCATTAAAATGCCTCATTTTCAAGTTGAACGAAAAATTGATTTGTTAGAAGTAGTTCATACTAATATTGTGAACTTTGTGGAATTTTAACACAGGAGGTAACATTTATTTAATCACTTTCGGTGATGTTTTTTCTAAGTTAACATATGTTTACTTGATTAAAAATAAAAGTGATGTTTTTGAAAATTTTAATATGAGGTTGAAAATACATTTAGAAGAAAAATAAGAAAAGAATAAGAAGTGATAGAGGTCGTGAATAAGAATCAAACAAGTTTAATTCTTTTGTGTGATCAATGAAAATTATTCATGAAACTATTTATCCTTACTCTCCTTCATCTAATGACTAGCGGAAAGAAAAAAAAATAGAATTTTGGTTCAATTGACTAATTTCATGCTTATTGAGTCAGTTACACCTCTAAATTTATGTAGTGAAGCTATTTTGACAACTTGTTATGTGTTGAATCATCTATCTCATAAAAAGTCTAAATTGACACTTTTTGAATTGCGAAAAGGTTACAAGCCATGTTTGGGATATCTAAGAGTTTTGAGTTGTCTAGCATTAATAAGACTAATGGATCCCAAGATTACAAAAGTTTGTAAGAGAGTACTGCTTCTGTTTCTTTTTTATGCTTCAAATAGTACAACATATCGATTTTTTTATGCTTGAAGATAATGTTATAATCAAATTAGGTGATGCTATTTTCCATGAAAATAAATTTCATTTTCATTCTAAAAATAGTGTGTTTCAAAGGATTGAAAAAAATATTTGGTCACTACCTAGTTCTTCTACTTCAACTTTGAAATATAAAGAAATTGATAATATTGAGTTAAGAAGAAGTAATAAAGTGTGATTAGAAAAAGATTTTGGTCCTGATATTTATGTGATTAATGTTGGTGATGACCCTCTCACTTTGGAAAAACTCTATCTTCACAAGACTTCATTTTTTTAAAAAATAGGTTGTGAGTGATGAAATGGAATCACTGGGTTGTAAAAACCACTGGTTTGAAATGGGTCTTACGAAAAAAACTTTAAATCGGATGATTCTATTGATAAATATAAGGCTAGAGTAGTTGCAAAAAGTTTTAAATAACTAGAAGGCCAGAAATATTTTGATGCCTTTTCACCAGTGACAAAAATTACATCCATAAGATATTTAATTGCTACGACTGCAATTTTAGATTTGCAAATTCATCAAATGAACGTAAAAATAATTTTTTAAAATTGGGACCTAAATGAGGAAATTTATATGGATCTACCAGAGTCTTTTATTGAAGCACGCCAAGAAAGTAAAGTATATAAACTTACTGAATCACTATATAACTTGAAATAGGGCCCAAAGTAATTACATGAAAAATTTAATTCCTATATTATTGAAAGTGCTTTTAAAACAAATGAGCGTGATAAGTGTATTTATCTTAAGTCTATGAATTATTCTCATGTTATTATTTGCCTATATGTTGATGATGTATTGACCTTTGACTCTAACATGAATGTTATTGATGAATCTAAAACTATTCTTAGCAGTCATTTTGATATGAAAGATCTTTGTGAGGTAAATTTTATTCTTGGAATAAAATAACAAGAACATGTAAGAAATTATCCTTGACCAATCACATTATGTTGAGATTTCGTTTTAAAAAAAATATAAGTTTCTTGATTGCAAGCACGTTGTAAATTCTTTTGATTCAAGTGTTCACTTATTTTCTATTGAAAGTGAAAATGATATAATAAATCAAAAGAAATATGCTAACATAATAAGTACTTTTAGATATGTGATTGATTGCACTAGACATCATATTGCATATGCAATAGGAATACTTAACAGGTTTACACGCAAGCCATGTAATGAACATTGACATGTTATGACAATTGTTATGAGATATTTAATTGGAAAAAATTTTGTGGTTTGTTCTATAAAAATATTATGTTGTACTTGAATGCTTTTGAGATGCAGATTTGAACACTGAATAAGATTAATCTTGTTTTACGACTAATTATGTCTTTAATTTGGGTGGTGGTTCTATTTGTTGGAGATCAATAAAGCAAACTATAAATGCTAACTCTACCATGGAGGTTGAACTAGTTACTTTATGTTCAACTAGTGACGAAGATAATTGGTTAAGGGATTTATTATTTCAAACACCTTATTTTGAAAATAAATTCCTAATATTTTAATTCTTTATGATAGCAGTGTTGCAACTGCTAGAGTTCAAAACTATTATAACATCGGTAAATCTAGAGATATAAGGAGGAAACACAATAATGTAAGATCATATTTGTCTAGTGGTACCATTAAAGTTGATTATGTCAAATCATGTGATCATCATGCATATTCTCTTACTAAGGTCTTACCAAGATAAAAGGTCTAGAGCACATCGAGGGGGATGAGGTTGAAGCCCATTAATCCTTGAGTCATATATGAGGAAACCTAATCTCTCGACTAGACATCTTATAAACAGGTTCAAAGGAAAAAACTAATTATATAATGACTTGTTGAGAAAAAACACGCACTATGTTTTTATTCTTTCTCTGTGAAATGAGTGCATTGTTTCTATGGTAAATTATGGAAGTTGAGTTTCAAAAAACTCTTAATGAAGACTTTGCAGTGCGTATGGATGGAGTGTTAAAATTACAGGAATACTCTCGACATATTTCACCTATGTGAGTGGTAAAGTTGGTTTCTTCCTATGAGAATTGAGCTTATTTTCAAAGGCACTCATGAAACCAGTATAGCACAAGGTCGTAACGTGCTAGCTTAAAATCTCATATCAACACCTTGATTATTATGTATGAGAAGTGATATTTTATTTGTCTCAAGTAGTCATACATAGTTCAAGTCTGAGAACACTATTACTCTGGAGTAAAAGTTATTTTTTCACTAAGCGGAGCTTCAGTGCGGAACACACCTTCATTATGCATATTAGTCCTAAGGCCATTAATATGTTATTTGAGTGAACGTGGAGGCAAGATAAAACTTACAGCTCTTTCATCAATCATTGATGGCATTATTTACCCCTCTCATTTTCCCATTCTTTATTTCTCCATTATTCTTTGTAACATATGTAATTCCTAAGGACATTTATCTTCACTATTTACCACCCCATTATATTCCTATTTATTCCTAGGAAGACTTCTTCTACTATAAATAGTGGTTGACTTCATTTGGTTTGAAATACAAGAAAAATATAGAGAGGAAAAAGTTAGTAAAAAAAGAGTTCTTATTAGTTGAAGGGATGTGTTCTTTTTGTAGAGCTTTGGATTCTACTCTTGTTCATAGTTGTTGAGTTATACTTAATGTTAAGGTTGTTGTATTCTAGAGGGGACAAATCAAGAAGGGCTACAGCTGGATTGGTGAAAGATATTTGTCGTAGTAGATATATGCGCCTTAGCCTGAAGAAATTTTTATTTTTTCATTTTATTTTTAATTGCAATCTTGCAATATTATCATCTTATAATTTTCCACTAACATTTCAAAAATTTAGAGAAACCTTATCACTGCATTTTGGGATTCAGAATATCGAGTTAGATAGCCGAAAGTGATATATCAGAATTTGAAAGAACTTTAATTAACTTTGTTAGACTTATTTGTGTATTCTTCCTTTTCGCATCGGATGTAAAGTTAGTTGATTATTTAAGCCCCCTATATATGTAAAACTTATCGAACCACTTCTCATTAACTTGAGCTTCAATTGAAGTTGAATGATTCCTTACAACAGATGCAACATTTGCATTAACAGAGTGGAACCTAGTCCCCTTATTCAACCTAAAACCCAGAAGAATCCTAGAATGCCTCCAATTCGAATCGGATCCACAAAAAACACTCTGATTCGAACCAATGACCCCTATAACCCAATTAGCATAATTAGAAACCTTGTGAATATCATCTTATTTGCAGTGCGGCTTTGACAAATTATCAATAGTAAAATGATTACATTTCCCAAATAGGTAACCAATAAAGGATGAACGTTTACAACTGCTGAGGATTCTACGAAATGGTTTTATGGTTGAAATACAAATGCAACTGCCAGTATTAATGTCTTGAGCTAATTAACAGTATACTAAAATGTTGTTCTTTTGTATGTCAATTGAACTAAAAGAGTGTCATTCCAATTTGAAGTTAACTAATTGTCATATGAATTTGCACAGATATAGATCAGTAAATTATGAGAAACAAATCAACTGATATATATAGCTAGATAATTAGATACACAAATGAAAAAGATCAAAGAACGAGAAGTATACACTTACAGTTCAAAATGGGAATAAGTGTTTCTGAAGAAGAAAATATATTTTTAAACAGTAAAGGTGGTGGATTGATTTTGATAATTCTGAGAGGTTTATATAGGTGAGGTTCCAAGGAGACTTTGGACTGAAGCTTCTTGGAATCAAAGTTGGATGACTTAAATAAGGTAGGTTGTGCTGCAATGATAGGGCAATTTTACCCTTAATTACAACTTTCGGGTTTAAATTAAAGATTTTGGATTTGAATTTCGAGTATAGAAATTTTTTTTTATTGGGAGTGTGACCCACAATCGGACATTGCACTATGCAATTCGAATTATTCCAAGCTCCATACACTGGGTGAGAGACAGAAAGAAAAGTTTGATACCTTGACAAACAAACTGAACGGTGTCATATTTGATCTTTCCACATGGTTGCTTCTTTTTTTATGTCCCTCATATTGATTTTACTAGAATACCCATTTCATTTAATTACATCTTTTTGTCTACAAAAGATAATATAATAGAACAAAGAGAAAAGACATAAAGACACCATCGAAGTTGTCTGATAATTGCATAAAGACACCTAAACTTTTAAAGTGTCCTATCACCCCACTAAACAACTATATATCGTTTTAAATTGGCCATATTTACCCATCAACTCATCTAGGTTGTTTACACGCACGTTAGGCTTCATGGGACATTTTTCATTTTGATTTACCAGTTTAAAAAAGCGACATATCATTTTCTTTCTTTAATATTAATAATTTGATCAATTTTTGTATCTTCCCCAATTTAAACTCAAAAATAGCCGTTGGTAGCCCTAAAATTTTGATTTCCATGGCAAGAACAATATTAGTGCTCTCTTTTAGACTACTTCATCATCTTCCTCAAGAAAATAAGGTAGGAATTCGTCATTTCTCTTTTAATTTCCAGTAGAAACGTTAATTTGAAGTTTTTTATGGTTGAGTTTCTTCTCAATTTTGTGATTAGTTTTTTATTGAAAATGTCAAATGCAATGTTGAATCGTATTTGTAATGATGATAATGATCCGATATTGCGAGTGAAACTGCGATGCAAACATGGTGACTTACTATCAATGCAAACTTCATGGTTGGAGCATAACCCAGCTCGAAGATTTTGGTCTTGTCCATGCTATCGTGTATGTTTACTAATTCTTTTATGGAGATCTATTGTTTATGTATTTTTCTTTAATTTGTGTTTTGCGTATTTTAGAAAGATGCGTGCAACTTTTTTAGATGGAGGGATCGAGAAGAAGTTGATATACGATCCAAGTACGTTATTCCGAGATTATCAAAGAGAATTAAGGAGTTGGAAGAAGTATTGACATCTTATGAAAGTCGTCTTGAAAGTAACCAACTCATGATGAAGGAGAAAAAGAAGGGCAAATGTTGTACCTTGAAGCTAATCGTCTTAATCATTATTGTGTGTTTTCTATGTTTAAGTCTAACCTAGAATGTGAAGGATGGAAGTTGTAGGTGTGTGCAACCAAAATTGTCATAGACATGTTTAGTTACTTTCAAATTTTTGAAATTGTAGGTGTGTGTACCTAGAAGCTAATTGTCTTGATCTTGCTATTTGTAGGTATGTGTAACTTGAAGGATAGAATTTGTTGAATGTTCAAGTTATTGTTGTTCTTTGTTGTTGAAATTGTTATGATTTGAACAATTAGTTAATGTATTTGGTTTTCTTATCTGTATTATCGTGGCAACCATTTCAGAAACTTCACAAATATGTAAATTAAAATTAAAAAGGCAATAACAAAACTGACTAAAAAGAAGACTTCATAATCGAGTTTGATTCCAACCATTCAAGTTTGTTTGGTAACACACAAAACTGAGTTTGTTTCCAATAAAAAACAACACAAAGATATGTATAGTTAAATTTTGTTTGTCAAAATGAACAAGACAACATCAAAATGCCCTACTTCCATGGCACATAAGTCTTCCTACTTGAAGTTGTTTGGCCTTGGCAATTAGCAGCATTAGCAGCAGCTACAGACCTAGTTTGGATAACCTTTTCAGCCCTCATTCTTTCTAGGTTGCTACTGGTAATAGTAATCTTGCCCTTCCATTTGAATCCACGTACTAGTGTGTAGCCAATATCACCTGTGACAACATCAGCTCTCTTTGTAACTTTTATACCAGTATTGATGACTCTTCTACTTGGCAATCCAGGCTGCTTAGTCAAATAAATAAACACTCAAATATTAGACAATTAGGTTTGCAATGACAATTGTAAACTTGCATTGATAGTTGCAAACTTACATTGAGAGTTGTAAATCCATCTTCAGCTTGCTATATGCCAACACCAACCTTTCTTGGGCTTTTAAAAGGTCTTGTTTCTCCTCCACTGGTGTCCTCATGTTCTAGTGGTGTCTTCCCTCTTCCTAGGCTTCCTCCACCGCAGTTTTCTTCAGAACTAGTTTGACTATGTTGAGTCATTCCTCTTCCTCTACTTAGTCCTTCATTCACATTTCTTTCTTGAGCCATTTCTCTCCCTGATGCTGCTCCTCTACTGGTACCTCTACCTCCACCTCTACCATTTACAGTTTGTACTTTGAAATCAAAATATCAAAGCATATCTATATTATCTGACAATGATATAATAATTAGATATATTACCTCTGTGTTTGTAATATTTTCATGTGATTGAGATGGAACACCTCTGCCACTTGCTCTTCCTCTTGTTGCTCTTTCTCTTGTTTCTCTTCCTGTTCCTTTTTCTCTACCACTTTCAGTAGCCTGTATATTAATATATCAATACATATACATCTACATATAACATACATTTGAGAGTAACAAATAAAAGTACCTGTGTCTGAGAAGATGGTTCAGATGACTGACTTAGACCAATATTTCTTGCCTGAGAACATGGTTAGTTGATTGAATTGGATCAGCTTGGTTTCTTGTAGGACATCCTCTTTTATTGTGTCCTTGTGTGCCACATTTGCTACAAGTCATTACAACACCTCTTTTGCTCAACATTCCAGTTTTTCTGCTTTCATCTGCTTCCTTTCTTCTAATCTTACCTGGTCTTCCAGGCA
The DNA here is from genome assembly GCA_027704765.1 of Solanum habrochaites. Taxonomy (NCBI): domain Eukaryota; kingdom Viridiplantae; phylum Streptophyta; class Magnoliopsida; order Solanales; family Solanaceae; genus Solanum; species Solanum habrochaites. Next base: position 157,632 of record JAKWJA010001358.1, on the reverse strand, counting down.
ACTTGTGATCTTTGGTGGCTTTTCAATTGTATTATTTGAGGTTGCCACATTTTCATGTTATTCATTGGCTGAATAAAATGGGCATATGTGTTGAGCTAATTTTCCTTGCTATAACAGCTAGCCACATAATGGATTGGTTCCAGGTTTTTGTAATGAAGGGCAGCAACACCATAAGGACAAGGAATCCCCTGAGCTTCCAGGAACTGCAACAACACCTCCTATGAACAATGTCCACAGTGTGTGTAAATCCATGGTGTTTAATCTCAAAACCTCTTTCTCCATTACAAGTCAAGTTACATTGCATAGACTTTTGAATGTTTTCTTACAAAATCTTCAAAGACATAGGAGATATATCAGTGATCCAAGTGTTTGAGAACTCTCTCAAATCACCAATTCTTTTCATCATATTCACCCTTATCTCCTCAAGCATTGTAATGATGGTTTATACCTTGCAGACACTATCCAAGCATTAAAGCTTTCTGCCATATTATTGTCCACAACATCACATTTGCTATATTCTTCAAAATACTTCTTGCACCATGTATTCAAGTTGTACCATAAAAGATTATCCAAACCTTCTTGTCCTAATTTTCTTCATTGTCTCTATGTTGTCCTTCATCTCAGCTTCAAATGTGGATTTAGCAATCCTCCAAAACACTCTTATTTCAACTCCTTTCCAATTTTTTTGACCAATTTGCAAGAACATGTCTTGCACATTTTCTATGTCCAGGTATACTGATTCTCAACCTCAACAACTGCCCAAGCAATAGGGAGCATTTGGTTGTTTCCATCTCTACAAACTGCCACTAACAACTGGCCTTTACACACACCTTTGAGAAAACACCCATCAAAACAAATCAACCTCCTAGCACCTCTAAAAAAATGCTTTTTTAAAGTATTTAAGCAAACATAAAATCCTTCAAAAAAAATTTCCCAGTTTCAGAATCTTCTCCAACCTTCACTACACAAGTACTACCTGGATTACTCCTTAATATTTCATCTCTATAAACAAAAATCCTACCATGCTCCACAATGTGATCACACATGATCTCTTGTAACACTCTAGTCCAAGCTCTTTTCACAGTTGTCCTACTAACATTAATATCCAACTCCTTTCTAATAATGTCCTCCAACAAGACAATGCTAATGTTTGGCTGTTGAGTTATTCTTTCTTTGTATTTGGTGGCCAAAAACTTTGAGTTGCACAGATAGTTATGAGTTGATGTCAAACATTTATGGATAGGGTTGTATGTTTTAACAATGAAATCTCCACTAGTTCTATCCTTACTTGCACACAACAACCAAGGACAACTCTCTTTACAACATCTCACTCTAACTTTGCCAGGCTCATTTACATATTTTTCAATTGGAATATGTTCTTGGATTGCATATCTTTTCACTGCCACTCTAAATTCTTCAACTGTACCAAAAATCAGTCCTAATTCCCAAACAATCTTTTTAGCAGTTGTATCAAACACAACCTTATTTGGGGTTTTCTTCCTCCTAACAAGTTTATGCACTACTTGATCAACCTCTTCACCATCTATTTCAAAGATAGGAACTTCATCACTTAGATAATAAGGTTCATCACCTCCTAGCTTACCAGCTAAGCTTTCCCTAATACCATTATTTGTCTCATCATACCCTATATCTGGACCTTTGTCATTAACATTAATCTAATCTAAAGTAGTTCCCCTACTTCTCCTTTGTGACCTTTTGAAATGCCTCTTGGTTTCCCTTGTATCTACATACTCTTGATGAACATCACTGTCAACTTCATTATCTTTACTAGTATCCCCTTCTGGTCCTGATTCATTTTCCACTTCATCATCAGTTAGATCATTATCTATTATAGGATAATCAGATGAAAGAGGAGTCACAATAGAAGGATATGGTGGAGGCACAGTAGAAGAAGGAGACACAATAGAAGGACATGGTGGAGGACAGTAGAAGACTGAGCTTCAAATGGAGTGCTGGAAGTTTCAGAAGGACCAGTTTTAGGGAAGGAAGGAAAAGTAGAAGTAGGAGGCTGATTATTAGGGTTACAAGTCTCATTAAAAGATTTCTCACCTACCCCACTTTCAGTCACATGGGGGGACAAACTCTAATTCATGTGGGGCTTGATTAGCTTCATTAAACCCATGAAAAACATACACCTCCACTGTATCCCCATCATTTATCATATTGAAAAGGTCAAATATAACCTTACCATTATCAACAAGGACCAATAACCCATCCCACTTGATGAAAAAATCACAATCTATTCTATATTCTTGTTCCTTTATGTAGTCCCTCAACTCAAAATAGGACATCCTATGAGCATCTACATCTAGGAATTCTGTCACATGCCCCCCAATATATTTAGGTGGTGGACCAAATTCTACAACAAACACAATTCAAACACATATTTCAATAACTAACTCTAACAAGTTCTACAGAACAAACATAATCACTAACAAACAACAACAACAGAAACAGTAACTAACAAAAGTAGAAAAAAACACTAACATTTAGCTCTAACAGTACTAACAGAACAAAAACACTAACAATAGTAGTTGAGAATGTACAAATTGAAGTCTACAAATGTATAAGAGACAAATAATAAGATTCGAACTAAGTGGATAACATCTAACCCTAACCTAAAACACAATCACAAAACCCTAATCACTAACAGTCGCACTAAGTTAATAACACAATTCCCTACACTAACTAAGTCGATTACCCAACATACTCAAAAATATCCTAACAATGGCAACTGTAGGAGGTAGATTCTAACATTTTTACACTATAATAATCCATAAAATCAAAATAATCGGAAAAAAAAGTGAAGATTTTAGAACCTTAACCTGTTAGACCTTCAATCTCCAAGAATCTTCACAAATACACATCAAGAATGATCAACAATGATCAACAACAAGATTGTCAACAACAACACTATCGTCAACAACAACGCTGGGTATTTCGTTTGATTTTAGGGAAAAGTTGAGAAATGAAATGAAAAGGAGTTCATGAATTTTCTTTAAAAAAAAGGTCGGGTCGGGTTACCTAGAGAGTGAGCAACACGCGCACTACATAGACGATGGAATGAGTAAAAATGGCCAATTTACAACGATATCTAGTTGTTTAGTGGGGTGATAGGACACTTTAAAAGTTTAGGTGTCTTTATGCAAATATGGGACAACTTCGATGGTGTCTTTATGTATTTTCTCTAGAACAAACAAATTACTTGGGCAAACCATATTATTTCAATTTTTTAAAATATAAATTATTATCTTTTAATGTAAGTTACCTTTTAATACATATTATATTCACCTAAAGTAAAATATATATGAATATGGATGATTCATAAAAGAACATAGTATATGGTAAAAGTGTGAAGCTTGTTAACTTTTTAGGCTTACAAATTTTTCTAGTATATACTAACAGATATTTGAGGATGTAGTTAATATGCTAGAGATTTATAAGAACCCCACATGGTATATATAAAGGGTGTGTCTGATATGAATGTTTCCATGAAATTTTTTCTTGAGAAACAAGTGAAATATTTTTTGTTTGTTTGGTAAGTAGAAAATATTTTTTGAAAAAGATCATTTAGGATTTTGTTTGTGAATGAAAAACATTTTTCCGGAAATATCTTTTAATTTTTACTAGAGAAAATTCTTTTTAGGAAAATGATTTTCTAACTCGGAAACCAAACTAGATAATCGATCTAGGACATAACAATGAAACGCGAACTAGGACTTAACCCCGACGATTGATTCGAAATCCGACTCTAAGATTTTAAAATTTTAAAATATTTTTCAAATACAAACTTTTAAATTATTTTATTTGTAGACGGGGAGAGGGGGCTTTGATCAGCCCTAAGCAATGAACGATAAAGAGGATTTGGTTGCTGGCTTTCTGATGCATCATGGACAAAAGGAGTCCGTGTTTGTATGGAGCTATCAACAAAGACAAGAAGTTCATGTGATAACAAGAGTGATTGAAATTGAATACGCCATGTTAGGTAATCTTCAATAGAGGCAATTTTTATGGTAACCAAATTTGTGACATTAGGTGCAATGTGCAATAAGAGAAGCAACAGGATTATATTGGAACAGAGAAGTTGAATTGATGGTACAAACAAAAGGTGATTTAAAGGGTGAAGAAACAGTGCTAAAAAATGGCCGAGAGAAATTACATGACGGAGAAGGACAAGGGATTGAAGTGTGCAAGGATGGGACATTAAAAGATTGAGGGGGGGTGGGGTAAAGAGAGTGGCGGGGATTATTGATTGAGGAGAGAAGAATCTGAAATTGGAGCTGTAGAAAGGGGACCGGCGATAGGTAAAGAAGGCAAAAGTGGTGATGATGTCTGATAGCTACCGACAGAACTCGACATATTTTGACAAAAGGATCGCATAGAATATACCCTTAGCAGTCAATGACTATCTAATTCCATGTGTAAAGTAATTTTTTTGCACATCTTTTCTCATGAGCCTTGAATATATAATGATCATACAAAGTTTAAGTCGTTAGAGACAACAAGTACTATAAAGACTCTTGTTTACTAGAAAGTATAATTGTACAATGACTCTATTATATTCTAATAGAGGGTCAGGGTAGGGTGGAGTAAAAAATAAAAATTCAAAAATTTAAAAATATTTTTCAAAAAAAAAAATATAATTTTTTTTCGGTCGGGTTGGGGGTTGGGGGTCGAAGGGGTATGAGGTATAGGCCGGGTGGAGTTAAAAAATAAAATTTTGTTATTTATTTTTTAAAGAAGAACAACTTTTTAAAAAAAATTGGGTGGGGGTCATTTCTAACGCCTCCGAGTTTGCACGATTCTGAGATCGTGTGAATGAGATATGCTCATTCGAAGTTTGGTTGTTCAAATAAAGAAAGTCTAAAACTGGATTTTGGAAGGAAAATTTGGTATTTTCCTTACCCTATTATTTAAATTTCATTTTTTGCAATTATCTAATGGTCTAAACCGAAAGTGGTTAGTTTACGCTTTAGAAATTAGAGTTGTGGTTTTTGGAGAAAAAATACAAGAGGAGAAAAGAGAATAAAAACGCCAAGATAATTGTTTGTAAGGATTTAATTTCGGATTTTTTCAAGGGGTGATACCTACAAGTTATGTGATATCACATAGAGTTGGGTTCATTCACCCTCGAGGCAATAATGATTCAATTCGATGAAGTTATATAGTTTTGAAAGTATATCCTTTGAGTTCTTGATGAAATTCGTTTGCATTCATATCTTTGTGTTTTTGAAGTTTTTGAGTTTGATTAATGTTTTCTTATGTAATTTCGATTTAAGTCTAGTATATATTAAGGATATAATTGATTCTAAGTGTTTGGGGAAAGAACTGAGTTGATTGGTAAGGTTTAGAGTTGAAAAACAAATAAGAAATGTCGAGGAGCACCTCCAGAGCTCTCGGGCGCCGCTCCAGCCAAAGCTCCATAACCTGGTCTCTGAATTTCAAGGGCTGGCGCCCCATGCCTCTTAGAGCGTTAGGGATGCTAGTTCTTCCCATTTCTTCCCCACCTACTAGTTTCTTAGCAATGTACCTATATTTTCTAGTTGATTCCAACACTGTAAGATATGTCTAAGAATCATAAAATCACCATAAACATGCAATCATAAACCTTTAATCCATAATTCAATTCAAGAAAAGTTTAGATTCAAGTCTATAAGTTAAGAATCAAGTCAAATGAAGTTCTTAAAGTATCCAAAAATCTTTCTCAAACTTTTTAACTTTGTTTTAAGAATTAAAATTCAATTTAAGTAAAAAGTAAATATGGAAGTTCATTTCTTAAAAGAAGTGTATTGGGACTCTGTATTCTCAAAGAGTTTAAAATATTTTCACATTTGAGAAAGAAAAGGGAACACCTATTTCCAAGAGAGCTTTTTAGCTAAGTTTTGAGTAATTATATCAAACCAAAAAAAGAAGTTGTTTTAAAAACATATGAGCTAAGTATATTTTAGGAGTAATATTGAGAACCGACATGGGGATGAGAGTTCATATTAACTCATGTCTCCATAAAACATGTAGACCTCATGGTAGTAAAGGATCATACTTTCTAGATGACTCCTTAAGTGCTTTTTAACATAGATTAGTGAATCCACTTAGTTAAGGTGTCTTATATGATGGCAAAGTATAAGACAATTTTGACGACGTGGCAAAATATTGTATCACCACTTAGGATCATAGTGGTAGTTGTCGGTTAGAGAAACTCTCATAGAAATTATATTACTTTATTGTATCAGTAAAGTAGAGTTTGTTATAACATTTTATTTAACAAACAAAGTTGCTTTCTACTGTATTAAAAGCTTTCTATATATTGTATCTGTTTCAGAGCTTCATATTGAGTTGAGTTATCCATGAGTTGAGTAAAGACATGGTAACTATTTCTTTCAGATTCTTTTCAAGCCTATGTTATGTTTAGCATTCCAACTTACCTACTCGTACATTCAGTATACTGATGTCAGATGGCCTGCATCGTCTTATGATGTAGATACAGATAACTAGGATCAACATCCAGCACCTCGTTGATCAGATTGAGCACTGAGAGTTAGTTGGCAAGCCTACTTTCTTTCCAGAGGGCTCCTTTTACATAATTTCTAGTTTTCAATTGGTAGCATGATAGGGGATCTTGTCCTGACATCCTTCTTTGTTTTAGACGCTTCATAGATAGATAATTATAGTCCTTTAGTTTTATTCATTTCAGTTGTACACGTTTAAGACTTGAGTTGCCATTTTGTCTTAGTTATTATCTCTTAAGTTATTGCATGAGTTAGGTTTGTTATGTCTATGCCTTTCGCTTAGTAAATAAGTCAGGTTAAGGGTTCAGTTGGGGCTAAGTAGTTAATCTTCTCATGGAATCCCATTCAATTGTCTTCTTATGGAACCCAAAGCCAAACGTTTAGTGCATCGAAACGGGGTACCCGATCCAAAGTTAGCTTGTCAGAACGTGGCAATCTAATCCTCATTTTCTACCGGAACGTGGAAACTGATCCTCGTTGGTTTGCTGGAATGTGGCAATCTAATCCTATTTTTATGCAGGAATATGTCAACCGATCTTAGTTAGCTTGTCGAAACGTGGCAATTCAATCCCCAAACATACACCACAATCACAATCATTAGTATATCTTCAATAATCGTACAATCAAGAAGCGATCATGACATAGGTCATGATAGTTATTGGTTCATACTTTTTTACAATTAGTGCGATCAATAATGCATCATTTGCATATATACCTACATTTGAAGCAAGAACATACATATATTACACATTCATGAAATTGCAATAACCACATAACTCGAATCTAAGATTGAATCCTCTAAAGGCACTTGAATCTTTGTTTTTTGAATTCTTTCCGCTTTTTCATGGTCTACAAACAATCAATATACACAAGGATCAACAATCAAAGGCTCAATTATCCGAGTTATAACAAATCCAATAACCCTAAAACAACTTAAGATCCTAATACCCAATTTGGAGGTTTCTCCATCGTAGTTTTAAGATCAAAACCCTTCACCATCGATACTAACCAAAGAAAATTTGTTCTACGGATCATAAAACGGATTAGGAGGGTTAAAATATTAACTTTAGCCTAAAAAATGATGAAAAACTGTCAAGAACTCATCTGGGTCGCCTTTATAGCTCTACAAATCGAAAAGCACCAAATAAGTTCTGTTGTGCGGAATTCGAGATAATACGATAAAATATAAACGAGAAAAACAAGACAACAGATTTACGTGGTTCACCAATAAATTGGCTACGTCCACTGGAAGAGGGGGAGCAGTTTTATTATGGAGAGGCAAAAACAGAATTACAAAATAGGGTTTTCTGTTTGTAACGGGTCCGATTCAAGGCATTCATCAAATCTCCACCTTGACTTGAATTCTCTGAACAGATTCTTCAGACGCACTATGATAGTGCCAGGCCTCCCCCTCTTCCTCAGAGTTGCCCCGCAGGGCAATTAACAGCTTCTGATGTTGAGCAAATCCAAACAGTGTTGAAACTTGCTCTGTGGAACCGGCTTTGTGAACATATCAGCAGGATTATCAGCAGTTCCTACTTTCTTCACCTTGATTCTCTCTCACTTCTCAGAAATGATACCTTACGTCAATATGCTTGGTTCTCTCATGATGGACTTGATCCTTGGCTAGACAAATTGCGCTCAAACTGTCACAATACACCGTAGCCTGATCATGATGCAGACCAAGCCTTTCAACCAAACCCTTTCCCTTCACTTCAGCCTCTTGTCAAGGCCATGTACTCCGCTTCCGTAGTAGACAAAGTCACTGTAGGTTGCAAAGTTGCCTTCCAACTGACGACAGATCCTCCAAGGGTAAACACATAGCCAGTCATCGATCTTCTAGTGTCAACATCTCCAGCATAGTCTGAATCAGAATAGCCAGTAACCAAGCACTGAGTATCACCTCCATAAATGAGACCAACGTCAGATGTACCTCTAAGGTACCGGAAAATTCTCTTCACAGCCTGCCAATGTTCTCTCCCTGGTTGTCCCATGAATCTGCTCACTACACTGACTGCATGTGCTAAATCTTGCCTTGTACAGACCATAGCATACATCAAACTTCCTACGGCACTGGCATAAGGGACTCGTCACATATACTCCTTATCTTCTTCTGACTGTGGAGCGAACATGGCAGTGAGGTGGATATTGGCAGCACTGGGGGTATCAATAGGCTTAGATGAAGACATGCCAAACCTCGCCAAGACCTTCTGAATGTAGCTTCTCTGTGACAAGAAAAGTTTCCTTCTCTCTCTGTCTCTAATGATCTCCATCCCTAGAATCTTCCGAGCAGCTCCCAGATCCTTCATCTAAAACTCAGCACTAAGTAAACCCTTCAGCTTCTGAATGTCATACTTCTTCTTTGCAGCTATCAGCATATCATCTACATAAAGCACCAGATAGATGAACGAATCATCCTTGAGCCTATTGTAGTAGACACAACAATCATATGAGCCGAGTATAGCCTAACTTCGCCATATAGCTGTCAAACCTTTTGTACCACTGCCTTGGAGACTGCTTAAGTCCATATAAGGACTTCTTCAACTTGCAGACGTGATTTTCCTTCCCTGGAACTTGGAAACCATCCGGCTGAGTCATGTATATCTCTTCCTCCAAATCTCCATGTAGAAACGCTGTCTTCACATCAAGTTGTTCAAGCTCCAAATTCTGATGTGTAACTATCGCTAGTAACACTCGGATGGAAGTATGTCTGACCACTGGTGAGAAGATCTCATTGTAGTCCACTCCCTCTCTTTGGTTGAAACCTCTGGCAACAACCTGGCTTTATACTTGACTCCTTGCTGGTGATATCCCTTCCTTCTTCTTGAAAACCCATTGCAAGTAATAATCTTTCTCCCCGAAGGCTGTATGACCAGATCCCATGTCTGATTCTTGTGTAGGGACTCCATCTCATCTCCCATAGAAGCAAACCATTTTTCAGAATCAGGACTTAAAATGGATTCTTTGTAAGTAGACGGCTCAGATGTATCTACCTCTTCAGCAACCTGTCGTGCATAACCCACCATGTCCTCAAAACCATACCTCGTAGGTGGCCGAACTCCAATCCTCCTTGGACGATCTTTAGCTATACTCTGATGGATATCTGATGGCATAGATTCTGGAATATCAGTTTCTGTCTGTGGCTCTTGATCCTCCTCTTCAGGTTCCTTTAAATCGCTCTCGTTCTGAATGACTTGAAACTCCACCTGTTTGTCAAGACTCCCGGTTTCTGACGTAGTTGTAGGCTTCACAATGGTTCTAAGCAGAGAACTTTCATCAAAGACAACGTTCCTGCTCATAATAACCCTCTTTTCTGCTGGAGACCAGATTCTGAAACCTTTCACTCCATCTCCGTAGCCCACAAATACTCCCTTTTTAGCTCTTGGTTCTAACTTACCTTCACTGACGTGATAGTAAGCCGTACAACCAAAAGCTTTCAGATTTGAATAATCAGCAGCTTTTCCTGACCACATCTTCATAGGTGTCTTGCACTGTATGCCTGTATGTGGTCCGCGGTTAATCAAGTAGCAAGCTGTACTAACCGCTTCTGCCCAGAATCTTCTATCTAGCCCAGCATTATAGAGCATGCACCTTGCTCTCTCCAGAAGTGTTTGATTCATCCGCTCAGCTACACCGTTCTGCTGTGGTGTATTTCTGACTGTACGATGTCGAGCAATCCCTTCATCCTTACAGAATTGATCAAATTCAGACCAACAGAATTCCAGCACATTATCAGTTCGCAACCTCTTGATCTTCTTCCCTGTTTGATTTTCCATCAAAATTTTCCACTTCTTGAACTTCTGGAAAGCTTCACTTTTATGCTTCATCATGTACACCCAAGTCATCCTTGAGTAGTCATCAATAATGGACACAAAAAATCTGCAGCCTCCCAAAGACTCAACACGGCATGGACCCCAGCAATCAGAATGGATATAATCAAGTGTGCCTTTTGTTCTATGAATGGCCTTTGGAAACTTGTTGCGATGTAGTTTTCAAAAACACAATTTCACAAAACTCTAGGCTCTTAACCTTATGACCAGCAAGGAAATCCTCCTTTGACAGAATTTGCATCCCTCTTTCACCCATATGACCAAGTCTCATGTGCCATAACTTAGTCATATCCTTCTGGTGAAATTCTGACGATGCAACATGGGCTAATCCTGTAACCGTGGAACCTTGTAGAAAATACAAAGTACCACGCATGACACCTTTCAGAATCAGATTTGAACCCTTCCAGACCCGCAAGACTCCATCTTTTCCCGACCAGCTAAATCCCTTGCTGTCCAAAAGACTGAGAGATATCAGATTTTTTGTCATCAATGGAACGTGCCTGACCTCGTTCAATGTGCAAAAGCTACCGTCATGTGTCCTTATCTTGATCGAGCCTGTCCCAACCACCTTGCAGACAGAACTGTGGCCATCGAGATGCTGCCTCCATCTACCTGCTCATAAGTCGTGAACCACTCTTCCTAGGACAGATGTGATAGGATGCCCCAGAATCGAGAACCCACACATCTGAATGATGAGTGTGCTCATCCGCAACTAGGGCAATATCTTCTTCAGAATTGGTGTCTTCTTCAGCAACAGCAGCAGACACTGATTGTTTTTCCGATTCCTTCTTCTTCTTCGGACAATCAAATTTCCAATGTCCCTTCTCCTTGCAGTAATTACAAACATCATCTGGCTTTGCACCCTTCGACATCGGCTTATTTTTCTTTCCGCCGTTTTTCCTTCCCTTTCCGCTACTGGTGAACAGACCGAAAGGCTGTATGTTCGTACTTGTGCCGTTAGCCTTATGCCGTAATTCCCTGCTATGAAGGGCCGATCTGACTTCTTCCAGTGACACAGTATCTTTCCCAACAATGAACGATTGAACAAAATTCTCAAACGACATTGGGAGAGATACTAACAGAATCAGGGCAGCATCTTTATCCTCGATCTTCACATCGATATTACGCAATTCTAATAACAAAGTATTCAATTGCTCTAAGTGTTCCCTGAGTTGTGTACCTTCAGCCATTCGTAAACCGAATAGACGTTGTTTCAGAAGCAGCTTGTTGGTTAGAGATTTTGTCATGTACAAACTCTCCAGCTTCAACCACAGACCAGCAGCAGTCTCTTCATCCGAGACCTCCGTGATGACGTCATCCGCGAGACACAGCATGATCGTCGAGTGCGCCTTTTCCTCCAGAATTGCCGTCTCAGGAGTAACGACGGCGTTCTTTTCTTTCGACAACGGCGCCCAGAAGCCTTGCTGTTTCAACAAAGCCCGCATCTTGATCTGCCATAAACTGAAACTGTTCCTCCCTGTGAATTTGTCGATTTTCACATTCAAAGCAGACATCTCGAATTCTCCAAGAACACCGATTAACCGAGAGGCTCTGATACCAATTTATTGTGCGGAATTCGAGATAATACGATAAAATATAAACGAGAAAAACAAGACAACAGATTTACGTGGTTCACCAATAAATTGGCTACGTCCACGGGAAGAGGGGGAGCAGTTTTATTATGGAGAGGCAAAAACAGAATTACAAAATAGGGTTTTCTGTTTGTAACGGGTCCGATTCAAGGCATTCAACAAGTTCGTTTAGGGGCTTGTTAACGACTTAAAGTCACAACTGGCCCACCACCGGACCCGTCCTGCTAAAGCGACCCCGCTCCGGCGCCCAAAACCTCTCCCTGACCTTAACGGAGACCAAAAGTACACGTTCACACTAAGATAATTTTTTGGGAATTCTACTCGCCCAAATTCAATTCCGTAAAGTGGTACGAGTTTCTTATCATTTTGGCTATCCATTCATGTTATCAAATTCATAATTAGATCTTTCATTCCTTACTATATTTCTCTATATCTCACTTACTCTTAGTTTTTCCAAATCTGGACTAGGCTAGGAATACCAAGTTACTACGAAAAGGTTTTTGGCCCCAATTCTTTTCCTGTTGGCTTTTCAATAACGATGGACCCAGTCGTTACAATAGATATTTCCGTTATGTGACAGAGAAATATTAAATATATCTAATAAATCATTTCATGATAGGTAATACACGGAACATTGTAAATAATTTTTGTAATTGATTTAGATTTAGATTTGAAGGGGCTAAATATAATTAGGGAGTGAATGTTTTGATATGTTAATAATCATTGTTTTATTATCTCAGTTAATAATTAATAAGTTATTATCAAATCAAAGTGAAGTTATTGGACGTCTAATTATGACATTATTTCATTAAAATATCATTATTTAATTATTTAAATTAAATTTTAATTTAGTGGAGGGGCAAGCTGATAATCCAACTTTGAAGATTAGAGTTTTCCACTTTTAATAATATATGATATGATAACGATGCTAGCGTTTTATTCTTACATAATCACTATTTCGTAGTATAAATTAATTTTCCAAATATAAGAACTTATTAGTAAGTATATTAAGAGATTCTTGAATCGGAAAAAATACAATCCTTAAATAAAATTCACGATAACTTGATCTAAAAGGAATGAATTATATAGCGATAAATAAAAAGTGCATGTCATTGTTTTTGTAAACAATATTTATTTATATTAATAAAGAGTATCCATACTACCTATGTTTAAAGAGTTGAAAAAAATGTAAAAAGCATATCTGATAAATGAAAGAAAGGCAAATATGAAAAAATAACTTTCATAGTATAAGAACTCTAACATCTTACCATAAAATAAAGATAAAATAGAGATGGAAAAAGAGAAAAGCAATCGTAATATTAAAATAATAATTACCCGGAGATTCAAAATGCAAGAAAGAATGTGATCATGATAATAATAAACTTTTCAATAGGCATAATACATATATTTGATTCTAAACTTGGCTTCAAATTTTAACTTTGACATCCAACTTCATAGTGCACAAATAGACACTTTAACTATCCTACCTTTCAATAAATAAACACACGAGTACAACAACGAAAAATGTGTGAAATGCACGTATTCTGCGTGCGTGAGGAGTAATTTTGAGGCCCTAAACAGTAAAAAAATGCTGAAATTACAATTCTACCCCCCTTCTCCCGATTCGGGCCAATCTCCGGTAACCCAAAACACCATTTATTTTTCCCAGCCATTCTCCTTCTTCATCCACACCCGAGCACAACTCATGAAGTGAACAAGCTTCGACCTCGCAAAACCCACCATATACCCGATCCTAAACCGATCAGATCCATTGTCTCAGGCAAGAATCATCAAGAAATGACACTTCTGCAACCACCAGTTCGAACCACCCACAGAAAAGCAACCCAATGACCCCCCAAACCCCATAAAAATAGACCCAACAACTACAAAAAACCTAAATCAAGAAGCCAGCCATCAACAAATCTCTAAGCTCCGTTAAAACAATGAGCTCTAAGCTCTAAAAACAATTAGGAGGAATTATTTTTTATTCGTGTATATAAATTAAAATTAAAATTAAAATTAAAATTAAAATTAAAATTTATTCATCTATATAAACTAAAATTATTTTTGATTTTTTTAGTTCTAAAATTGACGTCTAAAATATTTAACTAGTTGACAGTCATTGAGTGAATCATTAATACACGTTGGAGCGATTGCCTTTCACGCTCTTGACTGTAAAAATCGTGTGTTTATTTATTCAAAGGTAAGATAGTTAAAGTGCCTATTTATGCACTGAAAATTGGAGGTCAAAGTTAAAATTTAAAGTCAAGTTTAGGGTCCAATATATGTATTATGTCTTTCCAATATCCAAATACAACAATTCTGCTTGACATCAAACTTTAATCATCACTATTAAAAAAGAAATATAGATATCAAAATATATGTTCATCACATTTTTGGTACACAAAACAATAGTTCATTTGTAGAAATAAACTAATCATAAAAATAAATACATACTATGAAAATATTTTAATTCGTGTTATCTCAGTTTGTTATATAAAAACCCTTTTATGTGCACAACAAATCTTATCTTATTTGTACTTGTGTAACACAATCTCTTCATACTATAGGAAAAAGTAATTCCTTCAAATAGCCTCTGACTTTTGTCTCTAGTACCCATATTTTCTAGAAATTTCATATCAAAACTGAATATACATTTATCAATACATAAAACTCCATGAAAAGTCATTGCAAGGTGAAATGTTGTATGATCAACAAGGTATCCAAGAGGAGTTTGTGATGTTCTATAAGGGACTTATGGGAACCTCAGCAGGTAAACTTCCAGCCATCAATGTACAAGTGATGAAAAGAGGGCCTACATTGACAAAGCAGCAGAGACTTCAGTTGTGTACTGCAGTAACAGATCAAGAGATCTATGATGGGCTACAATCCATAGGGAATGATAAAGCTCCAGGGGTAGATGGATACAATGCCTTTTTCTTTAAGCACACTTGGAAGATCATTAAAGATGACATTATTGAGGCTGTTAGAAGTTTCTTTACAACTGGCAAGCTTCATAAAGACTTCAATTGTACTCTAGTGTCTCTCATACCAAAAGGTCAGAATCCAAAAACTGTGAAAGAGTATAGGCCTATAGCTTGTTGTACTGTGCTGTATAAGATCATCTCCAAAGTACTAACCAACAGGCTGCATGGTGTGATCCAAAATGTTATTTGTGACAGTCAAGCAGGATTTATTCCAGGAAGAAAGATAGCTGACAATATAGTGCTTGCTCATGAGTTAGTTAAGTCTTATACTAGGAAGCATATTTCTCCTAGAAGCATGCTGAAGATTGATTTGCAGAAAGCTTATGATTCAGTGGAATGGGATTATTTGGAGCAAGTAATGTTTGGACTAGGCTTCCCAGAGATGTTTGTGCAGTGGACAATGAAGTGTGTTACAACAGTGAACTATTCTATAGTAGTGAATGGACAGACTTCTCAGAGTTTTGAAGCAGCAAAAGGCCTGAGACAAGGGGATCCAATGTCACCCTTCTTGTTTGCCATAGCAATGGAGTACCTGAGTAGACTTCTTAAGGGGCTTAAAGAGGATAAAAAGTTCAAGTATCATCCTAAGTGTTCTAAACTTGATATCACTCATCTATGTTTTGCAGATGATCTACTATTGTTTGCTAGAGGAGATCTTGAATCTATTAAAGCTATTCAACTGTGTTTTTCTCAATTTTCTCAAGCATCTGGATTACAAGCAAACCTAAGCAAGAGCTCCATATACTGTGGAGGGGTGCAGCAGGAAGTGAAGCAACAAATTGTTCAACAGCTGGGATACAAGATGGAGGAGCTTCCCTTCAAGTACTTAGGTGTGCCATTGTCTTCCAAGAAGATGTCAATTATGCAATGGTATCCTCTCATAGAGAAAATTATGGCAAGAATCAACTCATGGACAGCTAGGAAGCTATCCTATGCAGGTAGAGCTCAGCTTGTTCAGACTGTGTTGTTTGGTGTCCAAGCCTATTGGGCACAGTTATTCATTTTTCCAGCCAAGATAATTAAACTAATAGAAGGCTTGTGTAGAAGTTATCTTTGGTCTGGATCAGGGAAGATTACTAGGAAAGCTTTAATAGCTTGGGAGAGAGTATGTAGGCCTAGAAATGAAGGAGGGTTGGGACTGATAAATATGCACATCTGGAATAGAGCAGCTATAACCAAGCTTTGCTGGGATTTAGCAAACAAGGAAGACAAGCTATGGATAAGGTGGATACATACTTACTACTTAAAAGGGCAGAGTCCATGGCAGAAAAGAGAACAAGCTAGCTGGATGATTAGGAAAATAATGCAGACTAAACATATAGTAGATCAAGTCCAATTAAAAGAAGGAAAAGGGATGGTGAAACAGATCTATGATTATCTAAGAGGTGAGCAAGCTAAGCCTGTATGGAAATGTTTACTGTTTAAGAATGCAGCAAGGCCAAAAGCTATCTTCACATTATGGGTGCTGTTGAATAGAAAGCTTGCAACAGTGGATAGATTAGCTGCCTGGGGAGTGGTACATGATACAACCTGTGTAATGTGTAAAAATGCTGAGGAAAGCCTGGATCATATGTTCTTGCAGTGTCAATATGCAGAAGAAGTTTGGGAGAGAGTTTTGACATGGGCTGGTATTTGCAACAACAGACCAAAGAATTGGATACAGTTTATGAACTGGAGTATAAAAAATGGGAAAGGAAAGACTACACAAGCTCAATTGTTTAAGATGATTATGGCTGAAAGTGTCTATACTATATGGAATGAGAGAAACAAGAGAATTTTTGAAGACAAGAAATGTGTGATAGATGAGGTAGTCAAGAGGATAGCCTATGTAACTATTGTTAGATCTTCTAGTACTATTAACAATTTCATTTGTCATAGGAAGATATGAAGTATAGTGAGTAGTGTTGGTGTTATTTTGATTTGTATTTGATCAAGCATGCTGTGTTAGCTGCTTTGCATTGTAAAGTTGTTCTGGTAATTAATGAAGATAGTTACCAAAAAAAAGAAAAAGAAGTTCAAACTCAAAATAAGACTCACCATTTTGGCTGACAAAGGGATGTAAGATCAATTGTAATCTCTCAACTTTTTTATAAGATGTTGCCCATATTACATGGACTTTTGTACTTCTACTTATTTGAAATAAAAAGAATTTGTGAAAAAAGAGAACTAAAAATAGAAAAAATCATGACTTCTATACCTTTAATTTTATAAGGGCATTTTGGTATTTCAACTTTTCATTTGTGGTTATTTTTTTTTCCTTATAAATAAAAAAAATAGTAAGAGACGACCTGTCCTATTGGGAGAAACTAAAGCGAACACTTCTACCTTGGCAACTTCAGTTGTTTCAATGAATGCCATGGGAAACTATTTGCCTACACCTAATTTCGCTCACCACTTGCCTGTAAATCTCACGTCAAAAAAATATGTACTTAGGAAGATACAATTTCATCCAATATTTTGTGGTTGTAGTCTTAACCATTATATTGATGGTACCTAACCAGTCGCGCGTTTCGGATGGTGATCAACCAAATCCTGCATATAAGGTTTGACAGCGTCAATATCAACTCGTCTTGAGTTGGATAGTTGCTTCACATTCACAGAGCATTCTCCCTCAATTAGTCAGAGCAGAAACAGCTCGTGCGGCGTGGGAAAAATTTGTGGCAGCGTATGCCACTTGGCCTAAACGAGTGATTCGAGAACTTAAGGCGCAATTACATAACTTGCGTTATGATAACACTACTATTTAATGTTATGTTCAAGGCGAAAAAGTGATTGCTGATAAGTTAGAAGCCTTGCAGAACCTAGTAACTAATGATGACTTAGTGGAGTTTGTCCTTGCTGGATTAGGCTCTGCCTATCGCCCCTTCATGAAGTCGCCTGAATCACGTCATGAGGACGCCACCTTTGATGCACTTTATGGTATGTTGTTGAATGAAGAAAGAAAACTTAAAACGTGAAGAAGCTAGAATAGTTTTTTCCCCAACAACAAAATAGACATAAAATTCGATCTCTACACAGAGTGGATGCGGTGGGGGGGGTGTACTAGTCGAGGTGGTGGGCACATTTCTTCCCATGGAGGTTCACCACAACCTCAAAGTCTACATTATGCCCCCACAACTCATTCAGGAACTTACTCTAGAAATCCATCACTTTTCTATGATTTTTCTGAAAATTTTTTCCATAATTGTGAGGAAAGGTTCACATTACGTGTTTGTCGGTCACCTAAGACTACAAATATATCGGGTATTTGGATGTCCCTATTCCCCAGCGGCACAAAATTGGTTGATGGATAGTGGCACCACACATCATCTGACATCTTATCTTGACAACGTTACAATTAACTCTAAATATCATGGTCTCGAAGAAGTTACCCGAGGTAATGGTTCCAAATTACCAATCTCGCATATTGGTAAAAATATCTTTTTCTTTTCAATAACTCGTATGTTCTTGATAGTCTTTTTCGTGTTCCCTATGCTACTCAAAATGTACTATATATCAGTTTTTTTTACTAATTCTAACCTAGTATCCATTAAAAAAAATTTCCTAACTATTTTTCGATTAAGGACTTGGAAATGAGGGATACTCTTCACAAAGGAACGAATGGTGGATGTTTATATTCCCTTTCGATATTGATGTAAATTTCTTCACCAGCTTCATATGCAACTTAACTTGCTGTTTGGCATGCGCGTTTGGCTCACACATCCTATCCTACCGTTCGTCGGGATTTGCCATCTAATACTTTTATTTCATCGAGTTGTTGGCCTTGTATTTTGTGTTCAACTTTTGCTATTAGAAAAAGTCATAAAATTCCATTTGTTGAGTCTAGTTTTCAATTGACAAGCCCTTTAGATTTAATTTGTTCGAATGTTTGGGGCCCATCACCTGTTATTTAGAATGATGGATATAAATATGATTTTATTTTATTTGATCACTATAGCAAATATACTTGGATCTATTTTCTTAAATTAAAGTATGAGGTTCTTTCTATTTTTATTCATTTTCAAAAAAATTGTGGAAAAATACTTTAGTCGTCCAATTAAGATCTTTCAAGCAGAATGGGGAGTAGAGTATCAAGCATTTAACTAATCAGTTATTTCAATTCTCCTCCAATGGTGACAAAATATTTCGTTTACTGTGTGTTGATGACCTTCTTGTTTTGGGCTCTAGTTCGTCTTTTGTAGGAGCTGTTATTACTCGCCTATAGTCAAAGTTTGTTGTGCGAGACCTTGGTCGCCTCTCTTATTTTTTGGGGATTGAAGCATCATGGAAACCTACTGGTTTGAATCTTTGTCAAGATCTTATGGTACTGATTTGTTGCGGAAAGCACAAATGGATGGCTGCAATCATATTTCAACACCTGTTGCATCTTCCTCTAAACTCTCAAGTTTTGAAGGATCTCTTTTTCATGAAGAATTCTTGTATCGCAGCACTGTATGATCCCTATAATAATTAACTTTCAGTCACCCTGATATAGAATTTGCTGGTAAAGTATCTCAAACCTGGACTAGATTCTGCGCATAAAATTCAACAAGAGAAAATCCTAAATCTGAGTGCAATAATTGTCGTGATTTTGTTCATCCGTAGATTCATAAGGAAATTATTTGATGCAATGGTGTACATATTCCAAGATTCTCTTATATATTCTTTCTTGCATGAGGTCTATATTGTTATAGTTCATAAAATGATTCTTTTCTTGTTTATTAGATATTCATAATTCAGTCTGAGTTCACTTGTGTTTCACTGCTACGAATATCTTCCCTAATTTCAAACCCATCCATGTTGTGAATGTCACAATCAATAAAGCCTTGCTGAAGAAATGGAAACAATTGTAACAATTTTATTTCTTCAATATAATTTTAAATGACATGCTACATCCTCTACAACCGCATTGATCATTACTGGATGTATATTGTTGTTTTACTTTACCCACACGAATTATGTGTCACATGTTTGTCTTGCTATAGAAGGTATTTATACATTTTGTTAGGCTGCCATATCCTCAAGGGGACAACTCAACATGGACTACTACTGTACCGGTGAAAAATATTTGTTGTAGTGGGCTTGAATATCCTTAGAGAAAAAGATATATTCGTGTCTCAGCCAGAAGAGATTTTTATTTCTTCACTTTATTTTTAATTGTAATCTTATAATTTTATTATCTTGTAATTTTCACTAACAATTTTAACGAGATTCATAATGTCTACAATTGAAAAAACCGCAAATGTCAAGATGGAAGACCTTAACAAAGTCATTTCGGTTCAATGCTAATCATTTCAAGAGATGGAAGGGTAAACTACTTTTATACTTAAGTCTTCTCAATATTTCTCATCTGTTAACGGATAAGAATCCTAATAAAGTAGACATTACCTTTATGAATGATGAAACTATTTCTCATATAGAGAAAGAGGAAAAGTATGATGTTTTAATTCCTATAGGTGTTGGTATCATATTCTTAATTGTCTATGTGATGATTTTTATGATTATTATGATATAATTTACTCTAGTGCAAAAAATATTTTGAAATCATTGCAGAGTAAGTATGATACCGAGGAGGCTGGAGCGAAAAAATATGTTGTTAGTAGATTTTTTTCATTTCCAAATGGTGGACGACAAATCAGTGGTAGATTAAGCTCAAGACTTTATAATAGTTGTTGGAGAGTTCAGGTCCAACGAGGTCAAATAGGAGATAACCTTATTGTTTGTCGAATAGTAGATAAACTTCTACCTTTATAAAAGGAATTTTAAAAAATTATGTACCACAAGCAAAAGGAATACTCTTGAGACATTGAGAATAAAAATCGGTATGGAATAAGAGGCAAGAGGTCAACATGCATTTTTACAAACAGAAGAGAGTAACATCACAATGAAGGTAAATTTATTCACTTCAAATAATGCTAGTTCTGGATCTGACATAAATATTTCTTTGAAATGTAAGAAGAAAAAATTAAGAAAAATAATTGTAGAGTTCCCAAGAAAAATAATGGTGAAATAACCAAGCAAAAAATCAACAAATTCAAGATAAGGGACCATGCTTTGTTTGTGACGGGAGTGGGTATATTTCTCGATTTTGTAGATTTTAGAAACGTGGTCCTAAGACTCAAGAAAACAATATGGAAGAAATTTTTTTGGCAGTGATTACAAACATACCTATATGGCTGAGAGTGTTGATCGATGATGTGCTAATTCTGCTGCAAACCGTCATGTATTGTTGGATTTTAAAAAAGGTGTGAATGGAAAATGAAGAGTTGTGACTTTTATGAAGAGTTGTGACTTTTATGAAATGTTGTGACTTTGATGAAAAGTTGTGACTTTTATGAAAAGTTGCAATTTTTGTAAAAAGTTGTGACTTTTATGAAAGATGACGACTATTCTGAAAGATTGTGACTATTCCAAAGGTTTGTGACCATTCCGGTAAGGCACAATAAGAACCTTTTCGCACTACCCTTTGTTTTCTATAAATTGAGGGATTTCCACTCATTTTAATATAGAATTTATGGTCTTCTTCTTCAACTACTAAATCTAGTATTCAAAGTGCACTTTACTGCATTAAGTGATTCGCTGACACCGGAGTTTTTGGTATCTATACTCTGGTGATTGAGATCATTTTACCCTGGGAGGTCATATTCCAAATCAAACCTCGGATACTAGAGGGGAATAATTTCCTTAAAGGGACACTGTGAATTCAGTGGACTTGATCTTTTTCCTATTAAAAATTTTCTAGATTCTGGTACGTGTTTTACAAACTTTAGATTTGTGAATTAATTTCAGTTCTTCTATTCTTTTGTTCTTCACTGGTTCATTAAACTTGGTAACTTCGTGTTTCTGCAAAGTTTGTTGGAATAAGTAAGATTCTTTAGACACATATTAACAACAATTATTCTTTAAAAAAAATATTTCATATATATTTTTTTTAAATCTGTTTGTGATTCTAGTTTCGCTATTAGTTTTAATTTTCTAGTTGTTAAAATGTTCTTAAACTTTGTTTTATTACAAAGATGTTCAAAGTTTTGTTCTAAGTATGTTTGGAATACAAGATGAACAACAATCTTAAGGGAATTATTATACTGTAGTATTTTCTTGTATTCTACTGATTGATAGAATCAGATCATGGAAGTAGAAGATAAATGCATTACATCTGCATAATTTGTTTCTTTGTTTTAGCAAAGTCGAAGTGAGAATGTAACAATTTTTTTTATGGTATTACGTTTAAAGATTACCAGGTAACCTTCTTATTAAATTATCTAAGGAGGAAAATAGTTTCTAAGAGTAACCATCTTTGATTTTTTATTTTTTTATTATGTATATCTTTGGAAAAAGATTTGCAAACCATATGTTGTGGAAAGAATTTTACTTCCCAGATATTGTTGCTTTAAAAATTCTTTAGTTTGCAAAAATGAGAGATGCATATTTTTGTTTGATAAAATAGTATGTCAAATTGTTATAGTTGGAAGACTATTTGATAAGAAAAACATTTCTATAAGATAAAGAATATGTGTTATTCTGTTTGGAGAAAAAAAAACTTTTGTAGTTTTGTTCTCCATGAGAAATGTTACCGTGTCTGATTTTTGTAGACTAAAAACTTTTGTGATTTTATACTCTGGATAAATTGAACTCTGCAATTGGTTTGAAGAATATGAAAACTTCACATAATAAGTCAGTGTTGTACTTTTGATTTTCTATAAACTTCAATGTAACATAGATATAAATTGTATAATTTTGTTGTGTCCTTATTGTTAATATTTAAAATATTAAGTGCCATGTCTGTTTATGATAGAGAAAAAATACCAGTGACTTAGAATTTGTGATTTTGTGTCTCTATGGAATGAACTTTGATATTGTGTAAACATTGTCAAAGAGAATTGCAGCACTATAATTCATTCGTAGAATAATGTTTCCAACATTAAAATATGTGGAAAAACTATTTTCAAATACTTGAAAAATATTTTTGAGATCACATTTGAAAGGTGGGGGTTATTTGCTTATGATTAGACTTGGTGTCTAATTTAACTTTGAAACAAAAGATATGAAATTCGTTATACCCACAAAATTCTTGTAGTATATTTGGTATTGTGGTTGTTGAGTTTCTCTATTACTAGTATATAGTGTGACTAGTATGAAACATCCAAATTATATATATATACTTGTTCAAAATAATTGTGTTCTTTTATGAAAAAAAATATCACTTAAAATGTTGTGATTTTTCATGAAAAGATATGTCTATTATAATAAAAGTATTTGCATAGACATGAATATTGGTGAATAGTCATTTGTATGTTTTTGTAAAAATAACATTTAGTCTATATTGTCTTTATTGAACCCGATGAAACTTTGTTCATGGGTAGTTCTATAACAATCATATTGCAAGTTATGGAAATGTCCTTCTGAAAAGGACATTTGATGATCTAAACAATGTTTGTATCACACAAAATTGTAAGAAAGAGGAGCAAAATATTAGTGAGGAAAAAGCTACCTCGCGAAGAGCTTTTCAAACTCAATGTTTCTATTTGTTCTTACTTGCTTTAGTCAATGTTTGTGACATGAACACAAGTTTTTGTGGAATCTAAGTATGTTTAGAATTCTTATAAATCTGTCGAAAGGAATTCTAATCCCTTAGAATTGATTTACACTGACATTTGTGATATGAAGTAAACACCATCTCATGGTGGGAAAAAGTATTTGTTACTTTTATTGAGAATTACATTAGAAATGACTATGTCTATTTGCTAAATGATAAGAATGAAGCAATAGAAATGTCTAGATAATGTAATATCAAAGTTGAAAATCAGTGTGAAAAAATATAAGAAGTGATAAGAATAGAGAGTATAAATCTCATTGTGTAGAAATATGTTTGGAAAGTGAAATATCCATCAAACTACTGCAATATTCACCTCAATCTAATAGAAAACCGAACGTTAAAAGAAATAATGGATGCATTATTTATAAGTTTGGGTTTACACAAAAATTGTGTGGAGGAACTATCCTTACTGCAAAAGGGAACAACAAAAAGTTGTCTTTTTAGAAATAAAGCGATTTTGTTTGATCATAATACAATCTTTTCCATTTGAGAAATGGAAAGGAAGGAAATCCAACTTGAAATATTTCAAAGTGTGGGACTTAGTCAAAGTCCAAGTTACTATTCCTAAAAGAATTAAAATAGGACCTATGACTGTGGACTTTAAAATTAGACTTGAGAAGTCTAGAGAAGGGTCTAAAAGGCCTAGGAAATGAAAAGGATAATGTACTTAATAAAGAGATTCAGAGGCTTAGTAAATGTTAAAGGACATTTACTTCCTTCGAATATGATTTTGTAACATTTCATGTGTCTTCTGTAGACTCATTCTTTGGAAAGATGGTGTCAATAAACAATGTTGGAAGTTAATTGATCTTCTTCAAAAAAATAAACCTTTGGGTTCAAAGTGAATGTTTAGAAGGAAAATACCAGTTGATTGAACTGTTGAAAAATATAAAGCAAGACTTTGTGTCAAAGGCTTTAAAAAAATAAGGTTTTGATCTTGTCGATATATATACTCGTTAGTAATTAGAATTACATCCATTCGGATACAAAAATTATTAGTGTGATATATGACCTCCAAATTCATCAAATGAATGTGAAAAGAACTTTATTAAACGTAGAATTGGAGGAAGAAATTTACATGAAACAACCCGACGGTTTTGTGGATCATTGTAAATAAAAGAAAGTGTATGAACTTGTTAAGTCACATTATGAAGCACCCAAACAATGACATAATTTGATCAAACCATGTCGGCAAATGGATTGAAGAATGATGGAAGTGATAAATGTGTTCACATTAAAATCATAAGGTCAATGTTTGTTTGTATATTGGTGATATGTTGATTATCAATAGAGACACTAATGGCATAAATGCTACTAAACTTATGCTATAAAACAAGTGGAATGAAAATCATTGGAGTTGCTAATGCGATCTTAGATATAAGAATTCGTAGAACTCCATAATGTTTAGCATTTTTACAGTCTCATTGCATTGAAAAGGTACTTAACTAGTTTAAATATTTGGATGTCAATATTGTCAAATCTCCAATAGATGTGAGCTTTGCATTTTAAAAGAGTGAAAACAAAAGTGACTCACAATTGGATTGTGCTAGAGTTTTGGGATGCATGATGTATATTATATAGTGTGTGCGATCAGATATAACATTTTCTATTTTAAACTGAGTTGGTTCACAAGTGATACCAAATAAATTCATTATATGACAATAAATAGAGTTTTGGAGTATTTAAAATAGTACTTAAAACTATGTCTTGCATTATAACAATATCCAACAATATTGAAAGATATAGTGATGCAAATTGAATCATCGGACGAATGAAGTAAAATTCACGAATGGATATGTACTTACTATTGGTAGAGGAGCAGTCTCTTAGAAATATTTCAAAAAGACATGTATCGCTAGCTCTACAATGATCTTTGAGCTAGGTGCTCTAGAAAAGGTCGGTGAATAAGTTGAAAGACTCCAGAATTTCTTGATAGATATTCTATTTTGGCCCAAACCATTGGCATTAGTATGCATACACTTTCACAGTCAAGATGCAATAGGTAGGGCATGGAGCATGACCTATAACGGAAAGTCTCGTCATATACGACATTGACATGATACCGTCATAAAACTACTCTCTAGTGAAATTATCAGAATTGACTATGTAAAGTCAAAGGATAATGTGTCGGATCCACTTACAAAAAGGCCTAACTAGAGAGGAAGTTAAAACATCATCTAAGGGAATAAATTTTTACGGCTTAGGACAAGTCATCATGGCGGTAACTCTATCTAGCAGACTGGAGATCCCAAGAGCTAGATTCAAGGAGAAAAACAAAGTTGTGAATGACGGTTCGACATTGTCAACAAACTCAATCAATTCTCATGATGAAGACAAGGCTCAGGAAAAAGGATAAAACATTAAGGCTTGTTAATGAGTTAATAAAGCTTAATGATTTTAATGATTTGCTAAGTTTGGCAGAGTTGACCAAATAGTGTATCTACGTGATAACACGGTTAGGAATCACCTATGTGAGTGTGAAGTGTAAGCCGCTTAAAAGAAGATGATTGTCAAAAGCCCATCTCTCTATACACTCATGAAACCAGGAGGTGTTCATGGCTAAAACGAACACAACCGTAAGAACCATAGATGGTAAAGGGTTAATTGTGTGACATATGGTTGTCTAGGTATACACCAAAGTTCGACGATTCAAAGATATCGCATCTACCGATTGACCGAGTATATCTGACATGTGTTCACTACGGAAAGTCCAAAGGGAAACCTACTTATCCAGATGCAATTAATTCTTGCTTGTAAAGTACACATACTTGTTCGTTTCTTTGTCTTCGAGTCATTCCCATTCATGCGGGGGATTGTTGGATTTTTAAAAAGGTGTGAATGAAAAATGAAGAGTTGCGACTTTTATGAAGAGTTGTAACTATTTATGAAATGTTGCGACTTTGATGAAAAGTTGTGACTTTTATGAAAAGTTGCAATTTTTATGAAAAGTTGTGACTTTTATAGAAAGTTGTGACTTTTATGAAAGGTGACGACCATTCTGAAAGATTGTGACTTTTCCAAAGGTTTGTGACCTTTCCGGTAAGGCACAATAATAACCTTTTCGCACTACCCTTTGTTTTTTATAAATTGAGGGATTTCCTCTCATTTTAATATAGAATTTATGGACTTCTTTTTCACTACTAAAGCCAGTATTCTAAGTGTACTTTACTGCCGTTGAGTGGTTCGCTGACACCGGAGTTTTAGGTATCTATACTCTGGTGATTGAGATCATTTTACCCTGGGAGGTCATATTCCAAATCAAACCTCGGATACTAGAGGGGAATAATTTCCTTAAAGGGACAATGTGAATTCAATGGACTTGATCTTATTCTGGTACGTGTTTTACAAACTTTAGATTGGTGGATTAATTTCAGTTCTTCTATTTTTTTGTTCTTCACTGGTTCATTAAACTTGGTAACTTCGTGTTTCTGCAAAGTTTGTTGGAATCAGTAAGATTCTTTAGACACATATTAACAACAATTCTTCTTTAAGAAAATTATTTTGTATATTTTTTTTAAAACTCTGTTTCTGATTCTAGTTTCTCTTCTAGTTTTAATTTTCTAGTTGTGAAAATGTTCTTAAACTTTGTTTTATTACAAAGATGTTCAAAGTTTTGTTCTAAGTATGTTTGGAATACAAGATGAACAACAGTTTGTTATGAAAAAAAAATTGGTTTAAAAAATATGTTCATTTTGAGGAGCCCAAAACCATCACGCTTGGTTATTCTCACACAACTCAAGTGCTAGGAATGGGAGATGTCGAATTGTGTTTTACGTTTTGAAGGGTATTAACTTTGAAAGATCTGCATTATACTCTTTCCATATGAAAAAATCTTATTTCTAGTTTTCTTTTTTATAAAGCAGACTTCCTAACATAAATTGAATCTCATCAATATGTAATTGTAAAGAAGAGTACTATTGTGGGTAAGTGGTATGCTTGTTAATATACTATGAGTTTACAATATTTTTAAAATATATCACGTAAGAGTTGTGTGTGTCTAGGGACATTTTTTATTGGTATTAATGTATTTTAATCTTTTTGGAGGAAATAAGTTCTGACGTGGGAGTTAGGAGACAACTGAAGAAATGTTGCAGAAAAATCCACCTACAAACGTAGGTCGATTCTCGTGTGTAGGTAAAAGGCGTAGATTGATGGACAAGGCTTGAAGAGAAAATCTAGGAATTCTTGACTAAGTGGGGAACCACAACCATGATAGACGAACTCTAGTTCGGCCTATAGACCGCACTATAGGTTAGTCAAATGATTCATAGAAAGTGTTCCAATACCTTATTTTAAGAAACTAAGCAGGGGACAACGGAGGAAGATTAAAAAACCGTGAATCGACTCACTGTTTGTGCTTGTGAAGTCGTCATTTGTGACTGAAAGATGGAGATTCATGTTTCTAAAAAATTTCCTATGTCTCAAACCACGAAAGGGACCTACAAACGTAGGTCAATCAACGGTCCTTAGGTCACTCTCGTCAATGAAAACCGCGTTTAGAAACTTTATTTCCTTATTTCGTTTCATTTTTAATTAGGACTTGTTTCTCTCTCTCTCTCTCTCTCTTTCTCTCTCTCTCTCTCTCTCTTTCTCTCTCTCTCTCTCTCTCTCTCTCTATATATATATATATATATATATATATATATAATATATATATATATATATGGCATGTAAACCTCATTTTTTGGGTGTCAGACATTATTATTTTTGTTCTAGTTTTTGGCTCGGGAGATTAACTTGAAACTTTAGCGATTCTTGAGTTCCTAAATTCGTTTTGAAGATTATAATTTTAAATTTTAATTGGAGATGATAGGTTTCTTCTATTCGTTACGTAAGTTCATGATTTGTTCATCTAAAAATACAAATTGTGTTCTTGCTATTATGGGTAATGAAATATCCACAACTAGGATTGTGGGAATCATGAACGATTAACAAATTATGAATAGTAACTAAGTAATTCTTGAATAGTGTTATTTTATGCATCAATAATTCATTCGTTTAGAAGTATTTTTAGCGGTTACAAACGTTAGAACTCGCCTTGTTTCTAATTTTGGATCAAGGAGGTAGTTAATGAAAAAAGAATTATCAACATAGATTTAGTGTGATACTCTTTAATAGTCTAATTTTAATTGGTGCGAGGGTCAAAACAAAGACATAAATTGTTGTGATTTCTAATATGAGGTAAATGTAAGGGTTCATAAATTATACACATTTAGCCGGACCAAGGTGCAAAGTGAAATTCTCTAGTTTCCGGACCAAGGAATTAGAGAGACATAACTTATAACTTTTCATGTAATACACTAGGAAGGAATTACCATTACTAGGATAATCGCGTTATGAGCTTATGGAGAACATGCACACCGTATTTACTTTTTCTCATTGATAACAAAGAAAGATTGAATTTTCTCATTTGTTCTCTACACAATAATTATTTATTTTTTACAAAAAAAACCTCTTTTATTTACTTATTTTTGGAAGTAGTTGACTAAACAAAAATAATTGGTAGCAAAGTTTTATTCTAGACCATATTCCTCGTGGGATCGACTCCAACGTACAAATTGGGTGCTTTACTTGAAATGATCTCTTATACTTCTATACAAAGGTGTAATTTGAGTGAATGAAATTTTGACGTCACTGCACGTGATTGAGGTATAATTCAAGATTGAGGCCTACCACTACTTTATACTTTCCATATATGATCTTTCAGTACCTCCAGCCCACACTGGCGATGCCCCGACCTCCCTAACTCAGGACACTAGTCGAGCCCCTAGCTTATCTAGAGCCACCCCATCTTCAGGAGTTGTTGTTGTGCCCTTGGATCAGATTAAGGAATTGGAGGTTCAAATGTCCACACTTCTCTAACATGTAAATTCATGGATGCAGCAGTCTATTTCAGGGTTCGAGGCTAAGATAGAGACCATGATCTAACAGAAGATCCAGATTGTTCATAAGAATATGGATTCTTTCGAGTAGAGAGTCCTCATGCGACCACCCTTTGCAACAGATGTATCCTCGTTCCGGAACGATTTAGATAGTCTTCGGGCTGACCTTGATGCCATCCTTTCCCCTCCCACTGATGTGCCATATTCTGCACCTACTACACTAATCTAGCCACACCTTTGAAAAAGGCACTGATCTAGCCACACCTTTTATTCTACTGAAGCTGCAAGGGCGAAGAAGAGGGAGTTTCTGCAACATAAGCAGTCAAGGAGAGCCTCTATAGTGGATGACGAGTTGCGCCAGCAGAGGATTTGTGAGTCCTGCTGGTGCCTTAAGCTTTGTGCCAACTTTGGAGGTAGTTGTAACTTTGAGATATGATGGAGGCACTACTGATGATGCTGAGATGATAGATGGGAGCACAAATGATGGTGTTCCCAATGTTGATCCAGCAGACTCCGGGAAACCAGGCCCATCCGCTTATTAATAGTTCTTCAGCGCTTTGCACCATAGGTTTGCTTCACCCGACTCTTCACTATGTAATTTTAATTTTTTTAGGACAATAACACCACATTTTTGGTGGTGGAATAAATGGATTGTTAGTCACTGGGTAAAGTCTAAGTAACACAATTCATAATCCCCCTTGTGGTTTTTTGCCAGTGTTATTTTCCCCCCAAGAGACTGTTTTAATTTATTTTGAACCGACATGTGTTAGGATTGTATGTGCAAAAGCGTGAGAAAAAATGCAGCATGATGGCATAGTTTGAATGAAAATGATACCTTCCAAAAATAACGATATTGTTATATGTGCTAAAATCTCTAGGATATATTGAGATGAGTTTGTTGGCTCTTAATATTACATGTTAATGAAACAACTTTACCTCATCACTTAGGCTAAGCTCAAACTGGGAAACTAATAATCTAATGTAATGATGTGCCAAGAGAGAGTGAGATGAGTTTTCAGTCAGGTTTGTGCCAATCTAGAACTTGCATTGTTAGTCCTACTAGGATAATATATGTTGGAGGCTAGGAATTGACCATAGACCCTTGTTCTAATAAGTTCACTAATTGTCTAAAATAATCAAACCAAAATAGGTCATTTCTTTCTAAGTCCTTAACTCACCTTCCCTTAGTCTAGTGTTCTGGCCCCGGTCCCTCCTTGGATATGCACCTTGACATAGGCTAAAATCCTAAGTTAAGGGTGGATAATGCAAAAGTGACCTTATACTTGGCCCTGGTACGATATCGAACATTGTGCACCTCAAATAAAAGAAAATCCATAAGTTAAGGGTGGCTATGTAAGAGGAAACCAAAATAAAAATGGGCATGAAAAGAGTTGGGTGTTTAAAAGAGGAAAAGAAAATTGGGAAGCGGATGTGACTTTGGGCAAAAAAAGAAGAATATGATCAATAGAGGTGTTGAAAAATAAATAAGAGCATAAAATGAAAGAAGAAGAAGAAAGTGAAAAATAAAAAGCTACAAAGTTGAAAGTCACATCCATGGTCGAAAAGACTCGAGGGAAAGAAGGTAAAAAGGTTGGATGTCAAAAAGAGGTAAAATGTGTAATGTAATGTCAAGGAAAAAAATCATTAAACAGTACCCAAATCTACGACACCTAACGCTGAGTCTATATTACAAGATATGAAAGTCATATGGTGATCCTAGCAACTAGTTTGGAGAGTCTAAGCAATGAAAATAAGTCAAGCCTATGGTATTGAGTACTAATCGTATTTGAAATTACTTTTGAGTGTGAGTGTTGAATGAATCCTTGTAATCAAAATCATATTCGTTGTGTGAAAATGGATTTATTTGAAGCAAGGGAACTAGTGGCATTATTGGAGAGTTGGTACCTTGTTGATAGTGAAGCAATGTATGGTGTGGGTCTATTGATCGATCTTTTTCATATCATGATCCCCATGAGTTATCTTGTTGAGTGGTTTGCACTTGAAAAGGGATGCTGGATAGAAAGTAGTATGATTTATTGTGCTTGATTGTTTGCTTCTATACAAGTGTTTTAGAGTCTTAGTGTGTCTCTTTAGAATAAACATCGGATTTAAGTTGAGGATTTTGACATACCATGAGTTATGATATTTTTAATACATTTCACTTAAGATTTGTGTGTGTCTAAGGACATTTTGTATTGGAATTAATGTATTTTCATCTTGTTTGCAGGAAATATGTTCAGACGTGGGAGTTAGGAGGCATCTGCAGAAATGTTGCAGAAAAATCCACCTACGAACATGAACTATGGACTGTAAGTACATTCCCTATTCGTTGGTGAAGGGAGTAGATTGATGGGAAAGGATTGAAGAGAAAATCATGGAATTCTTGACTAAGTGTGGAACCACGACCATGATCGACAAATCGTAGTTCGACCTTCGAACCGTACTGCAGGTATGTCAAATGATTAAGAGAATGGGTTCTAGTACCTGATTTTTAGAAATTAAGTATGAGTCCAGGGAGGAAGATCCACGGACCGTGAAACGAATCAGGGTCTATGTTGGTGAAAACGCAATTTCTGACTGAAATATGGAGATTCAAGCTTCTAAAAATTTGCCTAAGTGCCAAACCACGGAAGGGACCTATAGACCATAGGTCAGACCACGATCAGTGGGTCAGTCTCATTAATGACAACCGCATCCAAAAACTTTATTTCCTTATTTTCATTTCCTTTTTAATTAGGACTTGTTTTTCTATATATAGGTCATGTAAACTACATTTTTGGGGGTTAGACATTAGTATTCTAGTTCTAGGTTTTGGCTTGGGAGATCAACTTGCAATTTCAGCAATTCTTGAGTTCCTAAGTTCGTTTTGAAGAATGTTACTTTAAATTTCAATCGGAGATTCTGGGTTTCTTATATTCATTAAATAAGTTTATGATTTCTTCATCTAAAAATATGGAATTTGTTCTTGCTATTATGGGTAATTAAATCCACAACTAGGGTTATGGGTACCATGAGCGATTAACAAAGTATGAATAGTAACTAAATAAATCATTAATAGTGTTATTGTATATATTGATAATTCTTTCTTTTAGAAGTACCAAAGAGGTAGTTAATGAGAAAAAACTTATCAACAAAGATTTAGTGTGATACTATCTAATAGTCTAATGTTAATTGGTGCGAGGTGAAAATTGATCCATAAATTGATGTGATGTCCAATATGAGGTAAATTAAGGTAAGAGTTAGTAAATTATACACACGTAGTCGGATCAAGATGCGTGGTAAAATTTTCTAGTTATCGGACCAAGGAATTTGGGATACATAACTTATCATTTTGCATGTAATACACTAGGAAGGGATTACTATTAATAGGATTTCCATGTTATGAGCTTATGAGGAACAGGTAGACCCCAGTTGCATTCTGTCATTGATACCAACTAAAATTTTAATTTTACGCACTTGTTCTCTACACAATAATCAGTTATTTGTTATACAATACCCCCCCCCCCTTTACTTACTTGTTTTTGGAATTAGTTGACTAAATGAAAATAGTCGATAGTTAAGTTTAAGTCTAAATCATGTTCTTTGTGGAATCAACCCCAACCTACAAGTTGGGTTCTTTACTTGAAACGATAGAATATGTTTTTGTACGGAGGTGTAATTTGAGTATGTCACTTCTGAACTAATGTTCAAACTAAATGTTGAAATGAATAAAGTGTCTACTCTGTTTACATGCTTTCTTCAACCAATTTTTTGCATGCTTGTTTGTATCATATTAATGATCTTTATTTTGGAATCATTAGTATTTTAGGGTTAATCTCAATGGTTAAATGAATTTTGAAAATTGGGAGGCTTGTATTAAAGACAAAATCATTAAAATGCCTCATTTTCAAGTTGAAAGAAAAATTGATTTGTTAGAATTACTTCATACTAATATTGTGAACTTGTTGGAAGTTCAACTGGGGGAGGTAATATATATTCAATCACATTCATTGATGTTTTTTCTAAGTTAAAATATGTTTACTTGATTAAAAATAAAAGTGTTGCTTTTGAAAATTTTAATACTTATATGTTTGAGATTGAAAATCAGTTTGGAAGAAAAAGAAAAAATAATAAGAAGTGATAGAGATCGTGAATAGAAATCAAATGAGTTTAATTATTTTCTTAGATTATTGAGAATAACTCATGAATTTGTTTCTCCTCACTCTCTTTCATATAATAGAATAGCGGAAAGGAAAAATAGAACTTTGTTTAAATTGACTAATTCCATGGTTATTGAGTCAGCTGCACCTTTAAATTTATGTGTTGAAGCTATTTTAACAGATTTTTATTTGATGAATCATTTGTCACATAAAAAGTTTAAATTGACACTTTTTGAATTGTGAAAAGTTACTAGCCAAGTTTGGGATATCTAAGAGTTTCGAGTTTTTCTAGCATTAGTGAGACTAATTGATCCCAAGAATACAAAATTTTGTAAGAAAGTTAGTATTGTGCTTTTCTTGGTTATGCTTCAAATAGTACAACCTATTGATTTTTTTATGCTTGAAGATAATGTTATAATCAAATCACGTGATGCTATTTTTCATGAAAATAAATTTTATTTTGATTTTAAAAATAGTGTGGATCAAAGGATTGAACAAAATATTTGGTCACTACCTAGTTCTTCTACTTCTACTTTGAAATATAAAGAAATTGATGATATTGAGTTAAGACTTGGCATTGGCTCATTTAATGCTACAATGATGTCTCCCTACCTCTTGGTTGAAGCGGGGATAAGACCCTATATTCTGTATCCAATGCTCTTCTATCTCGATATCAGTATAAGTATCAATCTCTTTCGTTTCGTGTGTATGAGTGGAATTTTGAGTAATCGGTGAGACTAATTATTCTAAATCTTTTGAAAATTGAGAAACATATTGTGGAGGTCAAAAATTGGGTGTCAAACACATGCAGCCATCATGGGTAGTAAAGTATCATACTTCTTAGATGACTCCTTAAGTTCTTTTTAGCATAGACTAGTGAATCTACTTAGTTAAGGTTTCCTATATGAAGGCAAAGTATAAGACAGTTCTAGAAGTGTGGACAAGACAATGTATAACCACTTACTCTCATAGTAATGGTTGTCCATTAGAGAAACTCACACATAAACTATATTACTTGAGTTTGGTATCATATTTTCCTTAATGAGCTAAGTTTCTTTCTACTATTTTAAAATATTTCTATGTATAGCATGTGTTTTATTGACTCATTTTTAGTTGAGGTATGCATGAGTTGAGTATACGAAAGGTAAGTGTTTCTTTCAAATTCTTTTCAAGGCTATGTTATGTTTAGAATTTCAATTCTCATACTCGTACATTCAGTGTACTGATGCTAGTTGGTTTGCATCATCTTAAGATGCAGATATAGGTGACCAGGATCAACATCCAGCGACTCGATGGTCAGGTTGAACACTCAAATTTAGTTGGTGAGCCTACTTACTTTTTGGATGGATCCTTTTACGTTGCTTTATTGTTTACCATTTGTTAAAACTATTGGGAGTCTTGTGTCAACATCCCTCTTTGTTTCAGATTCTTATAGACAAATATTTATAGTTCTTTACTTTTATTCATTTAAGTTGTATCAACTTAAGACATGAGTTTCCATTTTGGCTTAGTATTACATGAGTAGTGTTTCATATGTTTAAGTCTTCCGCTGGTAAGTAAGTCAGGCCAAGGATTTCATTGGACAATAAATGACTCTCGAGTGTCAGTCCCGCCCACGATGTAGACTCGGGGCGTGACATAGGGTATGTTAAAAAATAATTTTTTAATATTTGATGATATTTTTTAAGGACACTTTATATTTTTAGGGGTGGGATGGTCAGGGGTATTGTGTATGGGGTTGGCTCGGTGAATAAATAAAAACTAAAATTGTTTCCATTTTTAAAATTCAAACTTTAAAAGTAATGGGAGGGGGTATTACACCTTGAGCCTACACTCTTGATGTGACCGACACTCAAGAACCATTTCAGATACCCAAGAGAAACCTTGCATGACTGACTACTTAGAAGAAGACACACTCAAGCAAAAATAGGCTTAAAAAGAATTTGATCTAACAATAAAACGTAACTTGAATATCTGAAAGTATTGCAATAATTATAATATTTTGCACAATACTTTTAAAGGAAAGAAAGTATTGAGAGACTTATTGACTTATTCTATCTATTAAACATCTATTATTAAGGAAGGATGCCGGGATAAGAACCACGTGCACGACATCTCAAAACTACTTACTAGAATACCCATTTCATTTGCTCACGTCTTTTTTTCTACAAAGATAATGTAATAGAATAAAATGATATAAAATAAAGCATGTGTAGTATAATAAAATGATATGAATAAAGAGTAGTAGTAATTAGTAATTAACATTGTCTTTACTTTTCTGTGTTTTTCGCACGAGTAACTAATAGGCTATTTATAAACCTCATGAATTTTAAGTTTCTTGTCCATCAAAGATCATATAGTGTGTTGGTCTCTCTACTTACATACAATAGTTAGGTACAATGAATGGTCACATGGTCATCACATAGTTTTACAAAAACTGTCCTTTGGATATTCATGTCTTAATAGATAGTGTGCTTCGTTAAAGCCTTATTATGAAAATCCAATGGGAAAAAATCTTAGTAAAGGAAAAAAGATACACACATTTTATAATACGCATTAATAGTTTCCTCATTAAAAAACTTACTAGGAAAACCTAGTTGCAGAAAACCTTGGTTAAGAAAAAAAGACTGCAATATATATATTAATACTCCTCCTTTTTAATACATCACTAGAATACAAAGATAATGCATTCCAATCTTATATCCCGTCATCTGAAAGGTTGAAGTTAATAATGTTTTGTTGAATACGGAGTGTTGAACATATGTTGAACCTTTCCTTTGAAGATCATGGATACCAAGAAGAATATTTAATAAATATATTTTGTTCAATCTCCTTTAATCTATTATGGTGTGCACTTAGTTCAAATGTGCAAGGAAAGTGTGGTTGAATTGTAAACTCTAAATCCAATATCATAATTTATAAAGGTGGTGTATTGCCCTACATAATACACTTGATGGATAGACCTATGTGAGTGTGAATGGCACCACTTCTATAAAATTGTAACACATTTCTAAAGCATTCATGAATACAGGGAGACTCACATGATCTCTTCGTGTAAAACCGTGATGGCATCAAACATTCTACATTTCACCATTGATTTGATTAGTTTAATCTTATTTTTTCAAGGTCCGATTGATAGTCTACGAGACAAAAGACTCTACATATTATTCTAATTTATTTTTGGAAAATAAACATTACTTATATTTTATATATAATATTCATTAATATACTTTTTAAGATATATGGCAAATATATAAAATATATTTATTATATTATAAAGAATAAGACTAATCTTTGAGATTCTCTGTTTGCATTATCAATATATGTCAAAATAATTTATTCTACATTGTTGTCTTGTATTATATTAGACTTAATATTATTCTATTAAGAACTTTTCAAACAGTTACTTCCTTTAATATGACGGTGAACGAATTGTCTTTATGACATTTATCAAATTGATTGTAAACAGATTCGAAAGACTATTTTGTAATTGAATTAATAACCTTTATTTTAATTACTACACATTGAATGCCATTTTGTGCAAGGATCTGGAGCTCTCAGTTTGTGATCTCTACGGGGAAATATTGATAAACTATCGTTGTTATATTAAAAAGTACAAGAATAATCTTTGGGATTCTTTATATCTACTATGAAAGTTGATCAAAAGAATTAACTATATATTATTGCTCCATATTATATTAGCCTTAATGGTATTTTATTAAGAATATTTCAAACAATTATTTGGTTTACTATGAAAATGGATTAATTGCCTTTATGGCATTTATCAAGTTGATTTTGCACATATTTGAAGGAACACTTGGTAAATAAGTCAATGGCCTTTAATTTAATTACTACTCATTGAATTTCATTTTCTGCAAAGATTTGGAGCTCTCAATTTGGTATCTCTATAAATAATAAATTTCTGATTTTAGTGAAGAAACTAAAAAGAAATAACAAGAAAAGTATGTTTTGTTATTTTGTATTGCCAGTAGACTTTCATTTTGTAAAATATTTTTTTAGGTTCTGGCTCCTAGTTTTAGTACTAGTAGAGATTGTTAAATCACGTGAAATACACCTTAACTAGTCAAATATCCTTAAGGAGAGCGGCATTGAAGAACTTAAATTAAACGAGGAGATTTTTGTGATTTTCAAAATCTTCCAACATAATTTATCTATTTTTACATCATATGATAATGTTAGTATTCTAATTTATGAATTCGAATCCAAATATTTTAATTGTTATATTATAGATTTAATTCCCGCTACAAGAGAAAACCAAGGTTACTACAATCTTTTGTTGGAAAGATTTTTTATGTTGCGTACTTGACATGGGGTGAAATTTCGTAATCAGTCAGGCAACAAATTTTTTATAATTTTAAGAAACATATGAATTTATGATTTCAATTACAATAACTATATATATTGTGATTTGTTCCTAATGTGAGATATTTTGAAAATAATTTTAGGAAACATGTGTATTGTTTCCCCTTCATGAAAAACAAATCACAATTAACTTTGAGAAAAGAGTAAGTCATAGAATATCAAATCTGTTTATAAAGATCGATAAAAGGTAGGATTCTTGAGTGGTGTAATCCAAGTATTTGCAAAGATATTTGCGAATAGTGAAGTAATCATATGTGTTTTTAAGAAGAGGAACAAACAGAAAAACAAAACTTGAGCATTTATGAGAGGGGGATCCTAACAAGCATGATGTGTTTTCGATTTAGTGGGACAATCAAATTTAGTTATATCAAAGTGAAGCTCAAAATTTGATTCTAAAGGTTGTTTAATAATTTTATCGAGTTTCATATAAATTAGGGTAATATAGTTTAGTTTCCTACACTAAAGAACTACTCAAGGGGGTTGTTTTGTAGCACATCGAAATCATCTTTCAATTTGAACTTCAAGTATGATTTTTTCTTTGCCTTTATTAGTGATTTTAGTTTTATTGAGATGAGAATATTATAATGAACCAATGATTAGGTAATTGAATATGATAATCATTAATAACATATAAATGAAATATGATAGTTGATTTTAAAATTTATTGCTTAATCAAGAAGGGGAAAACTAGAGATTGTTATTCATGTATTATGGTTAGTCAAAACTATAACAGAAAGAAGATGAAAATAATCATCAAAAAAATAATTTGAGTCCACAGAAATTACTGTGTCTCCTTAAGAAATTTAATCCCCTCACTGTACCCAAGGTTATGGATTAATTTCTCCCAAGATGAAAATGATTAATTATGTTAAACAAGTAGCGGTAACTCAAACTTCTATAACATCAGCGAACTTAAGAACAGTAAAAAGTCACACAGACTCAGTCGATCGACACTTTGTTTATGAGAGAAACTATATGCAGAGAAGAAAAAATATTTTAGGGTTTCAAAAAATGAAAATTGACTTTCTTTTATAGCCAATTTCAGCAAAAAAACATGTCTGTTCAGACCCGTTTTTTCAAGAAAGTTGTATCTTTTGGGAAAAAATAACAACTTTTTGAAAAAATATGTCTTTTGGGAAAATAATGACTTTTCGGAATTTAGATTGTTATGTCGTTATGACTGTTGCACGCGAATTTCAAATTGTGTCAAAATTAATTCTAAATTAATTTATAAGAGATAAGAAATTTATTAATAGGATTTACTTGTTAATACAAATTGATTAAATAAATTTTATACAAAAAATTTATTAATCAATCACATCATTTGTCAAATTCGAATCCGAATCTGAAGTCGAAGCCGAGCGAGCGACGACGACAACACAAAGGGGCACCTTCTTCTTAAATCTTTAAGATATAAAGGAAGTGTTTTGTAATATAAGGACAACAAATTTTCTTTGTTTTACCGATATTGGAGAAATGACTTTTCATTTGCTCTTTGCAAATGACTTTTCATTTTTCCACTAAATTGGTTCCCTCATTTTTTTCAATTATTCTATTCTCTTTTTCCCATTCACATACTTTGCCAAATCCAACAATCCCCACATG
The DNA here is from genome assembly GCA_027704765.1 of Solanum habrochaites. Taxonomy (NCBI): domain Eukaryota; kingdom Viridiplantae; phylum Streptophyta; class Magnoliopsida; order Solanales; family Solanaceae; genus Solanum; species Solanum habrochaites. Next base: position 118,112 of record JAKWJA010001358.1, on the reverse strand, counting down.
AATGGGAACTACTATTGTTAAAAAATATGCATGAAAAACTTGTGTGTCTTGTAAGTAAGGGTTAATCGTTTCTGGACAAGTATGTTTCCCTTTAAACTTTCCGTAGTGAACATGTATCGGATATACTCGGTCAATCGGTAGATTTATATCTTTGAACCATTAAGCTTTGGTGTATACCTAGACAACATAAGTCACACAATCAACCCTTGAATTGTTCTTAGTTCTCATTGTTTTGTTCGTTTTAGCCATGAACACATGTCGGTTAGTAAGTGCTTAGAGAACTAGCCTTACCGGATTCTCGTTGAAGCGACTTACACTTTACACTCACATAGGTGGTTTCTACCTGTGTTATCCCATAGATACACTATTTTATATACCTTGTATCAAACTTAAAACCATTAAAAAGCCCTTATGACTTTATCGTGGTTACTGAACATTGTCTCATCATGAGAATGGACCATAAAATAATTTTTGACAATATTGAACCGTCATCAATGACTTTGTTTTATCTCGTTGAACCTACATCTTGGGATCTCAAGTCTTCGAGGTAGAGTTACCGCCACGATGACTTGTTCTCGTCCATAATCCCATTCATGTCGATAATTTCTCAACTTTCTCTCTAGTTAGAACTTTTGTAAGTGGATCCGACATATTATTTTTTGACTTTACGTAGTCAATTGTGATAATTCCACTAGAGAGTAGTTGTCTAATAGAGTTATGTCTTCCTTTTATGTGACGAGACTTTCCGTTATACACAACGCTTCCAGCCCTTCCTATTGCAGTTTGACTATCACAGTGTATGCATATAGGGCCCATTAGTTTGGGCCTTAACGGAATATCTTCTAAGAAATTCCGAAGCCATTCGACTTCTTCACCTGCCTTATCTAAGGCAATGAATTAAGACTCCATTGTAGAGCGAGATATACATGTTTATTTGGATGATTTCCAAGATATTGCTCCTCCACCAATAGTAAAAACGTATTCACTAGTGGATTTTGTTTCAGTTGACCCAGTAATCCAATTTGCATCACTATATCCTTCAAGAACTGCTGGAGATTTGTTGTAATGCAAATCATAATTTTGAGTGTCATCTAGTATCCCAAAACTCTCTTCATTGCCAATCAATGATTTTGATTGGGATTACTTGTGTATCGACTCGGTTTACTGATGGGGCAAGCTATGTCTTGTTGTGTACAATTTATGACATACATCAAACTTCCCAACACTTTGGCATAATTCAATTGAGACCGACTTTCACCTTTATTCTTTGCAAGATGAAGGTTCACATCAATTGGGGTCTTTGCCCTTTTGAAATTCAAATACATGAATTTTTCAAGTACTTTTTGAATATAATGAGTTTGAGACTATGCTAGACCGTTAGGAGTTTTGAGAATTTTAATTACCTATTTCACATCAGCAATACCTAGATCTTTCATATCAAACTTACTAGCAAGCATACACTTAGTAGCTTTTACATTGGCAATGTATTTACTCATTATCAACATGTCATCCACCTATTATAATACAATGACTTCCTGATTTGGAGTATATTTAGTGTAAACACGTTTATCACATTCATTGATCTTAAATTCATTTGACAACATGGTTTGATCAAACTTTGCATGTCATTGTTTTAGTTCTTGTTTTAGTCCATAAAGTGACTTATAAGTTTGCACACTTTCTTTTCTTTCTAGGAACTACAAAACCCTCATGTTCCATGTAAATTTCTTCTTTCAGCTTTCCATATAAGAAGGCGTTTTCATATTCATTTGATGGATTTCAAGACCGTATACTTCAGCTAGAGCAATTAACATCTGAATTGATGTAATCCTACTCATTGGCGAGTATGTGTCAAAATAATCAAGACCTTCTTTTTGTCTAAAGTCTTTGACAACAAGTCTTGATTTATATTTATCAATAGTTCCATCATCTTTCATCTTCCTTTTAAATATCCATTTTGAACTCAGGGGTTTGTTCCTTGGAGGAAGATCAACCAAATCCCAAGTATAAATTTTTTTTATTGATTCAATTTAACTATTGTCAGCCACCTTCCAAGGGGTTGAGTCGCTAGAAAATATTGCTTCTTAAAAGTATTATGCTCACTTTCAAGAAGGAATGTTACAAAATCATATCCAAATGAAGTAAATGTCCTTTGACGTTTACTGCGCCTTGGACTCCTTCATTGGTTTCATTTTATTTTTGTTCTTCTCGGGGTTGATTAGACCCCCCACTAGATGACTCAAATATAATTTTTTACGGATAGATATGTTCAAAAAATTCAGCATTATCTTATTCCGTTGTCGTATTATCATGAATATCCGGATGTTCGGATTTATGAACAAAAAATCAACATGTCTTACTGTTTGTGGCATATTCAATGAATACACAATCCACAGTCTTAGGCCCTATTTTTACCCTCTTAGGTATAGGATTCTGGAACTTTAGTTTGCCACCCCCACACATTGAAACATTTCAAGTTAGGTTTTATACCTTTCAATCTCTCATATGGAATAAAATGTGTGTTTGAGTGAGGCACTCTATTGAGTATTCAATTTGCTGTAAGGATAGCTTCCCCCGCAAGTTCTGTGGTAAACCTGAACTTATAAGTAATGCATTCATCATTTCTTTTAAAGTTTTATTTTTCCTTTCTGCAATCTCATTAGATTGAAAGTGTATGGAGCAGTAGTTTGATGGATTATTCCATGTTCCGAACATGTTTATCTAAATGGAGATTCATATTTTCTGCCTCTATCGCTTCTGATCAATTTGATCTTTCTATCAAACTGATTTTCAACTTTAGTTTTATATTTCCTAAATGCATATATTGTTTCATCCTTTCCATTTTGCAAATAGACATAACAATATCTAGTGCAATCGTCAATAAAAGTTATGAAATAATTTTTCTAGCCACATGATGGTGTTCACTTTTCATGTCACAAATATCGGTGTCAATCAGTTCTAAAGGATTTGAATTCCGTTCAATTGATTTATAAGGTTGCTTAGCATAATTAGATTCAATGCAAATCTGACATTTTTGATTTATTAAACTCAAATTTTGGCGAAGTTAGTATGTTTTTGCTAGATTTGTTATTAACGTGTCCCAAATGTTCATGCCATAAACATTTAGACTCAAGCAAGTAAGAAGAAGCAAAATCTTTATTCATATCAATTGAAATTACATTGAGTTTGAAAAGGACATCACTGAGGTAGCCTTTTCCTACATACATTTCATTCTTACTTACTACTACTTTATCAGAAACAAATACACATTTGAATCCATTCTTGGTTAGAATTGGAATAGAAACTAAATTCTTATTTAATTATGGAATGTACGAGACCCTATTCAAAGTCACCACCTTGCTTGATGTAATCTTTAATAGAACCTTGCCAGTTCCTTCCACTTTGCAATAACGAGTTTTCCATAAACAACTTCTTATCTGTAGGTGCTGAAGTATATGATGAAAATAATTCTTTGTTGCCAAAATAATGGCATGAGCCACCAAAATCTATCCAACATTCTCTTGGATTTCTAACCAAGTTACATTCTTAAAGCATTGCACAAAGATCGTCCATTTATCCTTTGGATTCATCCAAGTTTGCTTGATCCTTCTTTTTTTTGTCCTTCATTAGGACCACACATTCAGTACCCTATGACCAAGTTTGCCACAATTGAAGCAACTTCCATTGAATTTCTTCTTAGGAGGATTGCTTTCCGGACCAGATGTTTTCTTTCTTTTATTTAATTTTGTGGGAACTTCTTCAACAATATTTACTCCAGATATTGCTGAGTTACCACGTGACCTCTTTTCTACAACGGAGGTAACTTCTCAATAATGGCAGCCACTTGAAAGACATCATTCACAATCAATCCTACATTAAGGATTATGTGAGTATTAAGGAAAAACGTAATATTTCTAACATAGGAATTAAATAAATTTAAACTTTCAGCAAAGAGATCATGAATTATGACATGCAGTTCTTGAACTTGGGTGACGATGATCTTACTGTCTATCATCTTATAGTCCAGAAACTTTACCACAATGAACTTATTCATTCCGGCATCCTCTGTTTTGTACTTCTTTTCTAATTCATCGATGAGTTCTTTTGAGGTTTTAATATTATTGTACAAATTGTACAGATCATCTTACAGACCACTCAAAATATAATTTTTACACAAAAATTCCGAGTGTATCCATGCTTCTGTAATCAAGAATCGTTCTTCAGGCGGAGTATCATTCGACATGACAAGAACATTTTCATTAATAAACCTCTGCAAAGTCAACATAGTGAGATAAATTAACATCTTTTGCTGCATTCTCTTGAAGTCGACTCCAAAAAACTTTGCATGTTTCTCATCCGGCTCTAAAGCAGCAGTTGAATGATTGTTTGCAACCGATGTTGTTGCAACACTCAATGTTCCAGCATTTTCTTCACTTGAACAAGTCATTTTTTCTGTCACAAATGACAGATAACTTTAACATGAAAATACTAACAGTAAAGAATAAATCTTTGCAGAATCTATTTCTGATTTAACAATAAAGTTTTTATGTTCTCTTAATTGTTAATCGAATGAATTTTTTAATTCAAACAGAGTAGAAAACCATAAAGATTTAATCTCTTATTAAATTTCATAAAATTTTAATCATGTATTATGGTTAGTAAAAATAGAAACATAAAGAAGATGAAAATAAACATAAAAAATAATCTGAATTCACAAAGATTATTGTGTCTCCTTAATAAATTTAATCCCCTCACTATATCCGAGGTTATGAATTAATTTCTCCCAAGATGAAATGGATTAATCCTGTTAAAGAAGTAGTGATACCTCAAACGTCTATAACTTCAGCGAACTTAAGAACAGTAACAAGCCACACAGACTCAGTCAATCGACACTTTGTCTATGAGAGAAAATATATGTATAGAAGAAAAAAAAATTCAATGTTTGAAAAAATGAAAATTGACTTTCTTTTGTAAACAATTTCAGCAAGAAACATGTCTGTTCAGACAAATCTATTCCGACCCATTTTTTTCAGAAAGTTGTATCTTTTGGCAAAAAATAAAAAATTTTCAAAAAATGAGTCTTTTGGGGAAATAACAATTTTTGGAATTTATACCATTGTGACAGTTGCACGCGAATTTCAAATTGCGCCAAAATTAAAATTAATTTATAAGAGAAAATAAATTGATCAAAAGGATTTATTTGATTAACAAAAATTGATTAAATAAATTTTGTCCAAAAGATTTATCAATCATATCATTTGTCAAATCTGAATCAGAAGCCGAGCGAGCGACTACAACGGCACGATGAGCCACCTTCTTCTTAGCTCTTTAAGAAGTAAATAAAATGTTTCCTAATATAAGGACAACAAATTTTCTTTCTTTTACCGATATAGGATAAATGACTTTTTATTTGCTCTTTGCAAATGAATTATCATTTTCCCTCCAAATTGGTTCCCTCATTTTTTTTCAATTATTCACTTCTCTTTTTCCCATTCATACACTTTGCTAAAACCAACAGAGACAAAATTATTGCTTCAATTTTGATATTTTCACCTTTTTATGGAGAAAAATTAATTTTACTGTATATTTAATACCTTGGGATATAATTATTAATCATTTGAATTTTTAATGGTGATCGGATATGCTTTCATCCTTTATGAACATGGTATGCAAGGAATATTGAGACTTATCCTTTATCATGAAATAGAAAATAAATTTAAAAAATTACGCAATAGTGTTTGACACTCAGCAAGAACCTATCTATGTCAAGTCAACCAACATTCATCTTATTAAATACAAAATATTAATAGAAATTTTTTGTATGAATCTACTTTAGCATAAGCATACCAATAGTTATATGGTACATAAAACAATCTACCAACAAAAGTAGATTATTCGCTATGAACAATAGTAGCACAAAAATGACTTCATGTGCAGAAACACTAAGATATCATAATTTATATCAAAATTGTCACGATTGGAATCTATACCCCAGACGAGACCGGAGTCGTTGACCTCTCAGAGGTCGCAAACAAGCCTACTTACGTCATCCTTACTTTACATAGGTTAATTTTAGCGGAAAATTTGAAACTCTTGGTTCTTTAAACATACTTGCTAAACATTCTTAACGTCTCATATTCGATCATCATCAACCATCTAATATTAAAGAGATAAGCAACTGAAATAAATAGTTCATTAAGTCTGAATTGTATAATTGCTAAAATGGCACCAATACAAGTTCTGAATCAAAACAGGAAAAAAAACGCTAGTGGAACATGCTCCGCTAGCTCAATTCTAAAACTATGCTAGAATGCAATACAGTAGCATCCTCGAAAGCATGAGGACCTACCAAACTCCAGATGAATTCTGACGTCTGGATAGTTGCAATAATGAACCTATAGCTCTATCGCCCAGCTGTGCCCGCACCTGAAAGTAGATATTTGTATGGAATTAGTACACACTTGTACTAAGTATGGGTATATGCAAGCACACACCAAGGACATGCATGAGAAGGAATAGCTCTTTCTTAACAACATGATTTATGGAAGGTCAAGTCAGTGAACTTGCCAAATTGATATTAGAAAGGTCATGCCATAAGAGTAACATGCATCATTATAATTATCGTATTGCACACAACACATAACATCTTCATATAGCATATCATAGCATATAACATATAACACATAGCTTCTTTCATATTATTCATTCATATGCCATGAGACCTTGTTATCATTGACTTAATATTAAGACTTTCCAAAATGAGGGCTCAACATATGGGACCTCAACTAGAGAGTCTTCATTAGCAAACACAGAGTCTGCTTCATTCATTCATTCATACATACTTCATTTCATTTCATTCATAGGCCAGTGTGAACACCAGCTATACCTAGGATGTAGTTTTAGACTCTCGTCGGGTTTGCTGTGCAATGATTAGGAACAACCTTATGTCATTACCTGAGTCTAGCTCACCTCTTGATTATCCTATCCTAACACCTTCGGTATCATTCATTTCTTTATATGATTCACTTGAGGCTGACCTCATTCATTCATTGGGAACATTAACTTTAACCAACATAGATCATGTGAGCATCATGAAATCCAGTTTCTCCCCCACACCGAAAAGAGCTGGAATCACCGGCCAAAGTGACTCAATAACATGCTAGCGTATATGGGAATTTAACCCTGCCAGATCCCTATATTGGTAGTATAGGCTCAAAGACTAGGAGATGTATGGAGACCCATACCCGGCAAGCCGGACAGTCTCATCTCATGAGAGTTACGTGAACCATCGCCCTTCTCAAAAGAAGGCATCATCGCTCATAGCTAGCCTATCAGTTCTCAGTATAAAGTTCCATTACATTCAACTCATACATCATGGAAGTTGACTTGTAGCATGAGGTTAACATAGATCATTAGATGATTTCTCATCTCATCATTAGTATTAAGTGTGTTAAACTCAATACTTTCATTAGAGTGTTCATAGAGACTAGTCTCTTCATTATGTTACACTCTCATTGGTGAGTACGTATTGGTAACATTTACTTAGGCTCATTTCAGATTGCTCTCATCATATACATTAGCCTCATATCATGTTGTCACCACATTCTTCATTATTAGCACCCTTACTTTTCATAGTTACTCACCTCTTATTACGTGAATGTTCATATTTTCATTTCATAGTTCATTCATCATATGTCAATGCACTTGGATATTTAGTGTATCTTATACTCGTACTTAACCCTCCTAAGGTCCATCATTTTATTACGTACATCTTATGTTCACTTATTTTTGAACGTATGTTAGACTTATGTATCTATACGTACAAGACATGGGGCTTCATCCATAGTTCTCTAAGTGATTCTTACTTTTCTAAGATTATGCATTACAAGACTTATGTATCTTGTATATACGCAAAGATCTTGATTTTTTATCTAAGTAGATGGCATTACTCTTAGATATTTTACTCACGTATGACATATATATCAACACGGAAGTTTGGGCATAGGAACCCAAATCTTGAATCACTTGGATATCCTTTATATTTTTCATTTATTTTATTTCTAATATTCATAACATTAGAACTCTAAATTAAATATCAACATTTACATGGAAGGATTAATTTTCTATTTTAATTAGAACTTTAAATTAAACCACAACATTTACATGAAAGGATTTTATTTTCTATTTTTAATTAGAATTTTAAATTAAATCTCAATATTTACATGAAAGGATATAATTTTCTACTTTTAATTTTACTCTTAATTAACCGAAGGGTTGGGGGTTCGAACCTCCACAATCCCTTTTTTAATTTTTTATTAGTCTCTTGTTTCCCATTCTTGCCTAAACCAAGAATGGATGTTGTGGGTTCGAACAACCACAACCCCCTTATATTTTTTTTCTTTATTCGCTCGCAACTTCAGTCCCTGAGGTCATGGGTTCGATTCCCATGCCTCGCATTTTCTTTCTTCTTATTTTCCCTTTCTCTCACGCGTACTTTGAGGTCGTGGGTTCGAATCCCACGCCTCCCATTTATTTTCTGGATTAATTTCCTCCCCCTCTTTCCCCAGGCCATGAGTTCAATTTCCCCCATCCCCATTTTCATTTCCCCTTTTTCGCGAACACAGTGGCCAGGGATTCGATTCCCCCCAACCTTTCCTTTTTTTTTTCTCTTTTTCCAGCCATCTCAACTTGTGAGGTCTTGGGTTCAATTCCCATTGACCTCACTTATTTAATATTCCCTTTTAAAACCCAGATTTCAACATTTTCATAGAGTACCCAAATCTTGAAATTTCTTGTCATTATTCAACTCATTTTTAGTAACACTGTTCATAAGTTTAGTTGGCTAAAAGGTGGTTATTTCAATCCACTATACTTCATGGTAATGAACACCACATTGTACACATAAAATACACAAGAAATACATGATTTATACAACCCCAAAACACTGGCCAAAGCCAGTGCCCACATGCATACACACACACCAACTTTCCGATCACACTTTGAATATTGTTTTTTTATATATAATTTCCATCACATAAACATGTCCACAATTAATATAAATACATCATTCATGCCTAAATATAGCAGCACAACATACCCATCGTACGAATTCGTTTGGGAGATAATGACAAGGACATACAAAGGGTAACAACCTTAGTTTTCAAGACTTGAGAATCGTTCGAAGGAAAGTACTCTTGGAGAAAGATTTCCAGGAGAGAAACCCATAACTTTTGATGTTGTTCAAGTGTGACGTTGCTGCCCCGAAACTCCTCCAAACTACGCTCAGTTTACTTCAACGTACACCTCACTCGACGAACCTCTCTTAGCCTTGATGTTTTGATTATTTTGTCTTTTACTTAAAAATTCTTGTGAGTTCTTCAAGTGTTAAGAACTCTTGATGATTTTTCTGGGTTTTGTTGTGTTTGGCAGAATAACGTGACAGAGAGATTGAGAACGTGAGAGAGTTGAGAAACATGAGGGAGAGATTTATTAGGATTAGGAGACTAAATTCAAGACTTAGTAAAAATAGGACTTAATTAAATTAATACAAAAATCTGATTTATTTTAATTAATAAGTTAAAGAACCATTATACCCGTAAATTTCAGATTTTTAAATAATAACTAAACCACCTTAAGTACCTATTTATTCAATTTTTAGGATTGTTACATTATCACCCTCTTAGGAACATTCGTCCCCGAATTACACTACCATTATACATCATAATGCCAATCAGATCATAACTTAATCTCTATGCACAGTCAGCCAATAGCAACAAAATACGAAGAGATAAGGAACTATAGCCTTACGAGTAGGAAGTCTAACCTCAAGAGCTGAAAAGATGAGGATAGCGGGATCTCATGTCAGCAACAGCCTCCCACGTATCACCCTCAATAAGATGATTTCTCCACAATACCTTCACTATGGCAATCTCCTTGTTCCTCAGCCGCTCGACCTATCTGTCTAAGATCTCAACAGGTACCCCCTCATAAGACAAGTCTTCACCAACCCCCAAACCTTCCACAGGTAGAATCGATATTGGATCACCTAGACATTTGTTAAACATAGATACATGAAAGACTGGATGGACAGAAGCTAGCTCCGTAGACAATGCTAACTCATAGTCCACCTCACCCACACGCTATAGGTTCTCATATGGCCCCACATACCTTGGACTCAGCTTTTTTTTTCTACCAAATCTCATCACTCCTTTCATAGGTGATATCTTCAAGTAAACATGATCACCAACATTAAATTCTAAGGGCCGCTTTCTGTTGTCTGCATCTGAAATCTGTCGGCTGTAAGCAGTAGCCAACCTGTCCCTAATAACTCTAACCTTCTCTAAGGCCTCATTGATGATCTTTGGACCCAAAATGGATGAATCTCCAACTTCGAACCACCCAACTAGAGATCTACACCTCCTACAATACAGTGCCTCAAACGGTGACATCCCAATGTTGGAGTGAAAAATATTATTGCACGAGAACTCTATCAAAGGCAGATGGTCATCCCAGTTACCTTTTAAGTCAATCATACACGCTCTCAACATGTTCTCCAATGTCTCAATGGTGCGCTCTTCCTACCCATTGAAAGGAAGTGCTAAGTTTTACCTGTGTACCCAAGCTTTTCTGGAAAGATCTCCACAAATGTGAAGTAAACTAAGCTCCTTTATCTGAAATGATAGACAAAGGAATCCCATTCCATCTTATAATCTCATCAATGTAGAGTCTCGCATAATCCTCAGCTCATTAAGTAGACTTCACAGGGATAAAGTGGGCAGACTTAGTCAATCTGTCCACAATAACCCATATGGAGTCATGATGCCTCCTAGTCCTCGGAAGACCAACCACGAATTCCATATTAATGGCCTCCCACTTCTAAGTCAGAACCTCAATAATCTGAGTCATCCCACCAGGCTTAAGATGCTCTGCCTTAACCTATTGACGATTAGGTCACTTAGCCACATATTCTGCAATATCCTTCTTCATGCCATCCCACCAATAAAATCTTCTTAAGATCATGATACATTTTGGTGGAACCTGGCTGTATGGAATATCTGGAACTGTGGGCCTCTTCCACAATCCTGGTCCGTAAATCATCCACATTTAGTACACAAAACCTGTCCTGGTATCTAAGTATGCTATCATCTCCTAAAGCAAAAGACTCGTTCATTTTTAACAACACTGAGTCCTTCATCTCCATCAACACAGGATCACGATGCTGACCCTTTTTGACTTCAACTATCAGGGACGATTCAGAACTGGGGTGAACTGAAACACCCCCACTAGTAGAGTCAACCAACCGCACACCCAGTCTGGACAGTCTGTGTACCTCTTTCACCAGCTCCTTCTTCTCATCCTCAACGTGGGCTACTCCCCATGCTCATCCTGCTCAAAGCATCAACCATAACATTAGCCATACCTGGATGGTAGTGCACATTCATGTCATAATCCTTCAACAGCTCCAACCATCTGCGCTGACGTAGATTCAACTCCCTCTCTGTGAACACGTACTGGAGACTCTTATGATCCGTGAACACATCTACAGGCACTCCATACAGATAATGCCTCCACAACTTCAACTCAAACACCACAGCTGCCAACTCCATGTCATTAGTGGGATAATTCTTTTCATGAACCTTGAGTTGTCTGGAAGCATAGGCTATCACCTTACTAGCCTGCATAAGAATACATCCCAAACCAACCCTAGATGCATCACATCAAACCGTGTAATTCTCACCACACTTAGGTAGAGTAAGCACCGGGGCTGAAATGAGTCTGTCCTTGAGATCCAAGAAACTCTTCTCACAAGTCTTCGTCAATTCAAACTTGGCCTTCTTCTTCGTCAAAGCCGTAAGTGGGGCAGCAATGGAAGAAAATCCCTCCACAAACCTACGATAGTAACCATCCAATCTCGGAAAGCTACGGATATCGATGGAGTAAGAGGCTTTGGACTGTTCTTAACAACTTCAGTCTTTCTGGGGTCCACCTCTACACCTTGATCGGACACAACATGACCCAGGAAGGTCACTGATCTCAGCCAAAATTCACACTTGCTGAATCTGGCATACAATTGATGTTGTCTAAGTACCTGCAAGGTTAGTCTCAAATGTTGTTCATGCTCTTCCTTGGTCTTAGAGTAGACGAGAATGTCATCAATAAATTCTATGACGAAAGAGTCAAGGTATCCAGGAAAGACTCCGTTCATGAGATCCATAAATGCAGTAGGTGCATTCGTGAGACCAAATGACATAACAAAGAACTCATAATGACCATAATGGGTACGAAAGGTTTTTTTGGGACATCTCCATCCCTAACCCTAAGCTGATGATACCCTAAATGACGATTAATCTTAGAGAAAAAACTAAACCCTTGGAGCTGATCGAACAAATAATCTATTTTGGGAAGTGGATATTTATTGTTTATAATGAATTTGTTGAGATGCTGATAATCGATACACTTTATACGGGTCCCATCTTTCTTGTTTACAAACAACATTGGAGCGTTCCACGGGGATATGCTCGACTGAATGAAACCCTTATCAGTGAGATCTTTTAACTGCAGCTTCAACTCTTGAGTTCTGCTTGAGCCATTCAATAAAGAGGAATTGATATTGGTTTAGTATGGGGTTCTAATTCGATACTAAAGTCAATCTCTCGAAGGGGAGGGACTCCAGGAAAATCTTCAGGAAACATATCTAGGAACTCCTTCACTACGGCCACTGAGTCTATGGAAGGAATGTCATGATCTAGATCATTAACACTCACAAGATGACATAGTAACCCCTTGGACATCATTTGATTGGCCTTAAGATTTGAAATCAAGGGATTAGGACGACTCGAATTGTACCCGTCCCAGACTAACTCTCCTCATCAGGGAAGTAAAATCTCACCACTCTACTATGACAGTCCAAGCAAGCATAAACAATTGTGAAGCCAGTCCATGCCAAGAATAATATCAAAATCATGCATGGGCAACTCAATCAAGTTTTCACACATAGTCTTACAACTTAAAACTATTGGGCAATCCTTGTATAACCTATCAGTTCTTACATTTTCTCCAAAAGGTGTACTAACCACTATAGGATCATGTAGAACTTCAAGTAGTATTTCAAAAGTAAGGGCAAGCAGAGGAGTCACAAAGAAAAACGTAGACCCTGGATCAAGTAGAGCATATACAGAAGTTGAGAATACTTGCAGCATACCTGTGACCACATCAGCGAACTTCTCCTTCTCCTCCCTCCCCTTCAGGGAATAGAATCTGTTCCTCTTGGGAGGCTCGGCTGCTGCTGCACTCTGAGGGTTAGGCCTAGGTTGAGCATTACCTCCAGCCTGACCTCTGTTCTTTGGACAGTCTCTGACCATATGTCCACTCTTACCAAAACCGTAGCAGGAATTAGTGCCCTGTCTGCACTCTCAACTGTGAGCTCGGCCACACTTAACACAGTTCTTCTTAGGACGCTGCATCTCACCTCCATTGCTCCTCTTGGGTTTGGGTCTGCCTCCTCTACGTGTTGTACTCCTCTGAGGGTTAGAATTCAAAAACTCTGTTGCCCGTTCTTGAACCTGGGCTGCTCACGGACCCAAAATTACCTCTTGTGGTTGTCCTCTACCTGCTGGACATGCACCATTAAACTGGAAAGGTCCATATTATTATGGAGCATCGCCGACCGACACTCCTTCCCCAGGTCTCTATTGATTCCCATGATGGACCTGCTCATAATCATTCCTGTAGTTCCGATAATCACGAAAGTAGCAACCTGGGTAAATCCAAACCAAACAACTAAGTTACTGCTCTCATTATTGCTATTAAATATTAGGGAGGATGGATGAGGTAACATAGCTGATTAGCTAAAAACTTAGGGAATACTCCCTGACCGTATAGAGATTTTTTAAGGGTGTGGACTCCTGAACCATTGGCCGCCCTCATCCTACGGGGAAGAATCTCTCCCAGAACTGTTTTTGTGCTTGAAGAGCCCCATTTGCTTGCACTTCACTAAGACCGACTATCTTGCAACCCACAAATCTGTGTGCACCAAGTATGTCCAACATCCGGACCTCGGTAGGACAAAGCGCTCACCTTCTCAATATTAGTGGGCCCCATAGTCACCAGGATCTTATGCACCTCTGTCTACAAACTCTTGAGGATCCTCTTTTGTCTTAGCCACTGGACTTAGGAGGGATTCATCCTCGTGAATCTCGCGTCTGATCAGCCAGGACTGCGAAACAGTTGCGGGTTCTCTCTGAACCTCTGCCGGTGATTTGGGCAGTCTAGCATGAGCCCTGCCTGCATCATGATGGCTTGCTTCCATATTGGCTTAGAACATGCCCTCTCCTCAGCATCAGTCAACCCAGCTGGGTTAACTAGTATGGAAACTCTTCCGCTGGTAAACCTGGGGTGATTATGGGTACCCTCTAGCTGCTGCTTCCTTCCCTTCTCAGACCCTTAGTTCCCAAGTTTAATTCTCTGAAAAACAACAAGCATTTGATGTTAGACACGTTCATCACACCTAGAATTCGACATTAGAAAAAGACAATAAGATAAGAGAAGGGAAAATTTTCCTACGCATCATGGAGTTCTAACCCAGGATAGTGGTTGCACTTCACACCATGACTTAGAAAACTACTCAATGTGGTTACTGTGAGCCATTTCTCAGATTTTTTAACCTAGGGTTGATATAAACTTTGTCACGACTGACGTTAGTAGACCACAACCGAGACCGACGTTCGTTTGCCCCTAAGAGGTTTCGGCAACAAGCCTACTTAAGTTCCAATCTTTACTTGGTTACATAGGTTGAATTTTAGCGGATAATTTAAAAAGTTGTGGATTCTTTAAGCATAGTTCTAAAATTCTTAAATTTCATAATCATTCTCATAACATCTAATATTAAAGAGATAAGAACTGAAGAAATAGTATCAAGTTAATGGTTAATTGATAATTGCCAAAATGGCCACAAATTACACGTCTGAATCAAAACAGGAAAGAAACGCTAGTGGAACATGCCTCGCTAGCTCATTCTAAAAAACTACCCTGTATGTAATACAAGTAGCATCATGCGAAAGCATGAGGAACTACCAAACTCGGATGAATGCTGACGTTCGGATATGCAACAACGATCCTTGTAAGCTCTATCGCCCCCACCTGTACCCTACACTAAAAGTTGATATTTGTATCGGAATTAGTACACACTTTACTAAGTATGAGGTATATGCAAGCACAACACCCAAGGAAGCAATGAGGACAGGAATGTTCTTTACTAAACAACCATGATTTTATATAATGGTCAAGTTAGTGGACTTGCCAAATGAGATTAAGTTGTCATGCCATGCGATAACAGCAATCATTAATAATTATCGTATGCCACACAACACATAAATCTTCATAAGCAACATATTCATAGCAAATAACATAAACACATAACTTCTTCATATCATTCAGTATTATGCCATGAGACCTTAGTCATCATGACTTGACATTAAGACTTTACCAAAAATGAGGGGCAAATATGGGATCGCAACTAGGGAGTCTTTCATGAGCAACAAAAACAGAGTTTTACTGATCTTCATGCATGCTTCAGTTCATTTCATTCATCGGACACGTGTGAACACCCCGTTTAACTAGGAGTGGTTTTAAGACTCTCATTGCGGTTGCGTGCAATGCTCAGGAACAATCTAATGGCAATTACTTGAGTCTAACTCACCCTCTTGATTATACTAACATTTCGGTATCATTCATTTCTTCTATTAGATTTAAGTTGAGGCTGGCCTCATTGCATTGTTGTGGGAAATTTAACGTTAAACCGAAGATCATGTGGAATCATGAAATCAATGCTTCTCCCCCACACCGAAAAAAAAAGAGCTGGAATCACCGACCAAGTGATCAATTAAATGATAGAATAATGGGGAATTTAAACCTGCCAGACTCCCTATATTGGCAATAAGGCTCAAAGACTAGATGATGTATGGAGACCCATACCGGCAAGCCGGACAGTCTAATTTCTAAATGAGATTTACGTGAACCATCGACCCTTCTCGAAAGAAGGCCTATCACCGCTCATATCTGAGTTATCGGTGTCAGTATAAAAGTAAATTACATTCAACTCATCACATCATGGAAAGGTGGCTTCTAGTATGAGGACAACATAGCTCTTAGATGATTTCTATCTCAATCATTAGTATTTTAAGTGTGTTAAACTAAATACTTTCATTAGAGTGTTCATAGAGATAGTCTATTCATTATGTGATACTTCATTGGTGAGTATGTTTCGGTAACATTTACTTAGGGCTCATTTGAGAGATTTTTGTCATCAATACAGTAGACTCATATCATGTTATCACAAATTCATTCATTATTAGCACCTTGCTTTCATAGTTGCTCACCTCTATTACGTTGAAGTTTCATTCTCATACATCTAGTCAATATCATCATATGATGACAATGCACTTGGCCATTTAGTGTATAATTACACTCGTACTTAACCCTCCTAAGGTTCGTCATTTCATTAAGTACATTTAGGTCACTTATTTTGAGCGTATGTTAGACTTATATGTCTATACATACAAGCCATGGGCCTCATTCATAGTTCGCTAATGATTCTTATTGTCCTAAGATTATGTATTACAAGATTATGTATTCTTTTATACATTGTAAGATCTTGATTTGATCTACGTGATGGAATTACTCTTGATATTTTGCTCACTTTTGACTTATCTATCAATACGGAATTTGGCACGGGGAACACCCAAATCATGAATCACTTTGATATCATTTCTTTTCATTGATTTTATTTCTAATATTCAAACATTAAAACTATAAATAAATATAAACATTACATGGAAGGATTAATTTTATATTTAATTAGAACTTTACATTAAATCTAACCCATTTCCAATGAAAGGATTCTTTAATTTTCATTTTTAATTAAATTGTAAATTAAATCTCAACATTTACTGAAAGGATTTAATTTTCTACTTTGAATTTTACTCATAATTGACCGATGGGTGGGGGTTCGAACCTCCACAATCCCTTTTTAAATTTTGTATTATTATTAGTCTCTTGTTGCCCATTCTTGCCTAAACAAAGTGGTTATGGGTTCAAACCCCCACAACATCTTGATTTTTCCTTTAATTTTCGTTGGGGAAGGGAGGTTGTGGGTTCGAACCCCCACAACCCCCTTATTATTTGTTTTTCTTTATTCGCTCGCTGCTTCATTCCCTGAGGTCGTGGGTTTGATTCCCACGCCTCACGTTTTCTTTCTTTTTATTTTCCCTTTCTCTCACGCGCACTTGGAGGCCGTGGGTTCGAATCCCAAGCCTCCTATTTATTTGCTGGATGAATTTTCTCCCCCTCTTTCCCCACTTCACGAGTTCAATTCCCCCCAACCCCATTTTCTTTTCCCCGTTTCGCGAAATAGTGGTCAGGGGTTCGATTGCCCCCATACTCTTTTCCTTTTTTATTTTCTCTTTTTCCGGCCATCTCAACCTGTGAGGTCTTGCGTTCAATATCCATTGACCCTCACGTTATTTGATAGTCACTTTTAAAACCCAAATTTCACATTTTCATAGCGTACCCAAATCTCGACATTTTGCCAGTCTTATTTACCATCATTTTTAGTCAATTGTTCATTCATAGTTTAGTTGGCCTAAAAGGTGGTTATTCAAGTCCACTAGTATCTCATGGAAATGAACATCACATGGTACACATGAAAATATACAAGAAATGCATGATTCCAAACTCCCAATAACAGTGGCCAAAGCCAACCTGCCCCAGCATACACACAAACACACAACTTTGCGATCACACTTAAGATTAGTTTTTTGTATAATTTCAACCAAATAACACATGTCCACACATTAATATTAAAAATATATCATTCATCCTAAACTAGAAGCACAAACAGGCTCATCCTACGAATTCGTTGAGTTCGAGATGCTAATGACAAGGGACATAAACGGGAACAACCTTAGTTTTCCAGACTTGAGAATCATTTGAAGGAAAATTACTTTGGAGGAAAGAATTCCAAGGAGAAACCCTGACCTTTTAGCTTAATGTTGTTCAAGTTGAAGTTGCTGCCCGAAAACTCACTCCAAACCACGCCAAGTTTACTCAACGTACACCTCAACGCACTAACAACTCTTAGCACCTTGACTACGGTTTGATTAACTTTGTCTTTAATTACAAAAAATTCTGTGACTCTTAAAGTGTGAAAGAACTCTTGAGAATTTTTGGTTTTTGTTCTGTTTGAGCAGAATAACGTGAGAGAGTGAGAAACGTGAGGGAGAGAGTTATTAGGATTAGGAGACTAAATTCAACACTTAGTCAAAATAGGAGTTAACTAAATTAATACAAAAATCTGATTTATTTTAATTAATACGTGAAAGGACCATTATGCCCTTAAAA
The DNA here is from genome assembly GCA_027704765.1 of Solanum habrochaites. Taxonomy (NCBI): domain Eukaryota; kingdom Viridiplantae; phylum Streptophyta; class Magnoliopsida; order Solanales; family Solanaceae; genus Solanum; species Solanum habrochaites. Next base: position 99,716 of record JAKWJA010001358.1, on the reverse strand, counting down.
TTTTAAATTTCTAATAATAATTAAACCATCTTAAGTACCTTTTTATTCGATTTTTAGGATTGTTACAAAAATCTAGTGAAGATGTATCTTATTCAAATAAAAATACGAAAGTCCAGGGACATAACCCAACAATACCTAAAAGAATAAAAAGGAAAGAGTAAAGTATCCACTGCGATTAGTGTACGGTTTGCTCATCTACATTGGTAATACTAAGTGTCTCAAGCTAGGACAAAAAGGAACCAGTGTGGTACTTGATCTTGTATATGTAAAAATAGAAAAGCAACAAGGGTGAGCTAAATATTAACTAGATCTATGTTCCTCTTCTTAAACAACTTAATTACTCCAATGTCGGCATAGATCTTTCCAAATATTTGGCTTACACTACTTGAGATTCTACCTTTTATGTGACAATTGTAAATGAGTTTGCTATTCTATAACAAATTATTTTCTCAAAGTTAATTGTGATCTGAAGTGGAAATCATACAATCTTTCCTAGATTCATTTTTAGAATTTATCACATTAGCAATGATCACAATACATATTGTTTAAATCATATATCATATATTTATATAAAACTGAACCCTAAGCCCATTTTTGTGGTGCCACCACAAATCATCATTCTCTTTCACTTATTTATTTTCAAAATTAGCTTATTCTTTTATGAAAAGTTGCAACTTTTACAAAAAATTGTGGCTTTTATGAAAATATTGCGTGTTGTTATGAAGAAGTTGCCAACTTTAATGAAGAGGTGCGACTTTATGAAGGATTGCAACTTTATGGAAACATTGTGACTTTATGAAAGATTTTGAACGTGTCCAAAGAGTGTGACCTTCCGATCATAAGACACAATAGAGGTTTATCACACTACCCTTTGTTGTCTATAAATAGAGTGATTTTCCTGTCATTTTAAATAAACAATAATTCTAAGCGTCTTCTGCCAATAAATTATTCATGTATTTTGCTCTGTTGAATGACCTATTAACCATTGTTTTTGTATCAACACTACTGGTGAATAAAATCACTCTCCATTGTTTTTGTATCAACACAGCAGACCTGGTGATAAATATCACTCTCTCCTGAGAGGATCGATTCCCTTTAAACCTCGGTACTAGAATGAAATAGTTTTCTTTAAGGAATAATGTGGCATTTAGTCGACGTCCAAATTTTTCACTTTCTTCTATTTCTTCTTGCTTATTATTTACACATCCTGGTATGTTATCTTTAATTGGTCTTATTTATGCTTATTTTTATTAATTCTTTTTATTTTTAGGTACATAGTTTTAAACATTGTTGTTTTATATTTATGCTTTTTGATTATTAAGTTGAAGAATATGTATTATTACTCAAGAGTTTTATTTACGGCTGGGATTATAGGCTATTGGTGTCATGCTAGACTAGAATTCTGAACTTGTAAATACATGACTTTGTTTGTGGTTTATAGAGTTTTCAGTAGTGGCTAAAAGATCTATGGGATGTCCACAGGAAGGGACTAAGGAGTGGTTCAAAACTATGGTGGTGCTCCTCACTACCTTTTGGAGCTTTATTTTTCAACTTTCCATCTTATCGAGACATTCATCGCTAGTGACTCTTCCAAAAATAGGAATATAGTGGATGGTAATGTATGTACTCACTTATCAAACTTTGGGGTTCGAATTGATGGGTTGGAGGGTCACTGATTACACCTCAAGTTGATATAAATTCTATATTAGTCTAACTCTCTTAACAAATAGTTTCAAGTCCTGTATAACCTTTAGATTAAAGTCCAAAAAATAAGTTTAAATCCATATTGGATCGAAACATATAGAATAAATTTCTGTATTTTGCCTATCCAACAGTAGTGGTCAGCTACTCCTATGATTTTTGAATAAGGGACTTACGAGACAATCATTTAATCCAAATTATTTGAGCGACATATGTTCTATTTCTTGAACTCCAAGATATTGTTTTTTTTACTGTTTTTTTTTTACATTTTTTTAACTTATCAATTAACCAACTATTTTTATAACGATTATAATATTTAAGATTTTGTATGTAGAGGCTTTGAATAGAGAAAAACTCTCCAACTGATGACTAAAAGGTTGATATCATTTTATTTTAAAATATAAATATAAACAATGAAATAATTATATTTCTTTTCTAAAGAGTTTGGTGATATACAACTCTAATAAAATGAAGAAATAATAAAAAAAATTCATAATCACTTAGAATAAATTCTTTTTCGTTTTAAGTTTAAAAACATTTTATTTCTTTCTTTGGATAAAATATTCATGACAAGTTATCCTAGGGATGTACCCTTTTGAAAACACTTATATTATCAAATGTTCAGAAGTAGATTATTGATGTAGTTCACCACCGTGCGAAGTGTGGGTAATTTACCTACTTTAAATAATAAATTCATATATATCTTAAACTCATTAAAAAATTGTCTCTTGAATGAATGTGGAATCTCACCCTACGTGAAGTATGCAACATAAAAAAAAACTTTTCAATAGTAAATGTAATTACCTTTGCAGTTTCTTGACGTGGATTAGACCAGAAATATAACAAATAAATTTTAGGAGGTCAAATTCATGAATTAGAAAGAAAAAAAACTCTATTGTGGTGAGCCACTGGTGACCAGCCATCCACCTAGGTTCTGGAGGATCTAACTATGTAAAGGAGGATAATTATCGTGTCATTGAGGTATAGCCCTATATAGCAGTGTAGTTGTAATGACACAATCCGTCGTTATCAAGGTCATCTCCTGAAAAACTTCAAACACTCAGTAAATTTAGTGAAAGAATTTTTAAATTTGAGTACATGATGAATTTAGCTCTTTTTGAAGTTGATTCGACAGACATCAACCTACCATAGGCTTCCAACTATTGTGGTGCCTCTATAACGCCTTCTCAACCACAATAGAGGGATGAAAGGAATTCAACAACCTAGTTATTTAAAATTATTATTTTACACTTTTGAAAGAATAGAACACATGATGGATGCTCTAAAACCTTCCAAAGTCATCTAGGGCATGGGTGAAATGGAGCTTAGACATTGCAGTGCAAGAGAGTTGAAAACCCAAGGAATTTTGGTGCTCATTCATCATGGTTTGCTATCACGGAATCAGAGCTAATGGGTAATAGGTTCATCAGTTGATGTGAGGCATCTTGATAGGCTAGATTTCTATAAATTGACAAAATAGATATGTTTTTACTGCATTACGGGGAGTAATGCAATGTTTATCATGTCCTCTATGTCAGTTAGTTAATGAAGATCATGACTATATGTTTTTCCAGTGTGATTATGCAGCAGAGATATCGAGAAGTATTCTGAAGTGGCAAGAAATAGAAAGGAATGTAATGAATTGGACTATTGAAGTAAAATGGGGAGGGAGTGCAGTACATGAAAGGTTGTAGGGATCTAACGTACAGAATGACAATGGCAAATACAGTTTATCTTATATGGTTGGAGCGTAATGCTATGATATTTAAAAAATAACAAAAACTAGAAAGCTACTTCATCAAGCTTAAAATACAGGAGATCCATGGAAGAGGCAGTAGATATCCTAGAATAGCTATTAGATTACCAAAGTTGAATATCTTTTCATAGAATATAGCAGTAGTAATGAGATGTTGGTTTATCAATGGTGGAGCTTATGTCCACACCGGCTAAATTCTTTTGTTTTGTAAAGTTTACTTGGTAAACGAACTTTACTTAGCAAAAAAAAAAGTTAATTCATATTCATTGATTGCAATTTAAAAAATAAATTTAAAGGTTGAATAGTAAATTTAGTTAGTTTCTTAACACACACGAAATACAAATGGTGACATATACATATGAACGGAAGGAGTAATAGTTTTTTTTTATTTAAATATGAACTTCAATTGTAGAAAGTTTCTCAATTAAAAATTGCAACCAAATATTTAGGCGGGAGTGATTTTCAGCTTTTCTTTTTGGTTCACTTTGTTGTGATTTAATACTTAAAATGGAAGTTTTTTTAATATGACAAAGGCTCAATCAACAATTGTTGTGTTTACACTTTAATTTGTGAGCCTACAAATCTAAGAGTCAAAAATTAAATGGAATGTCACACAACTATTGTTGGTTGTGCCTCTACCATCTTAAAAAAATTTCTTGGGAAGAAAAGAAGTTCGGTAAAGAAATTCGGCATTTTCTTTTTACCCCAATTTTCTCCCGCCTAGTCCACTCCATTCGGCAATGAATAATTATTGGCCTTACCATTCTGCGACCATTGATCTCGTTTGAATTCATGGTTTTTATTCAATTATATTGTTAATTTTTTATTTTATTCCTCAAATGTGTTAATTGCTATTTTTTTGAGATCTAATTATGTTTCTCAGACAGTTTCGTCAACTGGTTTCAGATTTGAAGTATTTCCCTTAAAAATATGACTGCACTCAAGTATGTTATCGCACTTATTGAGCATTTTTATTCTTCCATCAAGCAGTTATTATGTGTTGCTTTTCTGTTTTCACTTCAGACTAATAGTTCACTTTAAAGTTCTTATAATCTATGGCTCAAGTGTTAGTAATAGGTGGAAATTCTAGAGCTTTGTGAGAGTGTAATTATTCTTCACACTCTTTTAATGTTACTAATATTTTAATGATTAGGTTAGTCAATTTACCTGTGTACAGGATTTATCTTCTTCCCCTTGTTCTACATATATCTTTCAAGCTAAGTTAAAAAATGGACCATTTAGAATTGTTTGCATTTCTTGTAGATTGTTGGCATTATCATTTTTGTTAGTATCTCCCATTTGAGATGTCATGGTTTATGAAGTGCCTCACTTTGTTTCTTTGGGAGTTATGCTTGTTTTGAGAGGGTATATAATATACAAATATCTATGTGAATGTTACATGAATTACGTATAGAGGATAGCATATATGTTGCCTGAATCCTCAGTCCGTACTAACAAAGATGTGAAATCTTTACTAAGAATAAAAGAAATAATTTGGTTTTGATCGTCAGAATTAAAATAAATTGCACAGTGATTATGCATATTTTTTTACAATCACGAGTAATATTTTATGATTGTATAAAAATGAGAAAACAACTACTAAATTAAAAAATAAATAAAAAATAGTAGAGGCATTCTTCTTACCATACAAAGTTAATAGTTAGAGTTGTTCTCATGATACCACTTTGTAGTATTAAGATTTTAAATATTCTTCACGGGCACAATAGAGCCACAAGCATGTTAATGCTTCTTTAGGTAACAATAGACCTTACCCCTTCAGTGTAGAGATTGTTTTCAATAAACCTTTGGCTCAAGTAAAATCAACGCTTCTTAAGAGAAGCAACGAGTTTCTCCCCTCTTTCTACTTTCTAATTGTAAGATTATTGTAGGAAAATTGAATTGAAAGTATAAGGTAGATACAAATGCTGATCGGTTTGATTTTTTATTTTATTTATTTTGTGCACCAGATTAAATGAGGTAACGACAGACATGTTTTGACATTGTAATGCATAGATAAAACTACAAAATGGAAAAACAGAAGGAGACAAAAATCTTTTAGGAAGTATTGTTTAGTACTATTACCTCTGTTTGACATTATATTATAAGAAAGTGATAAAAAATCTAAAGAAAAGGCTTCTGAGACACTGAATACACAAGCTTTAGGTGCAAAATATTTGAATTTTAATAAAAATGTTGCAGTTTGCAAGGCTTATTAAATCGAGACTAATAGCTTGTATCAAATAGTGTACCAGTTGTTTTTTTCCGTATATCATTCAATGCATAGTAAGTAAAAGAGAAAAAAAATTCAAAGCAAGGAGGATCATAGTACAACAGATATTGACAAAGAGAAATAAAGTCTTTATTATTTATGGGATTTAAAGTAAACTCAACCATGACTATGAAAAAAGGAGAAAACTGAAGTGAGCATCAATTATTGAGTCTTTCCATCATTATCTCTTCAGTTTTCAAATTGGTCATTTTATTGTGTGACTTAACCTACTAGAAGAAGGTATCAATTATATGGATGCAAATTTTCTAAGAGGTAAGCTATGTACTGAATGTTTCCTTCACAGTTGCATCAATTCATTGTTCATTTTTGTATACATTCAAGCCTACTAATTCCTCTATTTGATATTGCAATACAGGAAAGAAGAAGCAAAAGTGCAGCTGCATCAGTAGACTTGTGTTATGGATTCCAAAAGCCTACACTCTATTGTTTATGTTCTCTAATTTCCTTTTCCCATTTGCTTTTCCCCCTTTTATATTACTAAGAGAAACATACGATTATCAAGAGTAATTAAAGTGGACGCGGTGACGTTCTGCTACTTCATACGTCATTGATCATCTGTGGATGGTGACAAATTCTTTCTAGATCGTAGCAAACCCGAAAAAGAGAACTATGAGTGTAGAGGAATAAAATTAGTTTATAAATCCCAATGTTTTATATATTCAAGAGCATTTTCTTGAGGATTGAGATCGGCATATATTGATTTAATTCATTGCTTTCGGTTGTATAGTTGAGATCATTTCTCTCCTCTTGCTTTCTAGTTATTTTGAAAAATTGATTGTCGTTCTATAAATGTCATCATTTTTGCAAAGAGACGATGGGGTTCTTTCTCAAGTTAATTAAGTTTCTTTTAAATCTAAAGTAGGAGTTAACTATATCTACTAGTGTAAAAGAATTGTAGAATTTCTTTATGGGCCATATAACATAATAACATAAATTCAAGAAAATGAAAACTATTACAATGTATTTTTATTCCATTAGTGATCATCAACACAAATTCAAGTTCTCTACTTCTAACCTCGGCATAGGACTTTTATCGACTTCAGCTGTTTCAATAAGACAACCCTTCACCGTAGCGCTTATGCACGTATCCCGCCCTATCGAAATGTTGAGAGACCTAAAACCTCCTACCAGAAAGATCCTAGGGGAACCGCTATGATACTAGAATGATAGATGTAATTATAAAGCAAAAAAACCCAATCATGACAAATGAATCATCTCAATTAACCCTTGAAATCAATCACACAACTCTCACTATCTTTCAAAAAGTCCTTCTTAGTAAGGCTAGACTTGTCTTTTGGTTTGATGATGAAAAGTCATGCAAACCTATCACTTGGTAATCAAGACCTTTATGACACGTCCTAAAAAAAAACTAGAACACGATTTGAGATATGGACAAAGGCACCCACAAACAAACTTGGCATATTCCACACTGAAAATGAAGTGTTTAAATGAAGTGTTTACAAGAAGAAAAAAAGATGAGTGTATTTTCATCATTCATCCATAATAACCCAAATTCGAGTCAAACTAAACGGTATGAGGTCAGCCCATAATAAAGTCCTATTCATATTTTTTTTTTTTACTTTTCCCGGTAGGAATCCTAATATCTTTGAGTCAAACAGTGGGTTTCGATACTTAACTTTCACTTGTTGAAAATTCATACATTTACCGAAAAATTCGAATATCTTCGTCATACAATTTCACCAATAGCCTTTTACGATCATGTACATCTTTACTATTGAGGGAAATGAATAGAATACGGAGAATTAGGGATTCTATTCAAAAACATGAATTCTCAATAAACAACATTTGGAAGCATCTAGTCGACCTTGGTATCAAGAATAAGTTAATCCCCTTCCGAGGATTGATGATCTTTTTGGCCAACTTCAGGGTGCCACTTGCCTTTTCAAAGATAACTCAATCTAACTATCATTAGTGGAAATAAGGAAGAACGTGACCCTGTGAAGACCTCATTCAGACCCGATTAATGGATATTTTTCTTGTTACGTACGTTGGCTTTACTACTGCTTCCCTGCATGTTTCATGGAACTGATGAATAAAGTGTTTAACTTGTATCTTGAAGGTTTTGTCATCGTATTTTATTGATGACATATTGATTTATTATAGGTTTGAGAAGGATCATGCTAGTCATCTTAGAATAATATGCTAAATCTTAAGGAAATAGAGTTGTATGTTCAAATTTCTAAGTGCGAGTTTTGGATTCAATATGTGGGATTCTAGGACACATTGTATCTGCAGAAGGGATTCGAGTTTGATAGCCAAAAGATTGTAGTAGTGTATATTGGTTAGACCCACCTCTCAAACTGATATTGTGATATTAATTCTCATTATTCATTATTTGTAAATGGCAAAGAACACACGTTAAATTATGTTCCAAAAGAGAATAAATTTTCCGTTCTAAAACAAAAACAAGAGTTTCTGTTAGAATTGGTGATTATGGCCTTTGAATCATTCCATTCACAATGCGTTATCAAATTAACTCTTGTCTCTAAAATACTCTATAGAAATTTCCTATATAAATAGTGCCTTTGTAAAGCAAAAAAATAACACTACCAACATAAATAAAAAGGATGAGAAAAACATTTTCCCTTTCCTACCCTCTTCTTATCCTTAGAATATTTTTGGCATTGGTTTTTTGGAGGCAACCTACAAGTCTCAGTCACGAGTGCACGTGTTTGAGAAGTACTGGGACCTGGGAGCGACCGGCGGCATCAATTTTGCACCGGAGTCGAACCAAAATTGTCTTTCAAGCGTGGTCTTTGCTACGACACAGTGTTTGAAGATAAGTTTATTTACTATTTTTTAATTCTATTCTATATCAATATTGTAGTATTTTTTTTAACAATTTGAAAAGCGATTTCCAACATACAATATTGATTGGCGTATTTCCTTTGAACAAAATTTTTAATGATTTGTCAAAACTTTTGGCCTTTGGAGGGAAACATTTTGAACGAGGGTCACTAAACTTTTATCATTTTTCTTTGAACAATGAAGTGAGTATGTTTTGATTTAAATAACCTTCTGTTGAATGGGTACTATCACTAATCTGATGTCCAAACAATGTTATAATTGTTGATGACGTTATTAAAAAGAAGTTTGCAACGGATAGCAAAATTGATAAGAGACCAATTTTGCTAAATCCATATGACAACCCTTTCTTTTGATTTATTTTTAAACTATAAATCTGCCAAAGAATATGGGGATAGTTAGAAAATTAATATTGTGTTATTGATGCTATGAAAGAAAAAAATAATGTTCTCGGTCAGTGGGTTAAATTCCAATGGTTGATAATAAGTCAATAATGGAACAAGTTCACGATATGAATTTTGACTGCTGATGTCTGAACGAAGACATGAAGATGTGTGAGATATTTCAACGATAATGTTCTACTACGTGAAAAATTGCCCACCATCTTGGAATGATTATAAAATCAATTAAAATAAGTAGAAGAATTTAACTCTTCAAGAACGTATAGTCATATGAGGACTGAGAGGTGAACCAGTTTACAGAAGATTAAGATGGAAGAACTTTCTCTTAATTCTTTCTTAAAGGTAATCGGTTTTGAATGCTTCTGGTTTCGGGTGTGAAAGCATTTTTCAAACGCAGTAACAAAAGAAAGTTCTTGAAAAAGGAACATATGATAGAATAAAATCAATTTAAAGTCGGAAGAGTCAAATCTAATCTAAATTTAAAAGGTTTCTTGTTTTGTTGTGAAAGTTGGTCACAGGCCTGTCCAGGGCTATCAAAGAAAAGGTGGAAGGACTCAAGCAGGAAGGACAAAGTGATGTAACAGCTAAATCTTGTTGGTTGCCACAAAATGACTGGGTGCTAGACACGGCACCTAAGCTTTTTGTTCAATAAATTCATGACTTTGAGAGTCCATTGATTAGAGTGTGTTATTGGTTAACTCCGTACTGCTGTAGTAATGTTGTAAAGGAAAGTTTACTTTAAATTAATTCTGGAAAGACATTATCCTTGAATAATATTTTGTATGTTCCCTCCCTCCGTAGAAACTTAGTTTCCGGAGCACTTCTCAACAAAGTAGGCCTTAAACTTGTTTTTTAAGCTGATAAAATAATTATTTCTCGTGGAGGGGACTTTGTTGGGAAGGGATATCTTAGTGGATGATTATTTTGTATTGAACATTGTTCAAGAGATTGTCAATAATGGAAGTATTTCAAATTTCGCTTATATTGTTGAGTCTATTAACTTGTGGAATGGTAGATTAGGTCATGTTGATATTGCTTCTATTAAAAGACTTTAGAAAAATGGAACTAATTCCTATCATAAAAAGCTAATGATTTTTCTTAATCTCTTGTGTGGGTAGAAGCAAAGCATGCCAAGAAACCTTTCAAATATGTTATTAGCAGAAATACCAAATTACTTGAACTAATTCATTCAGATTTAGCCAGGATTTCAAGAAACACTGTTAGCAAAGGTGTAAAAAGTTTACATTACTTTTGGTTGATGACTTTTCTAGATACAGTAAGGTAATATATTCTTATGTCTAAAGTGAGGCTGAAAGCATATTTTTAAAGTTCAGAAGTACAGTTAAAATCAATTAGACAGGAAATCAAGTATTTAATCTGAATAGGTGTGTTGAATATAGTAACTAAGACTCTAGAATATTTTTGGTGAGAAAAATGGTCTTTATAGATGATGTTAGTTCCCGTATCACTCCCCAACAAAAATGGTCTGTAGTGCCGAACGGACAATAAACTCTTAAAAAAATATGAATTATATACTTTTAAGCTATGGTCAGATCTAACAATAGTGGGAAGAAGGCAATCTTCTCTGCATGTTATATTCTTAATAGAGTCCCTCAAAAGAATTTAGACAAGACCTCATATGAGTTGTGGACAGGGTTCACGTCCTAGCTTGAAATTATGCCAGTTTGGGGTGTTTGACTAAGGTTGGTCTCCCTGATTTTTAATGAGTAAATGTTGTTCTAAGACTTCTGATACTGTCTTTTATTGGTTAGCTCAAATATGCTGCATCTATGTAGATTTTTATTTATCTTAATGTTCTTCTATTGGTTTACTCATAGAGATGCAGAATTTTTTGATCATATTTTTCGTTTGAAACATAATGTACTGAGTGATGTGCAAAATAATGCTTCTGCATCTATGTCAAAAAATTCATATGTTGTGCCTTCTTCTAATATTATTTCCAATAATAATTAAAATGAACTAAGAAGGAGTAAGAGAAGTATAATGAGACAAGTTCTGGTCCTGATTTTAACACTACTTTCTTAACTGAAAATTATGATATTAATGTTTTAAGTGATGAATTAGTGTCTATCTGCTTAATAGAAGAAGACCTTATTAAGACTTATTGATCATTGAGATCATAGATTTCAATTTTTGGAAAGAGCCTATTAAAAGTGAGTTAGACTCTATAGTTTTCTAATCACACTTGGGACTTAGGTTCTATGATTTATGTAAAGTTTTGTAAACCCATAAGTAGCAAGTTGGATTTATTTAAGAAGAATTTAGACTTGATGGTACAATTCCTAACTAAAGGCTAAGACCTGGTGATTTAGGGGTTTAAACCAAAAGAAAGGAGTTGATTACTTTGAATACTTATTCTCTAGTGACTAAAAGTTACTGACCTACGTAAACTCTTCTTTCTTTTAGGGACGCTAGGTCAATAGATTTAGTGGGTACAAGTCAGATAGAATATTTCAAATTGGGCATTTGCTAAATGGTTGATTCTAGCGAGGAAGAGATCTATTTATGCCAACTGAAGGTTTTGTGGTTCTCAAGACAAGAGGATATATATATGCATACTGTAAAGTCCCTTTGTACGAAAGTCCTTGTCCGGGGGCTTCACAAACAAGACGTAGCAAGTGATTGAAATTTTAATATCACATTACAGGGTAGTGACTTTGTTGTAAATTTAATCTGATATATTTTTTATACTGAGAAGAAGGTCCCGATTGTGTCGTTATATGTTTATACGTAGATGACATTGAATCTTTGGGGGGTGGGGGTCCTTGAATTTGAATGTTATTAATGTAGCCTAAAGAACATTTTTTCTTCTAAATTTGAAATGAAAGACCTTGGTGAAGCAGATGTAATTTTGGGAGGAAAATCAAAAGAATCGCTAATGGTTTCTCTTTGTGTCAGTCTTATTACATTGAATTAATGTTGAAAAAGTTTTTGATGTAGTTATAGTGAGAACTACTTATGATCCTAGCATACACTTGAAGAAGAATAAATAATCTAGTGTTTCTCAAATTGAATATGCTAAAATAATTGGGAGTGTAATGTTTCTCATGAATTATACTCGACCTGATATAGCTTATGTTGTTAGTAGATTGAGTAGATATAGTCATAATCTAGTAGTGAACACTAGAATGCTCTTTATCAGTTGCTAAGGTATTTGAGAGGTACTATAAATTCTTGTTTGCATTTTAACAAATTTCTTGCTATTTTAGAAGGTTTTTGTGATGCATACAGGGTAGCTGACAATGATGAAGTTAGCTCCACCAGTAGATATGTGTTTGCTTTGGGTGCAGGTGCTATTTCGTGGAAGTATTCCAAACAGACTTGTATAGCATGTTCTACCATGGAATCAAAATTCATTGTGATCTCGAGTTGGAAGGGAAAGAAGCTGAATGGCTGAGAAATGTGTTGGTAGATATGCCTTTATGGGGAAGACAAGATTTACTAGTTTTGCTTCAATGTGACTCACAAGCACCAATTGGAATTGCCAAAATAGTGTGTACAATGGAAAAAATGAGACATATTTGCATCATACATGTTGTAGAGAACTAATTGTTGAAACTGGTGTTATTTCCTTGGAATATGTAAGGTTCAAAAGAAATTTGGTGGATCCTATGACCAAGGGCTTGACAACGAAAATAATCCTTGAAACATCGAGGGGAATGGGGATAAAACCCATTGGTTAAGGTAATGTGGTGGACCTCTTAGGCCTCAATAAACACCACATTTTCTATCCCTATGGCTTGAGGCAGTGTTTCATAAGGTTGATCTTATTTTACTCTTAATAATTCTATAGCCTTAATGTGGTCTATTTGAAAAAGACTTGATGGAATCACCTACGTGAGTGTAAAGGTGTGGCCATTTTTTTTATGAAAGACTTGGGTCATCTTTCTAGAGAACTCATAAGACCTAAGATGTGTGTGCATGACCATAAAAGCACTTTGGTTGTATCACAGAGATTGTTTAACATTTAAGGCTATACTATGTTTTATGGGGGTCTCAATTTATATCCACTCATATCACTACGTGTCAATTCAAATAGAAAAAATATGGAACACTTACGTACATGTTCCTTCCTTTTATCCAACATTCTGTTCTTACCCTTTGTCGCTTGCATTAGTGGGTGATTTGTGATATTAGTTCTCCTTATCATTATTGTAATTCAAAGAACACAAAGTAAAATCTGTTTTATAGAAGGAGAAATAATCTTTTTCGTTCTAAAACAAAAACAAGAGTTGCGTGTGAATGTGACTGTAATGGTCTTTTCATGCCATTAACATTCACAATCGTTAATCAAATTAACTATAACTCTACGAATAACTTCTTATACAAATTTCCAATATTAATAGTGTTCCTTTGTGAAAGGCTAAATAAATAACACTACACCAACGATAAAGTAAAAAGAAGAGAAAAACATTTCCCGCCCTCTCTTATCCTTAAGAAGATTTGTGGGGGCAATTGGTTTTTCGAGCAACCTCCAAACTCCTCACCCTGAGTGCACTTGTTTGAGAGTTAATATGCAACCTTAGGGAGTGACCCGACGCAGCGATACGCGATTTTCCCACCAAGTTGAAGCTAAAAATCGCTTTCAAGGAAGTGGCTTGCCCGCGAGAGATAAGTTATTTTTATTTTCATAAGTTCCATTCTAATATCCAATATTGTAGTATTTTTCCTAAAGATATAAACGGGTTTTTGGGATTTGATGGTTATTATAGAATGTGTTATTGAGTCGGATTTACATCCATTTCTTTCCTTTACTTAACTAACTAGACTTAGAAACAACCAAGTTTCAATGGTTTGAAGCTAGTGAGAATGCTTATTAGGAAATGAAAACACGATTCATTACTACCCCTAGGTGTTGATCTGCTAGATTCAAAATAAGCTTTGTTATTATTATGATGCCATATAGAGTTGGAGTTAGTTGGCGTATTCCATATAGAATTGAAAGATTGTAGCCTACACCTCCAGAAAGCTCAATATTGGAGTTGAAGCATTCTCTGACTCTTGATCTCACGTTATGTACGTGGTAAGATCCGCGTTTTTTTCTTGTATAAAATGGGTGTCACTATCTTCTATGGTGTTTCATTTTGTAAACTATTTTTTTTTTGTATAACAAGTAATATTAGACAAATGGGGGGTGGAGATGGTTAAAGGGGGGGGTTCTTTGTTTTTTTTTCTTATTTTATTGATTATGACCTGGAATCTCACTGTCACCCCGCAGATCAGGCTAATGTTGATGTTGATGCTTTAAGATGTTTTCTATAGGGGGGGGGGGGGGGAAGTATTGTTGTCATGTTGAGTAAGGCAAGACTACATTGTCAAAAGGTTCAACAGAACTTTGCCCATTTGGGAGTCTGTCTTTATGATTCTTAGTGTAATATGGAGTTGGTGATGGAATGAAATGGGACTGATAATCCCTAGTGTGTGAAGTGAAGGATAAGCAAACCAAGACCCTCTCTAATTAAACTAAAAGCAATCTTCATATAGCAAAAGGTATGACGTTTGTGAACAATGAGGATATGGTGTATGTAATTAAAGAGATTATTTTTCCCAATGTGTCTGAAACTTCACTTCCGCAATCTAGAGCTCAACACACCGTCTTTTTTTAGATACTCGATCCATCTAGATCAATACACTGGTCTATGTCGTGTGAGAATCTATTGGGGAGTATTATGAAGAGGTGCATGGTTGCATATTGTTCTCGCTTGGTGCCCAAATTGCAAACAAATCAAGGTAGAGCACCAAAGAACCCAGTCTGTGTGGCTTTGAACATAGCTCTTCTGGAATAAGAAGTAGGGGTGATGATTATTCTCCAGAAATAATGATTCAAGTTTTGGGTGATTGTAGATCGGGGATGAAAAGGGATCCAATTCATTTTCATGTCGGTACTACACCAATTAGCAGAGTATTATACCCCGCCGATTATATTCAGTCAAGACGAATCTTCGACTCTCATGGAAGTTCTGTATCTATCATTTCATATAGGGGTTGCCAATTGACTTCTCATTTTTTTAAGTCTGTTGCAGAAAGGCTTGGGTTCAAAAAGTAACCGCATTATACTTCCTTTCCCTTCCTGACTGATGGTCAGAAGAGCACACAATCAGACCCTAGAGGATATTTTGAAGGGCATTTGGGGGGGCGGTGTAAGTATATTTCAAATGTTTTGGATGGACCATTCCTCTCATTAGAGTTTTCTTACAATAATAGCTTCACTCCTATATGCAAAATGACTATGATCTTGAGGCTCTTTATGAGTTTAGTATTTCGGTAGATGAAGTATCTGCGCTATTCGTTTGTCTTTGAACGGTTGGTGTCCGTGCGGTTGATAGGGATAGAATTAGTTCATCAACCCATGGAGAAGTGGAATCGCTTATTTAAAAAAGGTTAAAACACAAAAGCAACACCACATATCCTATACTGGTGTATTAAGGTTAGAGTTTTTAGGTTGATGATGTGGGGTTTTACTTGCATTGCTTCGGTTTCACCAATGGAAGGGTAGCAATGAGAATTCTTAATAAGGGAAAACATAGTATCCGATACTTGGGTGCTTATAGAATATCCAAGAGAGTTGACAATGTGATTTAGTTGATTTTGGCTAACCGTCGGCTTAGCACAAGTCCGCCATATTCTACATTTCTATGCTGAATAAGTGTATGGGCGAGACCGCTTCACTTTTGTACCTACTAAAGCAATATTGTTATTCAACGACACATCTCTTTATAAGTAGAATGTCGTGAAAACCTTTTTTCCGGTTTCGTAAGTTGAAAAAAACTAGTGAGGCTGCATTAGCCGAGGTCCTTTTGGAGTAATTAACTTCCTTAGAAAGCTACTTCGGAGGGTTGGGGGGGGAGGATATAGAAGAGAATAACCTCCTCTCTTTTCTTTCCAGGAAGATTCGCAAACCAAGTTATTAATTTTAGTAAAGTAAATTTTTAAAGTTTTATATGTTGATATGTGTTATATTCAAGGTGTTATTTGGAGTTTATTTTTCAATTTTTCGAACTCGTATTTTTTTCTTGGTGTCGATCAATTTCGATGATATATTATTTGCAAGGGGGATATACTATACCACCTCATACTTCAATTGTTGGTTATTGTTGGTCACCTTCAAACCTATATCTTTTTTCGATTATATAAAAATTCGTGGAACCTGAGATCATAAAAAAAAACAATCGAAGGTCTTTGAGTCCTCCTTTCAAATCTACCATTGTTTGGTAATTATTAAGCTCCGAGTAAAAGTTATTAACCATTTTAAGTGAAGCTTGTCTAGTTTAAGCATTTCATTTCATCCATTGGAGATCAGGGTTATTTTAGTCTTTTCCTTACCCCACTAGTCATGATCACACTTTTACCTCACTCCCGGATAGTCCGGATCATATGTTAATTATTTTTTTCACAATACTACATAAGCAATAAAATTTTAGGGCAACGTTCAAGAGAGGAAAAATGGCTAAGTTCAGCGTTCATTCAAGAATTGTAGAATTTCACCAAGAACATCGTTCTTTCCAAGTACATAATGCTTCTCACAGTGTTTGTACTTATCTTCTTCATGGGGGTGGGGGGTCACGTCATACTATAATTTCAATCCATGAATTATTCCATGAAATCGTTTATTGGGAAATTCATGATAGTTTGTTGCTCTGAACATCTAACAAGGGTTTTTGAGTTTCTTGTGTTGATTATCTTGAGTATGAGTTTGGGTTTGATTGGATAGGAATTTTTGAGATTTTGGATGACTTTGTGTTGTTTTGTGAATTAAAACAGAGATTATAGACCAAATCACATTTACTCCTGATAATGTAGTTAGGAGCTGAAAATTTGAAGAAAAAAATTCATCAACTTTCTGGGACTTGGTGGGATAACGTGCCCCCACTCCTCCTACGACTACTGGTGGGTCATACCCCGAGGCTACCCTCTAGACATAATACGAGACCTAGTCGATGTGGACCCCATGCTAACCTTGAGTCCTGGCATATATCGTAACCATTGTATGAAATGACTTATTAAAAACTATTGTACTATAAGGAAAGCTAGAAAAAAGTGATATGTGAAAATGGGGAAAAACCAATTAACTTAATATGTAACACCATAAAAGCGGATACTGTCGTTTGAGTTTCATGACGTGACAAACTTAAAATCAGCTGAAATTTCTACTACTATGCGTCCCAAAAAACCTTCTAATGATTGAATTGGGGGGTTAGGACATTGATGTAGCTACCGTTGTTCTAACAAATATCTTATAACTATAAATAAAGACTGAAGTTAGAATAAACCATGTCTATTTGTGCTCCTCAAAATAAAATATATGAGGATCACCATTGATATCATCTAATGTTTAGACCGAGGAACCAAGTACGTGTGGATCTGGATGCTGAGTGTCTAACCTACACCATACAACAATGTAGCGCAAATTTCATCCCACTTGGAATTTAACTATGATATATGTAGATAGATAATGGCTAGTCTCAAAAAAGTATATAAGCACTAAAATTCATAACCTTAAAATCAAGTATGAATTTTCTGACAGCAACAATATGTTATATGTTAATCTTTTAATGTATAATTGAAAGAATAAACGTGACGATCAATGAACCTACGTACTGAATCATACTACGGGCATGCTGAAATGTATAGTAAAGTCAATGCTGGAAACTTGGTCAATACACTAAGAGTCTGTCATGGGAGATACTATTAACCAACAAAAACCACGAGAGTTAACGGGATCAAATGTATAATGGTCCATCGAGAGGACCCAATAACCTTGAGAAGGGGTCGTATAAAGATGGTGTGGATCACATAACTTATCATCCATACATGGGCACACAATTTTTGGACCTTGAGGGTATGTTGAAACTGTGGACTAGTCAACTCGGCTAGTGTCCCTACTCCTAACAAATATCAGAATTTTAAATTGCACCTAATACTAAATAACCTCAAAATATAACATACTAACTGAGACTGCAACATTTATATACTAACTAAGGGAATGTGCAATTAGAAATTTCGGAGCATAAATCTATGCTAACTAACCTGCAAGTATACTATGTCAATGAACTATAGAGAAATAGAAAAAACTCGGTACTGATTTTATACAAGGAATTATGCAATGTTTCAAATAAAACATAATATTTCGATTAAGGTTACTCGAACAAAAAAATTACCATGAATCTTCAAGGATTTATAAGCCCTAGGTTTAAATAAGAAGAATCAAGGAACTAACTGAAATCCAAGGACCTAATGGGTCAAAGGAACAACTAGTGAAATCCCACATAACTAGTGACAAAATCTATGGAGAAATCCTTTGGATTTCCGAATAAACTTTGAAGAACACTACTTCTTTTTCTTGAAAGAAACTGGCGACGAAGGTCATTCACGGTTGTACTTATTGGTCGTCATTTGAACCACTTCCACAAGGCTTTACTAACAAGCATAACATTTAATCCATGCTTGGTTTTTAGAGTAAGTCGTGGATTTGGTTGAAAGTCATCTTTAGTAGTGGTTTAAATATGCTATGCTTCATTTGATATGATCATTGTTTACCACCTAATTCATATTTCCTTCTGTCTAAAAGAAAAACCCTTTGAAGTTGATCTAAAAACAATTTTCCTCTAATTAGTTGTAGACCTTACTTACGGCCAGACTTATGGTTCGTAGGTCCAACCGCAGACCACATAGATCGACCGTGGGTGGGATTATATACCTCTAAGTCAGGTAACTAATGACACGACCAAACCTATGATTTGTGGTCTAATACACGGTTAGTCAATGGCTTCCATTGGTCCTCACACTAGATCTAGGAAAACAACATTTTTTTCCATATTCTTGAATACGAGATGTTACAATATTTCGCCCTTGGTTACATTCGTCCTCAATTAAGACTAAGAAATCTGAATACAAATGAAGGTCTATACCACTAGCGAAACCTTAGCGTTCTTGATGGATTTTTGATCTTTCTCCCTTTTCTCCTAGCCGTCTAACCATCCGAATTTGTGGTTTCTCGTCACTAACTTGGCTTTTAGAGATTTACTTTTAGCCTTCCTGATAGAACCATTAAAACAACTCTAGGAAATATTGGATGAAATGACAAATTTACCCTTACTAATCCGGATGTGTAGAGACCTATCCCTCATAATCCACATTTCCAAGACAGCCCAACTTCGATGGGTGCTTAACTCCTCATATGTGTGAAATTTTCCCACTAGCGGCGTTGGAAAAATCCTCCAAGTGCTTTGCAACCATATAATATACTACTCAAACACTCCGAGCAGAATTTCTAACTGTTTGAAATGACCAAACCTAACTTCTGAGATTTAGAAATTTTTTTTTTCCAGATTTTTTGCCCAATTCTTTCCAAAGTAATGACTTGTAATTCTTACGCTTGTTCTTGGCTTTTGCGAGTTATTAGTGTTTACAAATCTTAGCATTGATTTTTTTTGTGACAATTTTCAATCTATCAAATGGTTTTGGCATTTCCAAAATATGTTCTTTCAATATTGCTTGTTTAATGATGAATGTAAGAAATGACCATAAAACCAGTTTCTGGTTTACCATGTAGGCTAGATTATCTTTATTGCATCAGTATTTTATTAATCTATGTAATTATTAGATTATGTGTAAAGTAAAATTAATATGCTAAAAATGGAGAAAATACTTAAATAGGAATGGTGGTCAGTGAGAGGTGCCATATCAACTTGGTCAAATTGGAAGACTTGGATCGTTAGTTTGTTTTCTCTTTCTTGGCCTAATTTTTAATTGCAATGGTAGCCAATTTCTTTGGAAATTACCCACAATTGATTATTGTTATATCCCTCAATAATTGACTAATTTACCGCTCTATATAAATTATTTTTGTAGCCTTCAATTAATTAACCTAAGTTATTGGTATCAATATTAGACATATGAAAATTGACTGTAGCACACACGGAGCTGGTTTTGGGAGACTTGGATCGTTAGTTTGTTTTCTCTTTCTTGGCCAAATTTTTAATTGCAATGGTAGCCAATTTCTTTGGAAATTACCCACAATTAATTATTGTTATATCCCTCAATAATTGACTAATTTACCACCCTATATAAATTATTTTTGCAGCCTTTTCCTTAATTAAAACCTCAGTTATTGGTATCAATATTAGCCATGTTGAAAATTGACACTCATTTAATATTATATATTATATATATATAATATATTATATATATCTCTATATATAATATATATATAATTCATATATATAATATCTTTATTTTTAAAAGAATGAAAAAAAAAATATGAACCAAGTGTAAGTAATATGTTCTCTATAAAATACACAGGTTGTTGATAAGGAAATTGGCACCTTTAATTTTCTTATTTTTTCCCATTTCCATCAAAGTAGCATCACATAATATGGTCGGAGCACGTCCCTTTGCTTAACTTTGCGTTTTAACTTTGTTTGTTGTCGTAGCTGCAAATTACTTGGTTCAATTTATCTTTCCTTCCCATCTTATTAAACAATTTATAAGTTTATTAATTGATTTGTATTTTAATATTATCAATATTTGTTTCATTATAGTCATGGATATCAGTTACGTTTTCACGTCACCCAAAGATGCAAGCAATGGGTGCACGCAAGTGTCAACTTGAATTGTAGAGATTGAACAAAAATTAGTTCGGTTGGTGCATACTAACTTGCTTGAAAAAGAAAAAAAAAAATGCTACACGCAGAGTGATTGCAGTCGATGGAATGGCTTTGTAAGTTGGGCGAATGATGCATTTGATCAAGGTGGAAAAAAAACATGCGGACAATTTTACTGCTTCTGGACAAGGAGATTTTGCTATGCTCAATCGTCGTCACGTGAATCATGGCTGGTTATGAATATGCAGTTGTGATGAGGGCCATGTGAAGAATAATTTGCATTCGTTCATGGTATTTATCTAGTTTTTTTTCCATCAGGCCTATGGGTACTTTCTCCTTACCTTTTTTCCTCTTTATCCTCTTTGTGTAATAATTAATAATGTAAGTGAACTTAGAAGAACATTTATGGTTTTTTCCAATAAGTTTATGTGAGCAATTTGTCTTGTGATTGCCATTGTTTGTGATCAATTAAATGCTTGAGTTTCCTTTTAATTCCTAGTACAATTCTTGGAGAAAGACTTACTTTAAAATATAATCTTCAAAAACATGGAAGGAATCTTGAATGACTACAACAACATAATTTTCTTCATCACTATCTTCCTTTCTTAGATTACTATTGCTCTACATGCATTTTTCTATCTCCGGGACCTTTTACTATTAGTTCTTATAACATCGTAACTCATATTCTCATTTCATGTGAAATTACTACCCAATTTATTAAACGCACTTCCTCATAAGGGACTCAACTAAATCAAGGTTTAAAGAAGAGAGTCTAGGATCACATCTTTCTTTTAGCTTGCACACGATTCATATGAATAAGAGTGAATTCTTTCAAATCTAAACAATTAAGCCTACTCACACGTTCTTTCAAGTTCATTTGTAGTCTCATGACTTTCTGAATTCGTTTGTTGAGAGTAACACATTTATGAGGATATAGGCTTTACTTTTCAACTACCTTGAGTATGATGTGTAGTCGAATGGATCTGGGAAATGCACGAGTTTGAATTAGTTTGTTATTACACAGTTCCATTGCACAATTTAGAGTATGAAAGAATGAAAACTTTTCTTGAAGTGTCTGCAGTCCCTCATTAATATAAGTGGACTCCCTACAACCATAAATAAGATCATGCATGACACGATTCATAGAAACTTTAGGACACTTGAATTTTATGCTCTAATACCAAGTTTGTCACGATCTGATCCTACACCCTAGACGTGGTCAGCATTGGAGAACCATTGCTGGCCCCTCACGCAAACCTTATCTCGGCCGACTACAAGTGATAGACAAAATAAAATATACATAAGCATAAAATTAGAAGAAATGTTTAAAAATAATTTATTAAATCTCAAAACATCGTTGAATATACTGAGTATGAAACATAAGTTTAGTGAAAGACTCTCAATTTTTTTTATCTATGAAGCCTCTACTATACAAAAATGAGTGCCGGGACAGGACCCACGACTCTTTAAAAGAACTACTACTAACAACTCATATAATTGAAGTACTCTGAAAGAAAGGAAGTCTCACTCATAAGAATATGAAATGACAAATTGATCTCAATAGAATATTGTTGATGATCCTAATAACTTGTATTTTCATAATTGAAATATGCAGGTCGAATGACATCGGTACACTGAATGTACGAGAATGTAATATAGATGAATAATAAATAATTGAAAGAAAGGACTTGAATAGGTACTAATGCTGAATGTAAAGAAATAATGAAGCTAAATTATTAAAAAAATTTACAAAATACTTTCTCATCTATGAACTCAACATAAGAAGTGATATAAAAAATAAAAATAAACTCTTTAAACATCTATTGGGATATCCTTCAACTATCCTTCAAACCGACAACATCACGGTGAGCTACGATATGATATAACTGTCCTTTCCCCATGATTCGAGAACTATCTTATACCTTGTCGGGTTATAGAACGCCTCAACTAAGCCGATCCACTAAACTCTGCCAAAAGGCACATAGGATTCATCTAAAAGTATGACCATGTACCTATGTTGAAATACATGGTTTATAAGGAATATGAATTGTTTGAATTCATCCCCATATTGTATCAACCCCCGAGCCTACACCATGGACGATTGTCGGCACTCAAAGACCATTGTTGGTCTCAAGCGAACCCTTAACCTGGATTACATAACTCAGCGGAAGACTAAACTCAACTTAAACAAGAAGTAAGACTTGTTTAAAGGAAAATACTTCTTATGATATCCGGACAAGACGACACTCAAGTCTCAACAAGCAACAATAAACTCTCAACTGCATTTTTAGTGTCTACGAAGGCTCCAAATTGACTGAAGATTGATGTTGGGATAGACCCCACAACATTCTAAAACTGAACTACTAAAAGCAAAACAAATGGATGTCCCCTGGAATGAAAAGAGTCTCACCACTGACTCTGGATCTCAATCTGGATCAGCAAACGCCGTGCGTTGCTTATTCCTGGTTTTACCTGCGTCCCTGCACAGGGAACGATTTAGGCAGAATGACTATCAGTACATTTTGAATGTACAAGTATGTCGAGTTTGAAAATCTAAACAAAACTAATCGTCTTGAACGGGAGTAGAATGAATACTTACCTTGTCTGCTCAACTCATATGACTACGCTTATTCGCTAGATAAACTCAGATAAAATAATGCAATCTAAGGAAATGCTAATTGAAAACATGATTAAACCTCTGAGTATATGTATATATACAAGTACACAATAATGTCTGAGACGTATATAAAATACAATACTATTGTGTATAAAGTACAACAACTGATGTGTATAAAAATACATTTACCTATAGAAGATTCTCTAACCGATAACCATCACTTAAGAGCTACAACGATAATACAATGGTCTAACGCACGCTGCCAGCACATCCTATACCCGACCAAATGTGTAAGACTTGAACTTCCTAATGAATCCACAAGTAATTATTAAAAGGAGTCATTTAAAAACTATGACCCTTATCTACCCATGGTGGCTACATGATTTATGGGGCTTGTGAGTTATCTGAACTCTCCCTCATATCGGTGCTCAATACTACTCCAAAAAATACACTCGCTTTTATGTTTAAAACATATTGATTCAGTGATTTGAGATTAGTTCTCAAAACTTAGCTTATAAAAATCTCTTTTGGTACTTCAATCGTTTCCTCTTCCTTCTATTAACTATCCCAGGCTTTGTAGAAGTCAAGCTTCCCTTCCTTCTCAAAAGTTTGTGAAATTTTTTTTTGTTTAAACCTCATAAGGACTGCTTAGTTACCTTATCACTCTTGACAATTGAACTCACATTGATACTCTTTGGGATAATTGAACTTAACTCTTTAGGGATAGCTGTAGTCCCTTATTTTTGAGAAATGAACTCAACTCTTTAATTCTTTCTTGACTTGAACTTTAAGTCTTTAAAACAAAGTGAAGAATGTTTCTGAAAGATTTCAAAAAACTTGATAACTTTACTTTGACTTGTTTCTTAACTTCTTGACTTGGCTATTAACTTCTTTGAATTTGATCTTAACTTTCCTTGAATTGGATTATGGATTCAAGGATTATTATCTCATGTTTATGGATGATTTCATGATCTTTAGATGTACTCTAGAGTGTTAGAATCAACTAGGAATGAAGGGCACATTCAGTTAGGAACTAGTACGAAAATATAGGGAAATAACAAGGTTTCCTAGGGGTTCCTGGCGCTCGAAGAGGCGTGGAGCGCCATAGCTGATGGACAAAGGATGTCCTCAAGTGATCTTAGAGGCACAACGCGCTAGAGTCTGACGGACAGACTTTGTCCTGAAGGGCTTTGGAGGCGCGGCGCCCCAGCATCTACTCAATGGGTTTTCCAACTTTCTTCTTCCTTTTTTATCTCTAAACCTTCCAAAACTCTCGTGGATTCCACCCCAAATCTTAGGATCCCTAAATAACTCATTACCCAATAGTTTAGATCCAAAAACAGTCTGAAAACATGGATTAAAACTAACAGGGATCAACAACATTTCAACCAACAAGAACTTCAAACTTTTCATCAAGAACTTCAAGATTTTTATTCAATTTAACTCTAAATTGTTGTAATAAATAAAACTGGAGGGAGGGCTAAAGAACCAATACCAAATGATCTCACATACCTTTTTAGGGATCACCCCCGACAAAATCCACGAACGAATTCTTGGCATTCTTGCGTCTTCTTCTGCCTTCCTCCTTTTTCTTTTTTTTCTCGCCAAGCCCTAGCTTATTTTCTAAATGTGAAAACTGATTGAGATCAGCTTAGACCCCAAATTATTGTCCCTAAATCGAAAAATATACATTAATTTAGGAAAAGACCAAAACAAACCGAAAAAATCCGGGTTTGGGAGAATTTTCCTATTCAACACCTACTCCAAAAATCAATATCTCCCTCATCGACCTTCAAAATTCACAAACTTGACTTCTTGGATGATATTCCGATAAGAGTTACAGCCATATAAATAAATCACCCACACTCCTTCTTGTCTGGGATTTATAGCCGTTTGAAAATGATCAAAACTCACTGTGAAATTTTGAAAGTCTCTAGTTTCCTTCTGACTTACAATAATCTCCCCCCTTCGGAACATCCGTCTTCGAATGAAATTATTCTCTAATCTAGGGTAGTAACATCATTTCAGCATCCAACACCAAAAGCAAGTAACAAACATGTTCATGCATGACTATAAAGTGCTAGAAGAGAATTTAGTAATTCGAATCTTCAATTCTCTCTCCTCCTCTCGGGTTTCAAGATATTTGATTCTCTTTTCTTCATATCTCCATGTGCCTCCCAATCGCTTCTTCAACAAATTGGTTCCTCCAAGGACCTTGACTAAGTAATTTTCTTTGTCCTCACTTGTCGAAAGCTGATGATCCAAATCTGAACCCGAACTTCTTCATAGTACAGTTATACTTAACCCACAAACATTCTCTGTTGGTACCAATTGCTGACGATCACCCAAACATTCTAACATAGAAATGGAAGCGGATGAAACTCTTTTATTTCTTTCTCTTTTGTTGTCAAGCTCTAACTCTAAGCAACATTGCCCCCTTCATTGGGATTCTAATAATGGTAGCAATAATATCGGGACTTGTTTCCCTTCTTACCAAACCTCAGAACTCATTTCCTATTTGAAACCTTAAAGTACACCTATCATCTACCTCAAAAACTCTAATGATCTTCTTTTTAACATAATGTGTAGGACTTTTGGCAACTTTGTGTTTCTTCAACCTTTCTTAATCACTTTCATTTCAATCACAAACATCACCTTTTTCATACTTGGGAACTAAATCTGGTCCTATCAACCATGCTTTGCAAGATTTTAAACCACCCCCCCATACGAAGTCTGGATTTTCTTTCTCCCATGAAGAGCTTTCATATGCGGCCAGTTGGATGCTCAATGATAACTATTGTTTAAGCGAAGACCTCAATGAGATTGTAGGTGATCATCCCCCAGGTTCGCTTGAAGTCAATCTCACAAGCCTCACTCAACATTCTTCCAAGTCTAGATAGATGATCTTCTTGTCCTCTGTCTAAGGATGAAAAGCAGTGCTCAATTCACCTTGGGAACACAACTTCTAGACCAAGATTTCCAGAATTGTGCGGTAAATTGTGTAACCTCTATCCTTGAAATCTTAGTGCACCCTTGCGATGGTGAGTAGGTGCGGGAACTCCATTAAGTCTTACTACTTCCCGAAGGTACAACTTAGAATAATTATCGGCCGAATAGGTAGTCTTTACTGGCAAGAAATGGGCTGACTTCGTCATTTGTTAATAATCACCCAAATAGAATCATGTTGTCTTCGCTATCTTGGAAAATGTGTGATGAAGTCCATATTAATCATCTTCAACTTTTATTCCGAAAGTTCTATATTCTGAGCTTAATGTCCATGCCTTTGGTGATCCACTTTCACTTGATAATAATTCAAACACTTGGCACAACTTCTCAATTTCTTCTTCATTCCTCCCCCCAATTACCTCTCCAAATAACGGTACTTTTTGGTGGAACCGAATAATAGAATAAATCTGGACTATAGCCTTCTCTAAGATTCTCTCTTCAATTCATCCTCTTAGGTAACATAATAGGCCTTTGTATTTCAGCACACCATCTCCCCCTTGTTTCAAAGGCCAATCACTCTTTTTCTTGGACAATTGCCTTCAAATCAAGCAAATAGGGTGCTTGTTCTGCGTCTATTTAAAACCTCGGACCCAGGATGATTAGCCCCATTGGTCACCGACTCTACCATCTTTCTGTGGAATCCATAGTCTAACTCTAGTCAATGCCAGTTTGTCCACATGTTTTACTAACCTCCCTGCTTTCTTCCTATCTTTTGACTGAAAAGTACTTCCCATGGGGGGGAAAACCTTCTTAAGATGAGAGATGCGTCATCAACCCCATTAGCCTTTCACCCCTGGGTGGTAAATAATACTCATTTCATAATCCTTGAGTAATTCCGACGCACCTTCTCTATCTGATTGTTGAGCTCTTTTTGAGTGAACACATATTGGGAGCTGGTGTGATCAGTTAATATTCCAAATGAAATCCATACAAATAGTGACGCCATATATTTACGCAAACACTACTGCAAAAGCCAGATTCTAAGAGTCTAAGTCATAATTTGGATACTCTTCTCATGAACCTTCAACTGTCTATAGGCATAAGCTAGAACCTTTCCAATTCTGCTTAACACCCCCAAGCAAACTCTTGTTGCGTCACAATTAAACCACGAATCATCGAGTACCCTCTGGTAATTTTTTCAAACCGGAGCATTCGTCATATCTTTTTCCACTCCTAAAATCTTTTCTCACAACCTTCGGACCATTGAAACTTAACGTCTTTTGAGTTATTTGGTCTAAGGAGAGATATAGATGGATCCTCAACAATATCCTATAGATAGCCATCCAAACCCAAAACCTCGTTAAATCTTGTTTGGAGATGTGGTTTAAATCCAACTCTAACTACCTCAATATTCTGATTGTTCAACTATAAACCCTTCACTTCAATTCCCCAAAACAATGTGGCCTAATAATGCACGACATGACGCCAAAACTCACCACTTGAGAACTTGGCAGACAATTTTTGTCTCTCAATGTTTGAAGAACAATCCTTAGGTGACAACAAGATCTTTTTCATTCCTTGAATAAATAATAAGACATGACAAATAGATGTCAAAAGATTGAAATAAGGTTTTTGAAAAGACTCCTGTCAATATGCTGCGGTTCATTTTTCAACCAAAGGATATAAAACCAAAAATAAAAATTCATCATGGTCCATACCTTGTTCTAAAATTTGCCTTGGAAATATCACATTCCTTTAATCTCTCACTGATGATAGCCTGAATCTGAGGGTCTCTCTTGAAAATAAGAAGCCACCCTGAAGTTTTGATCACAAAGGTCATCTATCCTGAAGAGGATATTTATTCTTGATATCACCTTAATTCACTGACGGTAATCTATACAACCTCCTAGAGGACCCAGCTTTCTTTCCTTCTTCCTAACAAACAAGACCGAGTGCCCCAAGGTGAGACACTCGGTCGAAATAAATCCTTTATCTAACATATCTTTCAAATTGCTCTTTTATCTCTTTTAAATCTGTTGGTGCCATTGTGTATGGAGGAATACATAGGACGAGTATTGGGACGACATGAATTCTTCTCTTCTCGTCTTTTCCTTAAGGGACTTCGGGGTAGACTCCTCGGAAAGACTTCTGAAACCACTGACTTAGATACTGACCAAGGGAAAGTAACTCCTGAACACTGAGGCATTAACTCTGACTAAGTGATAGATATGCACCCCTTAGAACTATCTTCTCACCTAAGGTACGAAATGAAGCGACCCTTAGGCAACTGCTGAACTACTACTACCCACTTCTATGACTGGCTCATTAGGAATCCTGAAAGTTGTGACAACTCGATTCTTCAAATTGTTGGATGCATAATAGGCATGGGTACAGTCCCTACCTAGATGACTCAAATCCACCATGTTTAACTCTATTAAATCATCCATGGGTTTAACTATTGTGACTGAGAAAATAGGACAAATCACGATAGACTCTTTCTGCTAAGAATGGATTCACTCAACAGGTGTGATATATTGATTGTTCACTAGGATAATTCAAAATTCATAGCCAACAAGAGTTACAAAAGATAACTCATCCTGGATCTAATAATGCATAAGCAGTAAAGTCAAAGACTCGAATAAACTAGTGGTAACATCTACCTAATTCTCTTGTTCATGGCGATTATTAAGAGCATACAAGCGGTTTGTTCCTCCGCCTGTACCAGAAGAATCTCACCTAGGTGAAGCCCTGTTGGTGGAGCAACTGATGAAGATTGAGCTCTATTTCCCAGATTTCCACCACTTAGCTTGCCCTTCGAATACTCTCTCATGAAGTGACCCTCTTGACCAAACTTGAAACAACCATTGAAGCCTTCGCGATAGATTCCAGAGTAATTATTAGCACACTTGGCGCAGAAAGGAGGCTTAGTACCTCCTTATGACACACTACCTTGAGACTAAGCCGGCCTACCCTTGAAGTGTTGTGAATTCTGGCCACTATACTAACGCTTCCGGTTTCTAGTGTAGTGCACTAACAGATGATGGTGCCTGCCCCTTTGGTTTCTTCTGGAATTGTGGGCGGAATTTGGAACCACATTTAATGGTTTGGCACAGACTCTTTCAGTCTTGGCCTTCTTGTTTTTTCGGCACTCCTTTCTCTATCCTTCACCTTCTCTCTTGAACTTTTGAAACGTATAAAACCATCAGCCTTCCTATCCATGTACCTAATAACTGGCATCCCTCCCCATCCTTTATTAAAGTGCGACCCAAACCCGCAAAGAACAAGGCCTCATTTCTGCTCCTCATGTCTTTTGACAATCTTCGCGAATAGCTATATGTTTGGTGTGCATCCGCGGTACGTGCTTGGTACACTCATATAGTCCTATTTCAGAGTCAGAACTTCATCACTTTGGCTTCCTTCAGTTTGCGAGGAAAGAACCTCCCCGACGAAGGCTTCTTTGAAGCAAACCAAACATGGGATGTGTGCATCCTCAGCCACTACCCTTCTATTTATCAATCCCGGTTCTAGCCACAACCTTTAGTTGATACGTAGCCATCCACCCCTCACGTCCCACCAACACATGCATTACCCGTAACCCACCTCAACCCTTCTTAATTGCTCTAAAAGTTTCTCTCCGAGTCCTCGTAGGGCTTAATCACTTAAACTAGGAGGTTTCAATGTTTTTGAAACTCCAAACTATCGAGGTATACCTCCTTCTTGTTGAATCTCTCTGTTGCCCAACCTTCTGGTCACCCCCTGACTTAGCCTCTGTATAGCTTACCAGATTGGGCATTGGTAACCCGCAATGGGGTTGCACCTCTGGTGCTTTGAAAACCTGCTTGTTCCTCATATTTCCCTCATCTGTCAACCTCCTGATTCTCTTTTTTGGAGGAATGATGATCTTAAAAAATGTGTAAGCCTAATTAGAGGAGAGATACTTTTGGGATACACTCGTCTTCTTCCGCACGAAAGTAACATAAAAGAAGGAAACATTCCTAAATGTTATAAATAATAGAGCCTCTAATCATAATGTTCTATCTACTCTTCCCCCGATGACTAATACTCGACATCATGGATTCATATACTGACTCCCTAGGACTCTTGAACTCTTGGCTCTAAAACTAATTTGTCACGCCCGAGCATACCCACCCTAGACATAGCCGCCAATCAAAGATCATATTGCTGAACCTCAAGCAAACCCTTTGCCCTGGCTTTACATACTTAAACGGATGACTAACTCGAATTAAACAGAAAAATACAGGTTTTTAACAAGAAAGGTAAATAATTCTTATGATATTTTGTCCATGCATGGACAATCAAGTCCTCACAACAAAGTAACCAATAAGTCTCTCAAGTCCATTACTTAAGTGTCCCTACGAAGCCTCTAAAGTGACTGAAGAGGGATATTGGGGACAGAACCGCCAAACATCCTAACAAACTAATAAACATCAAAGAAATGTATATTGGCTCCTGGACTGTTTTGTGAAATGCCTCCACACTTACTCTGGATCTGTCCAATATTGATCAACAAACGCCGGGTTGCTGATCCCCTGGTTTTTTACCCTGCTCTGCCATCATGACACAATTCATGAAAACTTACACATCAGTACAGATTGAAATGTAACGTGTATGGTGAGTTGGAAAAAGCTAAACAAAAACTTCAACTCTTTTGGAAAGGGATTAAGAAATAATCCTTACCTTGGATCCTACTCAAACTCGGAATGTTACTAACTCTTTTTTCGATAGACGCATTAAAATAAATGCAAAATATAACGACTTGTTGAATTGAAAAAACATTCTTAAACCTTTGATATATGATTATATATATACAAAGTACACAATTAATGTCTGAGACGTATATAAACTACCAATAATGTTTATGTAATAAGTAAAACAACAACTTGATGTATATAAAAATATATTCACCTATAGGAGATTCTCTAACCGACAACCATCACTTAAGAGCTACAAGATAATATAGCGGTCTACCGCACGCTGCCAGTGCATCCTATACCCGACAAAATGTATAAGACCTGAACTTCCTAATGGATCCACAAGTAATTGTGAAAAGGAGTCATCTAAAAACTATGACCCTTATCTACCCATGGTGGCTACATGGTTTATGGGGCCTGTGAATTATCTAAACTCTCCCCCGAATCGGTGCTCAATACTACTCCAAAAAATATACTTCTTCTTATGTTTAAACATAGTGATTCAGTGGTTTGAGATTAGTGCTCAAAACTTAGCTTATAAAAAGCTCTCTTGGTAATCATAGTTTCCTCTTCCTTCTATTAAAACTAGTCATAGGCTTTGTAGAAGTCTAGATTCCCTTCCTTCTCAAAAGTTTGGAATTTTTTTTTGTTTAAACTCATAGGGACTATTTAGTTACCTTATAACTCATGAGAAGTGAACTCAACTTGATACTCTTTACTTACTTGAAACTTAACTCTTAGGGAATGCTTAGTTCCCTTATAGCTTTTGAGAAATGAATTGAACTCTTTAATCTTTCTTGACTTGAACTTTAAGTCTTTAAAACAAAGTGAAGAATCTTTATGAAAGATTTTAGAAAACTTAATACTTTACTTTGACTTGTTTGTTAACTTCTAG
The DNA here is from genome assembly GCA_027704765.1 of Solanum habrochaites. Taxonomy (NCBI): domain Eukaryota; kingdom Viridiplantae; phylum Streptophyta; class Magnoliopsida; order Solanales; family Solanaceae; genus Solanum; species Solanum habrochaites. The sequence continues at coordinate 67,948 of JAKWJA010001358.1, read as the reverse complement.
ACTTGGCTCTTAACTTCTTTGAATTTGATATTAACTTTCCTTGAATTGGATTATGGATTCAAGGATCATCATTACATGTGTATGGATGATTTCATGATATTTAGATGTACTCTGGAGTGTTGGAATCATCTAGGAATGAAGGGTATATCACTTAGGAACTAGTACGAAAAGATAGGGAAAGAACGGGGTTTCCAGGGGGTCCTGGCGCTATGAGAGGCGCGGAGTGCCATAGCCTAACGGATAAAATTTTTCCTCAGGCGCTCTGAGCGGTGCGACGCGCCTGAGCCTGATGGAAAGACTCTTTCCTGAGGGGCTTTGGAGGCACGGCGCCCCAACATCTACCCAACTGTTTTCCGACATTCTTCTTCTTTTTTCATCTCTAAACCTTCACAAACTCCCATAGATTCCACCCCAACTCTTAGGATCCCTAAATAACTCATTACCCAATATTTTAGACCCAAAAACAATCCGGAAACATGGATTAAAACTAACAGAGATCAACAATGGTTCAACTAACAAGAACTTCAAACTATTCATCAAGAACTTCAAGATTTTAATTCAATTTTACTAAATTGCTGTAATGAATCAAATTGGAGGGAGGATGAAATAAACTAACACTGAATGATCTCATAGAATTGTAGGATCACCCCGACGAAATCCACGAACAATTTCGGACGGTTTGTGTTCTTCTTTCTCTCTCTTCTTTCTCCATTGCTCTCCACAGCCCTAACGCTATTTTGCTAAATGTTAAAAACTGATTGGATCAGCTAGATCCCAACTTTACCCCTACAATGAAATATAATTAATTATGAAAAAACCAAAACACCCTTAACAAATCCATTGGAACGTTCCTGTTCAACAGCCCAACTTTAGAAAATCATATCCCCTCATAAGACCTCACAAAATCCAAAACTTGACATCGTTGAGAAAGATGTTCCGACAAGATTAGATGCAATAAAGAAAGCACTAAAGTCTTCCTGAGCTGGAGTTATAGCCGTTTGAACATGACCAACACTCACTTTTGAAATAAAAAAACATGGAAATTCTCCAAAAATTCTTACTTAGTTACAAATTTGATTCTTCTGTTTTTCTTAGCGTAACCGTAGTTATCTAGAATATGAGATGTTACATATATCGTGCTCAATACTACTCCAATATATAAATACCATGACAATGTAACAAAACATAATGTGGTCCTCTAGACTGGAGATAATTGCTCAAACTATTCTTTAATAGAGGTAATTGCCACTTGAATAATATTTTTAAATATACCTGATTTAGAAATCAAAGTTTTTCTTTATTAATGTAAAAAACTTAAACCTTTGGAAATACTTAGTTCCTTGTGATTCTTACTCAATCAATGTTTGAAAATCTTTATGAAAGAGATAGACAAAATCAATGTTATATGATAATTGATGATTCGGGACGTCATACTACATAAGACATTAATGGCAAATGGGATACATATTGCTTAAAACATTGAGGCATAACGTCTGTCATACTAATCATGTTTTAGAAACTTTTTCTAAAACTATATATCCACATCATATTGTAATATGATCATTGTTGACGCGAAAAGTCCTACTACATAAAACATTGATAGCATACTAGCTACATATTGCTAAAACAGTGTTAATGGCCATATCTATTTGTCACACTAATCATGTTTGTAAAAAGTTTTTTCAAAGATCATTTTTTACTCCCTCATAGAGGGCAGTTTAAAATTCTAAAAGTGTTGGTTTAAAAAATTTCTTCAAGAATTATAACTCAATTCAAGGGTTCATGCCGGAATGTAGACATGAACGACTCAACTCAAGGACATTAATAGCAATATGGAATGCCAGAACTCAGAAAATAAGCGCGTACTACGCATTAAAAAATACTCAATTGATAGGGTTAAGGTGAAAATATATACATGAACGAATTACTCAAGAATCTTAATGAATAACATTGAACGATTCAATAATTATAATAAAATTCAAAAAGAATATACTAATGAAATCTGATCTTAATTCAACTAATCTCAATCATACTCAAATCTAGGGACATACTCCTAAGATTTACTCTTTTCCTAATTAAAAAGGAGCTGCTAGGGCGTGAGGAGAACACGTCCAACACTATGATAGTCTTACATACCTAAAACAACAAGGTTCTGAAGATCTTGAAAAATTACTGAAAAGAAGACTTGAAAACCTAGATTGAAGGTAACAATCAAGAAAAATTTCCTTGAGTTCTTAAATTAATTTCTGAAAAGTTGGTTGTGCGAGCTATCCGGCTGTACATATTGTGGATTCTTCCATTTGAAATTCGATTTGAACCAAAGATGGAAGATTTGAGGCGTTATCAAATGATAATTCTTTTTTCCAAGAATTTGATTTTCATTAATGATTCTAATTATTGAAAGAATGGACATGGGAAAGAATCATAATTAGGGAGAAAGACTTATCTTGAAGAATATCTTTAAATATGCCAAAGAATCTTGAATGAAGTCTTTAACTTGATTTTTTCCCTTAGGGTTTTGTCTTACGGTTTTATAGAGAGAGAATATTGTATAATATATGAACAATCTGATTGGTTTGACTCTTAAATTACATCAAAAATTTATTAGGTTTCTTAAGATGTTAAAATGACAAAAATGAACCCTTGTTAATATTTTTTGTGGTTAATCTCGTCAATGTCTCTATCAGGTACTAAAATGGACATAAACTTTTACTAGAACTGGATTGACGCAAATTGGTGTATTGCAAAGAAGATTCAATATATTATAGGCCACATAACTCTTTATCTTCTAAGATATATGGTCATTTCAGTTGACCAATTAAATCTTACATCAAAACTTCTCCATACGGAAACTTCCAACTCAACTTGGTATTAGGAGATTGTAGTGATCGTAATTTTATCCAAATCCTGCCTAAAGTAAAAAAATGTACATTTATAAACATGGTCAATTTAAGAATCACCCTCTAGAACCCTACAGATTATGAGAATGATCAGGTCTTAACTTAGAAAATTATGGGTGTTACAGCATTAGTAAGGTTCATGTTGAAGATTACAAAATAATCTTAAATGTTACGGCACCCCCCCCCCCCCCTTTCTTCATTAGATCATTCTTTTGTTAATATATTTGAAAATTACATTGCATTAAATTACTATTGATTCATTGAAAAGTTGAGATTGTGAATGATGTATTCAAATTATATAGTTGCTTCAACTTTGAATGGCTTAAAATCTTTCAAATTCTACAGTTAAGTGTTGTAGAATGATGTTGTAACCTGAAGAATTTATTTAATTAAATAAAAATATTTATTATGATGTAAGGTTAATCTCTCACCCCCGAGGCCTACACCCTGGACATGACGACACCCAATGAACATTCCTATCTTGAGCAAAACCCTTGGACTTACTTTTTTAAACTAGCGGAAGACTTAACGTCAATAGGAAAACAGATACATTCTCATACATAAATTAAATATTATCTTGGAAGAAAGACACTCCCTCTCCCCCCCCCAAAATGAAATATTTGAAATAAAAGAAACTCGCTGAACTAACTGAAATATTTTATGAAGACTCTATAAATACTAAGAGGATGTTGGGACAGACACCACAACATTCTAATAAAGAAATAGATTGAAAAGCTTAAAAAGAATCTTCTGGAAGGCAAGAGTCTCACCAATGACTTGATGCTCAAACTAGGATCAGAGGTGCGGATGTTGAATCATTAGGTACCTAGTCCGCACGTAAGACAATGCAAGGCCACTAACATCAGTACATTGAATGTCGAGTAAGCGAGTTGAAGGTAAACACAACGTAGTATTGATAGAGATAAGATGAACATACATGCTCTTCTCATCATTATAATCAACTCAATGTCTATATAATAAGGAAATTAAAACACGTGCGATGAGATAAAGCTTTAAAGCAGTAAAACAACTCTGATTCATTATAAAAAAGGCCCAATAAACAAAATCCATTTACATTATATGAAAGTAATAAAGTTTCTGTGGGAGATTCTCTAACCGACAAACCATCATTATGAGATAATGATGGTACAACGTTTACCTAGTTTCCAAGAACCATCCTATACCTTGACATCGGTTTATGGGACCTTACTAACTTAGTGAATCAAATAGCTTAACTGACGTGATCATTTAAAAGTTTGACCGTTAATTACACATGAGGCTACATGGTTTAACATGAGGACTTGAGATTATATGAACTCTGGTCCCACATCGGTTTCAAACTACTCCCAAAAATATATTTTAGCTCATTTTTTAGAATAACTTTCTTTCTTTGGGTTGAGCTAATATTCTCACACTTTAGCTGTAAAAAAGCTATCTTGGAATCAAGTTCCTTTTCTTTTGTTTAAAATCTTGAGAGACTCTTAGTTCCCTCTTACTTGAATGTGAAAACTTTACAAACTTCCTAGGGATACTTAGGTCCCTTATATTATTTTGAGATGAACTCATTTTATTACTCGTTACTTTAACTTACAAAATGGCCGTAAAATGAAGTCCAACGTAATAAGGACCTTGAAACTTTAAGAAAACCTTTGCTTTGCATTACTTCTTAACTTCTCGAATTAATTCTTAACGTCTTTGGCTTTGATCAAAACTTTTGTTGAATTGGATTAGGATGTTCAGGTTATGATTTATGTTTATGGAATGATTTCATGGTGTTTTTTATATTACAGATTGGAATCCATTATGAATGTGGGGGCAAGGTACATCACTTAGGAACTAGTACGAAAAGATAGAGAAAGAACGGGGCCTCCAGGCATCCTTGGCGTGGAGCGCCTGAGCCTGACAGAAAGACTCTGGTCTGAGATGCTCTGGCTGCTTGGAGCGCTAGAGCATGTCATACAGAGACTGTCCTAAGGGGCTCTGGTAGGCCCGACGCCCCATGGTCTTTCAGACGGGACCTCTGACTTTTCTCTTTGTTTTTCATCTCTAAACCTCCTAAACTTTCGTGGATCTCACCCCAATTAATTAGGATCAGTAATAAACTTAATATCTAATAGATTCAACTCGAAAAACAACTCGAAAATACGAAACAAATCGATTAAAGGCATGCTACAACTCAACCAACAAGAATTAAATAATTGTTCGTGAAGAACTTCAATATTCATCAACCAATCTATTCAAACTCACTGAATTAAGCATATTAGTGTGTGGATGAACGAATCCAATAGATAAAAATCTCACATACCTCAATAGGGATCACCCCTGACGAATTCCACTCGCGAAACCTTAGTGTTCTTGATGGATTCTTGATGTTTCTCTCCTTTTTTCTTTCTATTCTCTTTTCTCTCAAACCCTAAGCGTGATTGGTTTTCTAAAATTGAATTAAGAATTATTTTTACTCCTAATAAATCCTTAAACAAATTAGTAAATAGTTAGTGAATGACAGTTTACCATAGTAAAATTTGGATTGGAACCTCCCTCAAGCCACAACCAAATTCCAATCGGCGTAACTCCTCATTCGATATGAAATAGCGCAAACTAGGAAGCGTGGAAAGATTCTCCCATGGGATTTCCAACTATACAAAGACATTCCTCTAAATCATTCTTGAGCGTAGAAGTTATGACCGTTTATTAAATGACCAAAAACTAATTCTCAACTTAGGAAATTTTCAGATTTTCCTATTACTTTCCAAAAGTGATTATTTTTAGTTTATTAGCTTATTCTTGGCTATTTTGAGTTACGAGATTTTACAAATCTAAAATATTTGTGACGATTTTTCAATTAATTTAAACGGTTTGGCATTTGCACACAAAAATGCGTCTTTCAATAGTGTCTTTAATGATGAATTACGAATGGTCATAAAAAAATCCCATTGTGGTTCCATGTAGGTGATTATATATTTAGTGCACTAGTATTGTATTAATATATTTAATAAGTAGATAATGTAAAAAGTACAAATTAATATGTAAAAAAACGGAGAAAATTACTTAGGAATGGTGGCTAGTGAGAGGTGTCATATCAACTTGGTCTATATATATATATATATATAATATAGATATATATATATTAATATATATATGATATATATATATAATCACACATGGACTTAGCTCGTTTTGGGAGACATGGATTTTAGTTTGTTTCTTTATTTGGCCTAAGTTTGAATGGCAAATGTAGCCAATTTCTTGGAAATGAGTCACCATTGGTTAGTTTATCGCTCTACATAATCTTTGTTCTAGACATCACTTACATTAAACTTACGTGTTGGCGATCACATTAGACTATAAAAAGTGACAGGTCCGCCGAAATATTGAAAAATAAAGATCATAGGTAAATATGGCGAGAGAGAGATAGAGATAGATAGAGATGATGGAGGAGAGATATATATATAAATATAAATATAGTTCTCCTAACACAGAAGAGTTCAGCCCGAATAGAAAATTCATCACCAATTGATGCACTATCTCGGGAGTTAAATCACTCTTCTCAAATTATTCATCAATTTTTCTCTTCTCTCCCCCAAGAAGGAGACTGGGAGAAAATGAAAAATCAAAAAATAGAACGACGTAAAAGATAAAATGAACTGACGGAAGACAAAAACGAATAAACTTAAACACAACATGACATAGACGGGCAATGTTTATTTAGCTGTGAATAGGCTCAATATAGTGGTCCTATTTTCAATGCTATTGGTCTATATTATTATATATATATATATATATTATATATATATATTATAATATATAATATATATATATAAGTGAGAAGATCAAAGCTCAAAGTTGAATTATCATTTTACCCTTATATTAAATAATAAGTATGTTTAAATATAATTAAATATTGAATAAATAAACTCATTAAATCAGTGCATGAACATATTCAAATTGATATTAATTTCTCTTTTGCTTATAAAATTAAGAGTAGTTGAAGAGTTTTTCTTAAATAAATTTGATACGAACTAAAATCATCCGAACTAATTTAAGGTAAATTTAAGTTTACCTACTCAAAAGTCCATCCATAGTACTGCTATAAAAGACCTAGCATGATCTTCATGTAAATGATCAGAGGAGGATGAGGGATCATGAAGCAAAAAATTAATCTGTTCATCATTTTGTCTGCCACAGTAATTTTATTTTATTTTTACACTCTTCCTTGATCAGCCAAGTGTTTGTACGTCCTTTTTTTACTATTGGATCGATCTACTTTATTATGATTTTGTTTTTTGTTGTAATATCTTGTGTCCCTACATGAAACTTAGTGATAACAATTCATGTTCGACTATATTTCTAATTATTGAAGAAAACTATAATGAAAGATGAAATAGTTAATCTCATAGTGACTCTCGATAGAGTGCTTTACGTTACTATAAAGATACTTTTGAGATTATTATTTATAAGTAGTGAGAGGAAATAACTAAATGAGAAAAATCACATATGTTTTTTAAATGTATTTTTATTAATTTTTGTTTATATTGATAATGCTATTGATTATATTAGTCTATTATTTATTCATGGAAAACATGCATACCTCAAGTTTGAACATTATATATAGAATAAGTTCATTGTGAACAAGTTTGAGTGACCCATGTATTCTAATTATTCTAGAGAAATTTTATGAAAAAAAGAGTTTATTCTTTCTCTCGAGAATTATGATTGGACCATAAATAGTTAAGTGTAGTTGTCCTAATTAGGAAATTCTTGCCTTAGAAATAGTATTTTATTTAAGAGAATTTTCTATTATTTGGACCTAATTATTGAATGTTAATTCATTACTCATACCATAATTTTTAAAATTAAAATTAAATATAAGATTCTCCCCAATATTATAGAAAATTCTTTCAGAATTAAATTAAAATTCTATAGTTTTTAAAGAACCAATTTACAAAGATTTTGTTATGTGCACAATCAACATGAGAAGAAAAAAGACTGAAAAAAACTGCAAATGAAGGATAACAAAAAAGGTTCGAGTATAATCATAGTTAATGTTCTTCACTGTATTTTTTATGATTATTCAGTGATCAAAATATCAAATGTAAACCTATTTGTAATTTCACCATTTCCTATTTTCTAACTCAATTTTTTGTATGTAAAAGTTAATAATAAGGAAAAACGTGCAAACGAACGTTCCGAAATCTAGGGTGTGTGTATATATATATATATAATATATATATAACAAATAATGCTTCAAAAATATCTTATTCGAAAACTCGAAAATATTATTAACTATTGTAGTAATATGTTCTATAAATACAACAATTGTTTGATGAAGGACATTACCTTCATATATTCTTCTTTTTCCATTTTCAATCAAAGTCGCATCAAATAATATGGCTAGAGCACGTCCCTACTTAACTTGCATTTTACTTTGCTGTTGTCGTAGCTTCAACTACTGGTTTATTATCTACCTTCCATCTTATTACAAATTTATAAAAATTTAATTAATTAATGAGCTTATATGATCGTATTTGTTAATTATTGTCATGATGTGCAGTTACTATGTCTCTCACCAAAGAGGCAAGCCAATGGGTGCACGCGAATGTCACTTGATATGTAGAAATTGAACAAAATTAATTCCGGTGTTGGTGCTATAATAACTTGCTTGCAAAAATGCAAAAGCAAAGCGCTTGAGCGAGGGATGGCTTTGTTTTTTTTTTTCTCTTCTCTTTCTTTTTCTCTTTTCCTCTTTTGTTTTTTTTCTAGAGAGGTGCGAATTGATGCATTTGATCAAGGTGGAAAACATTGCGACAAGTTTAATGCTTCTGCGACAAGATATTTGCGATGCTAAATCGTCTTCCAGTTAATGAAGAGGGTCAGGAATGCAGTTTGATGATGCAAATGAGAGAAAAATTGCCCGTTTCAATTCAAGTATTTTTTAGCTTTTTTTCCATGATGCATCGGGTCCTTTCTCCTTACCTTTGTTCCTAGTTTTCCTTTGGGTAATAAATAATAGTAAGTGAACTTATGAAGAAATTTTATGGGTGTTGACAATAGTAATGGGAGCAATTTGGCTTGTTATTGTATGTGTTTATGATCAATAAACGGTTGAGTTTCCCTTTCATTCCTAGTACAATTATTGGAGAAAGATTGATGAAGAAGAATCTGAGAAGAAAAATGGAAAGAATCTTGAATAACGGTCTTCTACTTTAATGTTTTTCCTTGGGTTTGAGACTCCTTACTTCTGGAGAAGAGAATATTGGGATTTGATTGATTTGGTCTTGGATTTGCAACGAAATCCGTTGAGATATACTTAAGTTAAAAAGACAAAAAAAAAACATTTTTATATTAGTATCTCGATTAATTCGTTGTGCATTGTATCAGTTACTAAATGCGTCATAACCATTTACTTGAAAAACTGGCTTGATGTGAAATTGGTGCATTAGAAGTGGGCCACGTAATCGATTACTCTAAGAGATATGTCTTTTATTTATGTTTAATGTTGATCCAGTAAAATTTACATCAAAATTAATCAGTAAGGAACTTCAACTCAATTTTGTTCTAGAAATTTTTAGGCATCTTACTTGATATTTAAAATCATACCTACGCTAATGTATTTGCCTGTACACATATGAGGAATTTACGAAATTACCCGATATGATACTATAATAAGAATAGTTCGGGTCTTAACGATAGAAATTTTGGGGTGAGACAACATTAGTGATGTTCATGCTTTGAGATTACAAAATATCTTGAGATGTTATGATCATTCCTTCCTCAAACTCATTCTATCTTGTCCATCTAAATCATGAAAAATTTATATTGCATAAATGTACACGATCCATTGACAATTTGAATACTGAGAGATTTTAGTCATAAACTACTTTCCATTGATTTTAAATGCGATCATTTGAACTATTTATATTACATATGAATTTAATTGGATAGTTTTAATAATTAATTTATTTGTTGAGTTAAAGAAAATAAGGACTAAAATTTATAAGGGCTCACTTTCACACTGTTATAGTTGGTCTTAATATAATGAAGGACGTAAATTATTTGTAGAAAGAAAAGGGTTTAGGCGAGAAACCATACCGCAACAATCAAAAATGGTTGTTCATCAGCTAATCAAGCTTACAAGTGATGTATATTTGATACATTGGTTTGGATCGTATTATTATTAATAGTATTATGTGGAAATTGGTGAAAGGATGAAAGCGTTAGTATTGTGTATATGTTACTGTCAAGGCCAATAGTTATATGATGAAAATTAATGTGAATTGGTGTAGATATTGGACCATATTTTAATTAGTGGTCTATGTTGGTTGCGTACGGAGAAATAAAAGGTGAATAAGAAAAGTTGGAAACAAGTGGTAAGGTAAGGAAAATTAAAAGAAAATAGGGCTAGGAAGTGGATGGCTTCATGTCCGCCAATCATTAGACAATGATACCCTGTCATTGGAGAATGATATACGTTAATAACTAGGGTGAATTAACGCCTACATTGGAATATTGGAATTGTTGGTTCTACCAAAACAAAAAACTGTTGCGGTATTCCACTAATGTTCTTCCATTGATAATTTATTTAGTTATCACATTAAATTTAAGTTTGAACTATGCGAAAGAGATAATTAAGTATTAGGTGTATTTTAAATTTATAATTTACAATTATGCTAATTTGAGTAATAAAGTTTAATCTTAGCTTGACCTTAGGAAATTGTAAAAACCCTACCAATGAATAAGATAAGAAATGCCAATGTGTGAAGAATGCCTATGATTAGGCCAGGGTTCAACGGATTGATGCGCTAGAACCAGACCTCAAAAACCTTACTACAGCCAGGAACCTAACTGGGGAGTAGTTGAGCTTGGAACGGTTGGGTCCAAACCATATAGGACTCCCAAATACGAAGATTTACTAGAAGCGAGTATTTTTACGGACTAAAAAAATTATAGGGTTGGACGGCGTTGAGGTAAAATGTCTTTTTACGGCTAAGGGGTATTAATAATTACCCTAGATATATAATAATATTTATTACATAAAGGTGGAGGGCAAATTGGGGGGGGAAGACGAAAACAGAGCTCTTGAAGTTAAGTCTGGCTCCACCAGGGTTCGACCATAGATGGGACATGATTTAATGGACTTTTTTATTGGTGAATTATTTAATAAATTATTAATTAAGGCTGATTTAAAAAGAAAATACAGATTTCATTTATTAATTATTGTTTATTTATTTATTAATATGTTTTATGGACTAAGTCGCCTAGTGACTAAGTCTCTCAACTACTTAATAGCTCATCCTCTACGCTCATATTTCTCACGTTTCTTAACACTCTTTCGCGATTTCCTCTGACTAAACGACTACAAGAACAGAAAACTTTCTAGAGAAAACTAGTCACACTTGAAGAAACTCACATGAAAATAAAGCAAAACAAGCGAGATGAACACGTTATGCTAAAGAGAGAGTTTTTCCGTCAAAGTTGTGCGAAAACTGGAGAGGACGTGAGTTTGGAGAGGTTGGCACGGCAGAACTTCAAAGGTTGGACTGTCAAAATAAGTATGATTTGTTCTTCCCTCTTGGTCCCTTACCAAGAGACTCCTTACGTTCATATAGTTATCCGAACATAGGATTGTTTCCCCTTTATGTTCCTGTCAATAGACTCCCAAGATCTTGGTTGGTAGTTTGCTGATAGAGTGTATGCGTAACACTCTCGTTTGGAGTATATGTTCAGGATTATGCTGCCATGTTTTTATGTCTTCAAAAATTGAATGTATCATGAACGTAGTTGCAAGGTTGTTATACTATGACTTGAGTATCCGTTTTAGCCTGCTAATAATATGGAATCACTTTTGTTTTTATGTGAAGTAGATGTTCCTCGACGTGATTTCACCCTGGTGAACTTGTCATCAACTCTAGCTAAAACCCAAACACCAAATCATTCCTCTAACTTGTCTTAAGACCCCTAACGAATGTCAAAGAACAAATGCTAAAATGACCCATTAAAATGATAAATAAAATCATAGGAATAAATTTCAAGAATCGAAATAGGCTATGAAAATCTGGAAATTTGAACGTCAAAAAAAGAAAAATAAATAGGTAAGGTCTGCAATGGATCGAACCCAAGACCTCACTTAAGCATTACCTCAACAATCATTAAAAGGGTGTGCCAGGCGGGGGCATTAAACGGGTCGTGCGTACGGCCGAAATCGCAGGAAGGGAAAATAATAAAATGTTATTGTGGGGTTTCGATCCCACGGCACGGAAGACCCCAACTTAATAAATAAATATATGGGGTAGTGGGGAATCCATCCCACGCCCCTTAGCGAATGCAAAAATTAACAAAAAGAGAGGAGGTCATGGGGAATCGACCCACGCACCTCACGCCTGTAGTAAATTAAAAAAATGGAGGGGCTGTGGCGGATCGATCCCACAACCCCTTGGTTAGTAGCGAATTACGAGTAAAGGGGGAGGATAGATAAAAATCAAAAAAAAAACTATGGGGTGTGGGGAATCGATCCCACGCCCCTCAGTAAGATGTAACAATGTTCAAGGAGAAAGGAGAAAACAAAATGAAAATAAAGGAATTGTGAGGCTTGGGAGTTGAACCAACGGCCTAAGGTAGGCTGCAAAAATTGGAGAAAAATAAAGAGAGAATGTGGGCTTGATCAAAACATCATGGTCTTATATAGATTGGACAAGAAGACTTAAATGAAATCAATAAATAAATCAATAAAGGGGAGTTGTGGGGGGTTCGATACCATAATCTTCGGCCAAAATAGAGGAGAATCAAGGAGAAAAAAAATAAAGATAGAATGTTGATGTTGGGGTCGATCATAGGGTCGTAATGTCATGACGAAAAATAAAAACATCAAGGAAAAAATTAAGTATTGTCCAAAGGGTTCGAACTTATTTCCTTGCCTTAATAAAAAAAAAAAAAAAAAAAAATTCAAATAAAAAACTTCGTATTAATACATAAATCATACGTGAATTAATTTCAAAATAATGCCACCTATTAGATCGAAATCGAGATCATTGCCATACATAAAAGATACTAACGTTTGGGCTAACATTTAATCTTGGAAGTAGGAGTCACTTAACAAAATATGAATGAAGCCTCACGGCTTTTATGTATATGACCCATAAGTCTAGCCATACGATAAAAATCAGTGAACCTAGATGTATGTAATGAAATATGACCACCACCAGGGTTAAGTACGAGTGTAAGATCCACTAAAGGCCAAGAGCATTGGCATATGACGGAATGACAATGAAATGCTTAAATGAACATGAACTGATGAAGTTAGAAGGTTGAAGTAAGAGTGTGAAAACACACTACATGGCAAAGTGCATTGGCATATGATGAAATGAACATTCACGTAAAACGCGTGAGTAATTAGAAGAGAAAATGTGTTAATGTAATGAATGTGGTGACAACATGATATGGAGTCTATCTGTAAAGTGCGAACAATCTCAAATCAGACCTAAGTAAATGTTACTAAAACATACTCACCTATGAGAGTGCAAAGTTAATGAAGAGCCAGTCCTATGAAAACTCTAAACAAAAGTATTGAGATTAAACAACTAATACTATTGATGAGATGAAAAATCATCGATTGAGCTATGATGTCCTCATTACTAGATGCCAACTTCCATGACTATGAGTTGAATGTAATGAAACTTTATATGAGCATGATAGACTAGATATGAGCGGTGGTGCCTTCTTTCGGGAACGGGCGGAGCGTTACGTAACTTCATGAGATTTGAGATTGTTCGACATGGGGTATGAGTCTCCGATATCTTCTAGTCTTCGAAACTATACTGCCAATATAGGGATATGGCGGGTAAATTCCAATGTACGCTATCATGTTTTGGTCACTTTGGACGGTGATTCCACCTCTTCGGTGTGGCGGAGACACTAAATTCATTGATGACACATGATCTGGCGGTTTAAAGTTAAATTTCCAAAAAAATAATTAGGCCAGCCTCAAATGATGCACATAAGGAAAGGTACGTACCAAAGTTAAGGATAGGATAATCACGAGGTGGAGGACTTAAAGTATATGGCGCTAGGTTATTCTAGGTCATCCAGTGCACAACAAACCGATAAGATTCTTAAATTACATCCCAGGTCTGACTGGTGAATTGCCACTAGTGTATGAAAGTATGAGAATGAAGTCGTATTGAATGAATGAAACAGACTCTGTGTTGTGAAAGAAGGATCCTAGTGAGGTCCCATATGTTGAGCCCTCAGTTTTGGGAAGTCTACGTCAAGTCCATGATCCCCCCAAGGTCTCATGGCATATGAAAGAAGATATGAGCACGTGATAGGATATGTGAAATATGTTATGTGGTGTTCGCAAAATGAGAAGTTGATGAGGCATATTACACTCATGCATGATTTTCCAAATACAATTGGTTGCGATCCATTGACTTCCCTGATTCCAAATTGGCAAGTCGACTGACTTGACTTTTCAGAAATTAATGTGTTAGGAAAGAGCTATTCTTTCTCATGCATGTCCTTGGATGTGGTGACATATACCCATACTTCGTTACAAGTGTGTCCTATTCCATACAAATATCTATTTTTAGGTGCAGGAATACAGGGTGGACGTTAGATCTTACAGTACGACGTGCATCTATCGCAGAGTGGAGCTCATTCGACTTGGTAGGCCCTCTGCTTTCGAGGCTGATGTCTAATGTTATTATCTAGCTTAGATGTAGGCTTTAGCTAGTGGAGTATGTTACACTAGTGTTTATTTCCATTTCATTTCAGACTTTGTATTGGGTGCCGTTTTGCAAGTACACCATTAGATGTAGTTATGAACTGTTTCTTTCATTTGAGGATTTAATGTTTAGATGGTTGTGGTGAACAATATACAGTATAAATATTAGTAAGCCATGTTAGAAAACAAAAAGTTTCAAATTTCTGCCTAAAATTAATCGAGATGAAGTAAGAATGAGAAGTATATGGCTTGTCTGTGACCTTTTCTGACCGAGGTGCAAACGAGCGTCTCGGCTGGGTCTAGACTATGGTCGTGACGAAAAATTGGATTATAGAATTGGGGTAAGTAAATTTTTTGGTCTTAGGATAGGACCATATAGTTAACATGGGTTTTTTTAGACTCATTAACTATCATATTATGCATATTTTGATAGATTGGGAAATGTTGGGACGGTGATTGAGAAGGAAATCTTGGAGAAATAGCTTTCCTGACTTCAGCTCTCGGCAGAGGTGGTTAGGTTCATTATATTGTGATCGATTAGACCATAATAGCGACAGATATTCATTAAGTATATGTGAAGTTCTATGTGTACTTGATTGGTGGTGGGGTGTTATGGATTGGTCTGAAATTCGAGAGCGTGGACAATTTTTGATCTGAAACCCTCTCTATCAAAGTGATGCCTTGAATAAAGAAGAGTTGATGAAATATTATTAATTAAGTAAAAAATGGTGATAATAAAGGAGAACTAATGATATATTGGATCGGGTGCCACATATTGGTATGATATTATTGCATTGGGGTGTCATGTTCTGACAGAGTATTATTGGATCGGGTGTCACGTTTTCTTATTGTATTATTGGATCAGATTGACACATTCTGACAAGATAACATTAAAACCTAAAACATATTGAATTAATTGAATGTACTCAATATCGAAGAATCCATTTCCTAAACAAGCGTGGTGTGAAGGCATGAGTTCTTGTATGTGTGATTGATATTGTGATTAATTACGTACTTGCTTCAGTTATCACTTGTTCATGTTGTCTGTTGTTTATCACTTTCTAAGTGCTATAGTTGATTTTATACTATTGCTTTATGCATATTAGTTGATATTTTGGGTTAACCAATGATACCTTCTCAGTACATACTGCCTTGTACTGAGCCATACTTGTGTTTTTTTTGTGTTCCTTTTGTGGAGTGCAGCAAGTGTACCAACGACTTTTACTCGCTCTCTAGTACATCAGATTTCAGGGTGAACTTTTTCTTTCAGCTCGCGTTGGATTGTCTTGGTCATGACATGATGTCCTTAGATTTCGGACATAGACTATTCTACTTATTTATTTTGATTCCTTTACTACTCTTAGACTTGGTATTTTTAGAATAGATGTCCTTGATGTGATGAATTTCAGGTTTTGAAAAATGATATTCAATAAGATTTAAGCTTTCGTATGATGAATTGTATTTTGTAAGTTGAATAATGAGTATAAATTGGGGTTGGATTCATTGGTTCGTCCACCTAGGAGCTTAAGTATGGGTGTCAGTCGTTACTCATTTTGAATCCTGACAAACTTGTTATCAGAGTGTTGGGTTTGGTGATTTCATCACATAAGGACAAGCCAAGTAGAGTCTTGCAGAATGGTATGAGAATGCCTTTACTTTTCTTTGAGAGGCTATAGGATTTTAGGAAAACTTCATTTTTTCTGCTTTCGTGCTACTACTTGAATCCAAATTTCAAACTATTCAATCATTTAAGGTAAGTCCCTTTTTAGCACCAAAAAGTTAGGTTATAGTAGTAATTTACTTCATGGGTCCATTTTTATTTATTCATTATGTTTAAAAAAAGTATTCAATTTTACTTGATTCATTTTTTAAAAATTATAAATAAAGTTTATAAGCTGCCTTGTGGTATAATTACAAATTTGATTTCCTATGTGACTAGCGGCGATAGAATAAGTTTAAAGTGAAACTGTCCATAGATTTTGATGTGACCCGATTAAGTTGATGTCGATGGATGAAAGTCTTCGCTATTTCACTCATGATTAGTACTAGAGTAATAGAATTTTAAATAACAACAATAGAAAGAAAAAAAATCGATGCCCTTGGAAATAGATATATTTTTTCGATTGACTACAGGCCTGTAATGACTAGTGATCAATATAATTTTTTAGTAAGTTCATAAATTTGAAACTCACATTCTTCATGGATATTTATTATGAAGATGCTTATGCTGTATTATGACTAGTTCTGAAGAAACGTTGCTTTGCAATCCTTTCTTGCTTCATCCTTTCCCCCTGTTTTATTCAACCTTCTACTCACTTTCCCTCCTCCCTTCCCACACCCTCCTCACTCCTTTTCATGCTACTATTCCTTTCCATCTTGTCCGCCTCCGTAGTTCCTCCTCTCTCCTCACTCTCCTCTTACTCCCACTCTTTTCCCTCCTTGTTCCCTTTCCTCTCCTTGTCCTCCCCCTAAACTTTTATCCCCTATTTACTATTATAAAATTTATATAGTGGGTGAAAGATTTATGATTACTTTCCAACGAAGACAGAAACAATTTTAACAACAATAAGTTGCAAACTAAAATACATCCTAAAAATCAAAAAAATTAAAATGATCAAAAACATCAACCAAGAAAGTCAAGGAGCATTGTCTTACCTTATAGTATAGAAACATTACTCCAATAGCCGTCGGACTAATTCTATAAACTTATATAATCAAATATATTAATGGTTCATATTGTTCTAGCACGATTTACCTAAATTGAGAAAGAGTAAATTTAAGGACTCACAATTTTGTTTAATACCAGGATTACTTTAGTTAATACAAAAAAATTTAAATTAAAACATACTATCACATATCGTGCTTAGTATAATTGAAAAAACATAAGTATGGCTACGGTAAGAATCTAGTGAACCTTTTTGTTGTAAATGTATAAAAGATTGAAAGAATAGAAGCAAAATTTATATATGCAGTATTCCCATTATCATTTTAATAACGATAGTTTCAAATAACAATTTGTTTTAACTTCTAATTAAAAAAAAACTTTTTTTTCTCTTGAATGATGCATATGAAAACGGATAAATAAGGCATGTTTTGTCTATATATATCAATCTGAGTAAACATTTATCAGAAAAACATTAATTCACTGAAAACAATTGGAAAAATCCTCCTTATGAAGAAATCTAACTTTTAATCATAAACGAATTGCGCCCAATTAAAATATTTCAGGGATTCAATATGATTAGCTTATCCTCAAAATAGTTAATTCATACATATAATTGAGATTTATTTTTAAATTTTATATCCTAAAGATACATAAATGAAGAATACAAAAGTTATTAATGAACCAATTAAAAAGTTGTATAGAAATTGAAAAAGACCGAGATATAAAAAATGAAATTCACTTACAATTTGTATTTGATGAACTTCCCTTGCCAATTCACATATTTCTAAACATAAAGAAAATAAATATACATGAATAAATTATAAAAAACAAATATATGAATTAGTAAAGATTTTTACAGTTACAAATTAATGGTCGTAATATTTTACAAATGGTGCATATTAATATGTAAAAAGTAAGATGATTACATCACGTATTTATATGAAAGAATGAATTATATATAATGTTGTTGGTGAGTGTCTTTGATAGACTCTTCCTTATAGACTCTTCCTTATTCCCACTTATTAAAGTTTAAAATTACAATTTATTTTTTGACTCTTCGTTGTTCACATTTGGTACATGAATAACTTCCTCAGACATTTATTACACAAAACTAATAGGCATATTTAGTCCATTTTCTAATAACATCTGTTGAATTTAAGTTATATTTATTGATTAGTGATGCAGAGTTAAGTAATTTAGACGGGAGGATGCTTTATCTTTAGTGTATTAAAATGGTAAGTATAAAAATGATAGGAAAACTTTAAATATCCCAAAATATTTGAATGATCATTGTGTCTAGAACTTTCCGTACTACCTATAACAAACAATAGCAATAGTAGACTCATATTAATGAGGTTTTCAGTTATCAAATAATTTATGCTATATACTAAATTATTTCATAAATGATAGTTAAGTTCTATAGCAACAAAGAGAAGTTTAACTTTTGTAATAAATACGGGGAAGGTGAAACACTAGCCAAGATTATAAAAACATCAATGCATTATGATTAAGATCTTGTTTGAACAACTAATTTAAATAAAACTTATGTATTTATAGTAATTAATTAATATATCATATTTTTAATTTAGTTTAGAAATAAAAATAAGGGTAAATAGTATATTCAACTTTTAGATTGGAAGATTCCCACTTAAATAATATATGATTGTTTTGACCTTCTTTATAAAATAAATATGGTTGAGAGGCTTAGTGTTGAATTTGTAGCATACAATTTTCGACGAGACAAAAAATGTAATTATAATCTCATGTTGAGTGTCGATTAGGAAAGACACTGCCTATGACTTAAGGCAACATTTTCTAGCTTCTTCATCCTATTATATACCCCAAACTTTGAGCAATACGAGGAGAGATGGTTTCCTAAATATAGAGAAACAGAAGATCGTTGTTGCAACCTATGAGGTCAAAATTTATACTTTATCTGGATATTTGACAACCTGCAAGAATTTTCGTAAGGGACATCTAGAAAATGAACATAATTACATTAGAAAATATAGTTAGTAAAGTTTTCATAACATGTATGGGTGTTTAGCAAATAATGAAATTAAGTTACGCCAACTGAGTTTAGAATCTTTACTATGATTCCATGGATTGATTGTATTTTGAAGAGGGTCATGATACGACTGCTACAATTGTAGCAATACTTACTTCCTTAGATTTAAAAAGATGTTATTTTGGATCGGACCTGGATCTAAGGAAGAATTGAAATGTGGGCTAATTAGAACCAAATTTGGTAATGTGTGTAGCTATTCAGGGAGGAGAAATTATGGGTTACTTGGGATGATCTTATGGTAAGTAGGAGGTGTTCTTTGAGGGTTATTTAGTGAACTTTCTGAGGGTGTGTGGTAGTCTTAGGGTTATGTTGAAAAGAATATGCCGATTGTCACTGAGCATACTAACTACTGAAGGGCTTACCAGGTGTTATGACATGGTCTAATAAGAAGATTCAGTTGTTTCATTAAATTTGAGGAAACCAAACTAGTTTCTAATCGGACATTTGGGGGTTAGAATTATTTTTAAGAAAGGATTTTAGGGTGTCTATTTGGTTAGGGATCTTACCACATTGAGGTGTTAACGTGTATCTTAAGGATTATACTGAGGGATGATGATTTTATCTTAAGCTTCAAAAGGAGTGCAGTGATACTGGCACGTCACGTCCAAGCCTTACACCTAGGGGGGGGGGGGGGGCGGGGAACTGACACTTCAAAAAACATATGTGGACCAGTCGAACCATGAGCTGCTTACTTACTCAGTGGAAGACTTAAACATAAGAGATAACCTCAAATAAAGAACTTATGAAAAATATTAGTCTTTACAAAAAGCATTCAAACTAGCAAAAAATGGCTACTCAACTGTCATAGCAAAACTTCTAAAATACAAAGCTAAAAGACTCATATCTGACTGTCTCACTATCTATGAAGCCTCTAAAACAACTGTGATGAATGTTGGGACAGACCCAGTATATCCTGATAAAGAAATACTGAACGCAATAAAAGAAGTCCTCTAGAATGCAAGAAGGCTCACCAACTTACTCTGGACTGCTAAACTGAATTAACGGTGAGCTGGACACCGATTCTCGTTACCTGCGTCTGCATCATAATACAATTTAGACCAAAACTGTGGCATCTAGTACTTGATGTACGGAGTCTGCGCGTTGGGCATTCTAATTAAACACCTAGGCTTACACGATCTCCGGCCGAAGGTCGCGAGGAGGTATGTATGAGCGGGTGACATGACTGAGGTTCTTAAGGAGACGCGACGAGGACCCACCGCACATGCCAGACAACGTATCGGTACCTGGGCTCTTCTCCAAATCGATGAACACTTACTGAATTCATTTAAATATAAAGAGTTTAATAAAACAAGTTTTCACCATTAAAGAAAAGTGTTAAAAACATGATGTTGATTCTGGGTAATATAAAAGGATTAGAAACACTAATTGGAAATATATATAAAAATACAATAGTCTGATGTATATAATATACATTTAACTTCTCTGAGAGTTTCTTTAATGGACAATCATCACATAAGAGATATAGTGATGATACATCGATCTATCCCACGTTGTAAACACATCCTATACCCGGCCAAAGGTATAAAACCTGAAATGCTTAATGGATCTACTAGTGTACAGTGAAAAGGATTCATATGTTGCTATGAACTTTCATATTATTCAGGAGCAACTTAGTGAACTATTCAGTGTTTCTACACCTGTTGGTGAATCTATTGTAGCAACGAGAGTCTATCTTAATTGTCCTGTTTCCGTCAATCACAAGAGTACCATGGCTGATTTAATTGAGTTAGATATGGTAGATTTTGATGTAATTCTTGGTATGGACTGACTTCATGTCAATTATGCCTCGGCTGATCGTAGAACTCGAAAATCAAATTTCAGTTTCTAAGTGAGCCAGTCTTAGAATGGAAAAACAGTTCAGCGGTGCCTAAGGGTCGTTCCATTTCATATCTTAAGGCAAGAAAGTTAGTTTATAACGGGTGTGTCTATCACTTAGTCCAGTTAATGACTCAAGTGTTGAGATACCTTCTATTCAGTCAGTTCCAGTAGTAAAAGAGTTTCCTGAAGTCTTTCCAGATGATCTTCTCGGAGTTCCTCATGTGAGAGAGATAGACTTAGGTGTAGATCTTTTTCTAGATGCTCGTCCTATCTCTATCCCGCCATATATGATGGCACCATTAGAGTTGAAAGAGTTGAAGCAACAGTTGAAAGATCTATTAGATAAGGGTTTCATTCGACCAAGTGTCTCACATTGGGGCGCTCCGGTCTTGTTTGTGAGAAAGAAAGATGGTTTCGTTGGGATTTATATAGATTACCGTCAATTGAACAAGGTTACCATAAAAAATAAATATCCTCTCCCATGAATTAATGATTTATTCGATCGACTTCAGGCTGCCACCTGTTTTTCTAAGATAGATCTTAGATCTGGCTACCATCAGTTAAGAGAAAGGGAATATGATATTCCAAAGACAACTTTTAGAACTAGATATGGGTATTATGAATTTTTAGTCATATCCTTTGGGTTGACCAATGAGCCTGCAATACTTATTGATCTTATGAATAGAGTCTTCAAACCTTATTTAGATATGTTTGTTATCATCTTCATTGATGACATACTAATATATTCAAGAAATGAAGAAGACCATGCTAGCTATCTCAATATAGTTATGCAGACGTTGAAGGATAGAGAGTTGTATGTAAAGTTCTCTAAATATGAGTTTTTACTTGAGTCTGTGGCATTCTCGGGTCACATAGTTTCCGGTGATGGTATTAGAGTGGATACCCAAAAAATTGAGTAAGTATAAAATTGTCCTAGAGACACATCTCCAACTGTTATTAGGAGTTTCTTGGGTTTAGCTCGCTACTATAGGAGATTTGTAGAAGGTTTTTTGTCTATTTCGTCTTCTTTGACCAAGTTGATTTAGAAGACAACTATGTTTCAATAGTCTGAAACTTGTGAGAAGAGTTTTGAGGAGTTGAAGAAGAGATTGACTTACTGCCCCAATTTTGACTTTACCTGAGGGTACACAAGGTATTGTGGTTTATTGTGATGCATCTACAGTTTGTTTGGGTTGTATCCTAATACAAAATGGCAAAGTTATAAAATATGCTTCCAAACAATTGAAGATTCATGAGAAGAACTACCCAACCCATGACTTAGAGTTGGCGGCTGTGGTATTTGCCTTGAAGATATAGCGTCACTATTTGTATGGTGTTCATGTTGATGTATTCCCTGAACACAAGAGCCTAAAATATGTTCACTCAGAGAGAGCTTAATCTCAGACAAAGGAGGGGGTTAGAATTGCTCAAGGATTATGGCATGAACATTCTTTACAACTCATACTACAACAAAAGAGACTTTTAGTGACATTTAATTTTCCTTTTAGCGGCAATATTTACTGTCACAAAAACTTTTAGTGGCATTTAATTTATTGTCATTGCATCCACTGTTACTAAAACATTTAGCGACATTTATTTAGAGTGCCAGTAAAGACCTATAATATTGCCGCTAAAAGTAATTACTTTTAGCGCCATTGATTTGGCGACAATAACTATTGCAGTAAAGTTTCCACATTATAAATTATAATTACCGATAAATGAAACCTGTTTTAGTTGAAATTATTATGAAGATTATAATTGACCAGTAATTCACCTTTAACTCATAC
Source organism: Solanum habrochaites (assembly GCA_027704765.1). Classification (NCBI taxonomy): domain Eukaryota; kingdom Viridiplantae; phylum Streptophyta; class Magnoliopsida; order Solanales; family Solanaceae; genus Solanum; species Solanum habrochaites. The sequence continues at coordinate 44,973 of JAKWJA010001358.1, read as the reverse complement.
GTATAACAAGAGAAATCAATACAAGAATAGTAATCGAAGAATTACCAAACTCAGACGACGTCATTCAATTATAAGAACAATAAAAAACTTAATACATCCACTTTATTGTCTTCTAGTGGTAAAAAGATGAATTACCTATATGATTGTGTTCAAGTTATCAAAACAAATAAAAAGAATGTGTTCAACAATGAAGAAACAAGAAAATTGAGTCGGTGAAAGTATGACAACTTGGATCACGATCATATGTAATATCGAGAGGATCTTATTCTTCCTTTTGTGATTAAAGACTTGTTGTCTTGCCAAGGTAGCAGGCAACAAAGATTCTTCGAACACTTGCTTGGTATAGGTTTGAGCTCAAGATTGCCCCAACAGCAGGTGTTGGCGGAGGGAGCCATGATGGCAAGGGATAAATGAAGTCTACCAAACTCTTTCATATTCTTATGTGAAATACCATCAATCTACATACCAGCAACTATGCTTTGCTGCATGTTTGCTACTCTTTTTTCACCTCTTTTCCTTCTACATTTAACATGAGTCTTCTTACTGTTTTCTCTATGACCATTCTTTTCATAACCTCTCATTCAAACCCAATCTTGTATATTTGAATCAGTGACCTTATCTTCACCGGTTGGTCTGCTAGAAATGGTCTGCATATCAAAGGGACTTCCTTTAAAATACTTTCAAGCGTAGAATGCCAATCACAATGAGTGAAAAATCTGCCACTACAGGATGTGCAAGCATCTGTTTTTGTGGACTACCTGACGAGTTGTTATGCCCGACTACATGTTCAAGTAATTTATGCAAAGTAATTTATGCACAACTACCGATTCAAGTAATAGAAAATAACATGAAGACTATTTGACAAATATTTAACTACCCCTTTAACTGCAGATTGGCAAGAGGATACTACACCAATCAATTCTTTTAGAGAAGCCTTACTCTTCACTTCGGTGGTCTTATAAACAATTCAATCTCAACATTTGATTTCTCTCTACCATCTGTACAAAGATCTGCTCCTTCCTTCTCTTCACTTGGTGTTTATCACTGTTAAGGTCACCAAACTATAAACATAGGCACCAGATAAGTTAATTTTTTATTCGATTATATATGAATTAGAGTCTAAGAATTGAAAAAAAGACAGACTATACTAAAGTTGATGTAAGGAAATGAAAAATATACCTTCTCCCTCAGTTTTGATCGATAGATGACTTAACAACAAAATTATTGTTAAGAACTGCAGAGAAGCAACCAATATTGTGCAGTTACGTTCAGAACCACAAGTAGAGATAATTTTTTTAAACTTGAAGCTTATATTCCCAAAAAAGGGATAAGAATTCACAGTCAACCTAGGTTGAATGCAACTCTGCCAATGCCTATATCTTCTGATTGCTTACCTTTAACTCATTCACTAATCTTAGGTTTTCTTCAACATCACCTTTCCTCCTCCGAGTCAGTTCATTTGAGGCAGATATTATAGCTTCATCGCTTCTCATCTAGGGCCTATGGTACAAAAATAATAAATCTAAAATACTTATAGACAAAATATTACCTATAGTTACATTCAGTTCATAAGAAAATAAATCATGAGTAGTTCAAAAAATTTCTCTCATGTCATTATTTTCTCATTAAGAGGCTGTGATTCCTGATTCATACGGTGACAAACAAATGTGCTTAAGTTAAAGGTGAACCATAAGTATATTAACTCTGAAGTGAAAAGCAAAAATGTGCAAAAGGCCAAGGAAAATTGCACACCTGGCAAGAGACCAATTCTGTTTCCCGAAGATATAGAATTTCTTCTTGTTGTTGCTTTCGCACGTGAATACAGTTTCTGAAACACAGATTTATTCAGCAAATCAAAACAGAATGTAGTCTCCCTTTTCCATGATTATGTATGCTGTTTAAATTTAGAATAGATAACATAGTGGTCACGTGTTGCACAACAAAATGGAAAAATTGGGATTCGCCGTTGAGAACCTTTATGATATGGCTTGACTCATATAATATTGGCCTACCCATGCTAGATACAAATATTCCTCGAGCAGATAGGCAAATCCCATAAAAAGCGCAAACAAAACAATTTGTCAAATTCTTCACTTACTACCTTTACAAATTTCCTTGTATAAGTTGATACATGTAGTTGATAGTGGGTCTAGGACTTGTTGAAGTCAAAACGAACTGCTTGATGCTAATTACTGCTGTATCAATTTTGTTATGTAGTTATTGGAATAGGTTTGTTTTTCATGTTTGCTAGTTGAAGGATGTATGTAATAAGTTTGATGTAGTAGTCTAACTGATGCATGATTCTGGAGAACTCCGATAGGAGGACCTTACGACAGCACATCTACAATTCTTATCAAGCATTATAATCCTCAGGAGCCTAAACAAAGTGGTTTCAAGCAGGTTCCAAGACCAGCCTAGTTTGCACTGTAAAAACTACAGATTGTTGCCTGCATTTTACAAAGTCTTGATATTTAAAGAAATTAAGATAACGAGGTCAAAAGTAATTCTTTTTCCTACTTCGTGCAAATTACAGTTGATTAGTGATATGAAGTTTTAACCAAGTAACGATGCAATATGTCACAGCATGACGTTTAAAACCATTACCTATTAGTCCGGGAATCCACCTTGCTAGAGAAGTGACGCTTCAGGTGACAAGGACGGATTTAAGTGTAACTAGCTCTGGGAATCCCACCTGATAAAGTGACAGCTTCAGGTGACCAAGGGAAGGATTTAAGTGTTAACTAAGAGGTGAGTCAAGAAGTTGCTATGGCCATTGCAACTCTCTGAACAGAGCCTACTATACTTCGTACACATTGGCGAGCCACTGCAGCTACATTATCCTGGTAGTGACATTTAGAAAAGCTACCATAGGTTGTCCAGAAAATTGTACATAGGTTGTACATAATACAATTGTACAGAAAATTGTATTCTATACAAATTTAGAAAAGCTACCACAGGTTCATTTATCAATATCGACAAGGATTTGCACAACTAAAAACAGAGTTGACACTGAATAGAACTGGAAAGTTCATCAAGCAAAGAACAACAAAAAGACTAAAGAAATGAAAATTTTCAGTTCACATGGAATCGAAATGTTGAAGTACAAATATTCACTTGATTTTTACCTCACCTTGACTATTGATCATGAAATAGAGAACTTTAAATCCTCTTCTCGAGCTAATATATAAGAAAGCAAAAATTACTATCATATACAATTTTACACTAATCAAATTAACTCAAGTTGGATTTAAAATCTATTTTTAGGTCAATCTAAACGGGGTTTGAATAATATTAAGTCTTAACAACATATACTACAAAAAGTAGGTTGAAAATAGTCTAAAAGTGCCGCCAGGAGCCCAAAATATTTGTGAATTTCTGGTGGCAATGACCACCAAAACGCCTAGGCAACCTCCCACTGGGGTTGATCTACATCCAAAGGAAAGAGAGTCAGTGCCTAAGCTTAATTATTTAGCAGCAGAACATCCATTACGAGAAGTTAAAGTGACGGCATTAAAACCTATTGTGTACCTACATGGTGAACCTAGAATAGTATGCGATGAGGAGGAGGTGGAACACATAATTGTGAAAGAAAATTTGGAGTATGCAGTAATAGGAAAATTTTCATATGGCTGGCCTGAGATTCAAGATTTGAGAAAATTAATTCCAAAACAATGCGAGTTGAAAGGTGAATGTAACATAGCAATAGGTATATATTAATAAGGGCATCATGCTTGGAGACTACGTGAATCTTGTCAAAGCCGGCTTTTTATATGCTGCATCATGGCTGGACATATCCAATGCGAACGTTGAAGTGGGAGCCAATGTTCGATTCGGAGGAGGAAACATCAACGACTATAGCATGGATATCTTTTCCATCGCTTCCTCCCAACTTCTTTGTGAAGGAAGCAGTTTTTTCATTGGCAGCTGCAGTTGGAAAGCCTCTACAAGTAGACCTAGAAACAAGGAATCAGACTCGACCTAGTTGTGCAAGGGTGAAGGTGGAGTTTGATTTATTACGCGAGTTTCCAAAAAGGATAAGCGTAGGCATGAGGAAGCAATCAGGGGAAATCACTGAGAAATGGATCACATTCCGATATGACCACGTACCAAAATTTTGCAAATTGTAAAATTCAAGGACATGATGAGGAGCAATTTACATGTTACATCCAGAATTATGTCCAAAGGCAGAGGTGGGGAAGGACGAAGGGATCGACAAGCAAGAGGAGAAAAAGGGGGGTAAGCAGAGGAAGGGGCGAATCCAGAAGGATACGTTAGGAAAAGACAGTAACGTTTTCAAGGTGCATACCAATAAAAGGGGGATAGGAGGGGGTCGACATTGGGGAGGGAAAACATAACAGGTTTGGAATAAGGAAAATATTCAAAAAGAACAGGAAGGGATTAAAACAGGTAATTCTTTTGGGGCATTGAATGATCAGGAGAATGTGGGGAGACAGAGGGTGGACAAATAATAGGGGTGGAGAGGATTGATAAAAGGAAATGGGTTGAGGAAGTTTTCAAAGAAACAACCGAAATTGATAAGGGGAACGAAGCCAAAAACAAAGGGGCAGAGGTCAAGAGATCAGTCGTAGAGGAAATAGTGGATATAGCAGGGGGGTGACAATATCAAGAATAGAGGCACACTGACGAAACAGAGAGTGAAAGACGCAAAAAAGAGAGTGAAAGACGCAATGACAAGGATGCTAGAAGTAGTAATATGGGGAATAAATGTTTGGAGATGGTAGAATACCATGGGGTGCAGAGGCTATTGATAGGGTAGTGTCTGAAATTAAGAGGAGAGATAGAGAGAGTCTGAGGGATGATCTTCCTGATCTACAAGAGTTGACAGTGGAGGAGATTCAAAAAATAAGAGATACGGATAAAGACGATGAATTTGACGATAACATAGATAAGGTGGGAAGAGATGGGGATTTATCCCCAAGAAAATTAAAAATGTTGGAGAGTGGTGCAAAGAGATCAAAGTCAAATCAAACAAGGAGTAGTAGGGAAAGATCAGAAGACAATTTCCAATGATTGGAAAAGCAATTTTTTTGGAATATTAGATAGGTTATGTCTCAGAAGGCGTTTGAGAGTTTGATGGATCTAAATAGGCATCATAAATACAATTTTATAGCTGTTATGGAACCATTTCAGGGTCCAAAGGAGCTAAATCAATACAAAAGAAAGTTAGGTTGTCAAAATGCAAATTGCAATGTATATGCGAAAAATTGGGTTTTTTGGGAGGATGACGGTAGGGATGAAGTGTTAAGAGATAGTTTGCAACAAATTGCTTTAAAGTTGAGCAAGAACAATGTGGAGATGATATGTACAGCTGTGTATGCTAGATGTAATGCATTAGAAAGATTGGAGTTGTGGGAAGAGTTGGAAGCTCTATCGGTAAATATTAATATCCCATGGATGGTGGGAGGTGACTTTAATACTATACTGAACGAGGAGGAGAAGCAAGGGGGATTAGATTTTACTCAAGTTGAGGCGTTGGAGGTCAGTCAATGCGTTAATAATTGTGCTTTAACAGAACTTAAATTTATGGGTAGCATGTTTACTTGGTGGATGGGAGGATTGAAAGGGAGAGAATATTTAAAAGACTTGATAAGAGTTTTTGGGAATCAGGAGTTTATCAATATGTTGCATTCTAGTGAAGTGCACCATCTAGTGAGACAAGGATCAGATCATGCACCTTTACACATCATATGCAACTCGGAGGAGGTGACAAGCAGGCCTGTTAAGTTTCTCAATTTCTTTGCAAGACACCCCCAGTTTCAGAAAATAATTGATGAAAACTGGAAAATCGATTTTGTGGGTTGCCCGTTTATTGAATTTCAGGCTAAAACGAAAAAAGTGAAAGGGGCACTGGCGAGGTCGAGTAAGGAGACTTTTGGAAATATTTTCCAGCAGGTAGCAACACTAGAAGATGAAGTCAAGGTCAAGGAAATCCAATTGAAATTAATACAAATGATGAGAACAGGGCAGAATTGAAAAGGGCAGAGGCTAACTTGAAAAAATATCTCTACATAGAGGAGTAGTTTTGGAGGAAAAAAGCTGGGATGAGTTGGTTTAAGGATGGACATAAGAATACTAGGTTCTTCCATAATTACGTCAAAGGAAGAAGAAAAAAGCTGCATCTGGCAGACATTCAAATAGGTCAGGCTGAGGTGGTGTATAACAGTGATGATATTGGGCGGAGGCAATTTCTTTCTTTGAGGAGAAACTCCAAAATGGGGATACACAAGAAGATGATAGTATCTTGAACCTTATCCCCAAGTTGATTACATCAGATCAGAATGAAGAGATGATAAATGCCAACTAAGGAGGAGGTCAGGAAGGTAGTTTTTGCGTTGAGTGGAGACAGTACAAGTGGTCCTGATGGTTTCTCTGGGCTATTCTTCCAAAGCTTTTGGGAGAATATAGGTGAGGATACTACAAAAAGGTGATAGCCTTTTTGTTGTGGACAGCAAATTCCACGTTTTATTTGACACACTAATCTGGTGTTGCTACCAAAAAAAGAGAGGGTTGTAAACTTCACGGATCTTAGACCAGTGAGTCTAACTACGTTTGCAAATAAAATCATATATAGAGTGCTGCATGAAAGGATTTCGAAAAGGTTACCCAATATAATATATCGAGGAATCAGTCAGGATTTATTAAAGGGAGAAGCATTACAGAAAATATTCTTTTGGCTCAGGAGATATTAAGGGACATTAATAGGAGGAAGAAGTTTCAGAAAATGGTAGTGAAGTTGGACATGGCTAAGCTTATGATAGGGTCTCTTGGTTCTTTTTAATTAAAGTTCCAAGGAGATTTGGCTTTTCGGAAATCATTATTGATATGGTTTTGAGGTTAATTTCTAATAATTGGTATTCGATACTAGTTAATGGGAAATTATATGGTTTCTTTAAGTCGTCAAGAGGGTTGAATCAAGGAGATCCTTTATCTCCAACATTGTTCATAATAGTTGCGGAAGTTCTAGCCAGGGGTTTAAATAATCTGAATGAGGATGCAGAATTCAGGGTTTATGGAATGCCAAAATGGAGTCCTCCCATCAATCATCTGTCATACGCAGATGATACAATTCTATTTTGCTCAGGGGAGAGAATCTATTCGAAAGATGATGGGGGTTTTGAGGAACTACGAGAATGTTTCTGGCCAGATGGTGAATTTTCATAAAAGTTTCTTTTATCTACATAATAATACACCTTTAATTGTTGGGTTGCGATTAAGGAGACATGTATAAAGCAAGGGTTTTTCCCTTTATGTATCTAGGATGTCCAATCTTTTATGGAAGGAAAAGAGTGTCACATTTTGAAGAACTGGTAAAGAAGGTTCATAGGAGATTAATGATGTGGCAGAATAAATGGTTATCTCATGGAGGGAAATACATTTTGATAGCAAATGTCCTTCAATCAATGCCAATTTATTTGGTATCAGCAATGAACCCTCCAAAGAAAGTAATAGAGAAGTTGCATCAATTACTAGCGGGTTTTTCTCTGGAGCAAAACAGGAGGGGAGAAAGGTAAGTATTGGGTTTCATGGGAGGACATGTGTTATCCTAGAACTGAAGGAGGTGCGGGATTCCGATCGCTACATGATGTTTCAAAAGCACTGTTCTGCAAACTATGGTGGAATTTTAGAAGTTTCACCTCATTATGGAATTCGTTCATGTGGAATAAATGCTGCAAAAAGTTTCATCCTCTTATGGTTACAGGGATGGGTGCTTCACATGCTTGGAAGAAGATGATTGACCTAAGTGATGAAATAGAACATGACATATGGTGGCTAATTAAAGCAGGAGAGGTGAGTTTTTGGTTTGATAACTGGACCAAACTGGGAGCGCCATATTACATAGAGGAGCAAGGGGAGATGGAGGAAGAAATCGAAGTAAGGGAGTTTATAGATTCGGGGAGATGGAATGTGCAGATGTTGAGGGGTAGGTTCTCAGATGAAATGGTTGAATTCATTGTGGAAAGTGTTGATCCAAGTCTTATAGAAGGAGAAAGGGATAAAACATGGTGGATGGGAAATCCTAATGGGACTTTTTCTGTAAAGTCAGCGTTTGAAGGCATCAGACATAAGAAAGAGGACAATTGGTGGTGGAGTAAGATATGGAGTAAAGGAATGCCCTTCAAGATCAATTTCTTTGTTTGGAGATGCTGGAAAGGAAGAATAGCCACAAACGATAATCTGAAAAAGATGAGTATTAATGTGGCACCCAGATGTTATTGTTGTGAGAATTATGAGCAGGAGACTATGAACGATCTATTTCTAACAGCTTCCATAGCCCAAAAACTATGGAAGCAGTTTGCTACTTGTGCAGGAATTTCCATGGAGGGAAGCTTACGACAAATAATCAATAACTGGTGGGGAGCTGCTAATAAGCCAAAGATGAGGTCCATATTGCAAGCAGTTCCAACCATACTTATGTGGGAACTATGGAAGAGGAGAAATTCAAGAAGACATGGGAAGGATTACAGGCTGATTAAACATCTATATCCTTGGGTTGAGATTCCAAGTGTGGGAGGGAATGTTGGGGGCCATGAAGGGGGTATAGACCTAGGTTAAACTATCATTTTGTATGTTGGGAACTACCACAAAAGGGAGGTTTGAAGTGCAATACGGATGGAGCAAGTAAAGGGAATCCGGGAGAAAGCACATACAACTTTTGTGTGAGAAACCATGACGGAAATCTGTTGTATGCAGAGGCAAGTATGGTAGGGATAAGGACTAACATAGAAGCTGAAACAGAGGCAATTCTACGAGCCCTCAGATACTGTAAAAGTCATAATATCCTAAACGTGTTGATTGAGACAGACTCGCGGGGCGTGGCTAAAATGATAAAAAAAAAAAAGAACGGAAATTTCCATGGAATCAGGCAGAGAAGATGGAAGAGATTCAATAAATTATGGAATACATACAGGCCAACATTAAATATGTTTTTAGAGAAGCTAATCAGCTAGCAGACAGATTGGTCAATGAAGCATACATACATTATGGTATAAAGTAGTGGACAAATTTTCAGCAATTATCAGGAGCAGGCAAAAGCATTCTAAACAAAGATAAGTCAAGGATCCCTACTCTAAGAATAAAAACAAGAAGAATAAGAGTGCAGGACAATGACAGTGCACAGAGTTAACAGTATACGCTTCTGTCACATAAGGGATTACATGATTGTGAAAATTAAGCTAAGTAGTCTTTCTGTTCTAGACAATTGAAGATTACAAACATTGATACCAGAAAAAATGAGGGCACTAAAGTTATATGGAGAACTGCAGATCTGGAGAGCATATTTAAATTTTTGGTACGACTACTTCAATTGGAAATTGAAGAGAAAGTCAAAGGAATCGGAGGAAGAAAAGAGTTAAGAAGAAAGAAGAGAGGCGTACCTAGAGTTCATTCACATCTAACGACCAAGTTCATCTTTGAAATCGATCCTGGAATCCATGGCAGCCACCGGATTACGCCTAACAAAGAAGAAGGTTCAGAAGTCGATAAAGAAATTTGGAAGGAACAAAGAACAGATGAAGGAGTTTACATTGACAAGAAGAGGAAAAAGAGATTGATGATGGACAAGATGAAGATGGTGATGATCCACAACAACAAGAAGGGGGACGACTTAGTTTTGTACTGGGCGGAAATACTGGGCCCTTTGGCCTTAGTTTTGTATTTGACATTTCTCTTAAATAAAAGAGTCTGAGCTCAAGATTTGATTTTAACAAAAAAACAACTCATGTTTTTGAAAAGTGAAATCCAAAGGTTGTCAAAGTAATGTTGACAGATAATACCAACATTGGAACAAAAAAATTTAAAATTGAAAGACATACCTGATCAGAAGCAGTAGATCAAGTTTTTTCTAGACATTTTGTCAAACACTTTGTGGATCTAGTAACTTTCCTTATCTTATAAACAAATTTAAATCATATTATAAGAAAATTGAACATGCATGCATATTCATTAGCTAATAGGCTGATAGCACATGCATGTATACATTACCAGCGAGAAAGAGAGATCAAATAAGAAAAACATTCAAATCGAGATTCATAATAGGTTGCTGAAAATTTAAAAGAAAATTAAAGAGAGATTACCAGTTGGAAGTAGAAGAGCGAGCAAACTGAAAGAATGAGAATTTGTTGGTGCTTCAGATTGAATCCGTCCTACGTAGCCATGGAAGGAGCCCTACTGATGATGCTTGAGAGAAATGTAGTGAATCTAGCTATCGCTTAAGATGGAACGGAAAAGAGAGACAAGATATTTACAATTTGGGGACTGAAATTGAATTTCGGTAGAGAATGTTTAGGGATTTAATTTAATTGAAAGGAGTCTTGGTTGTATTTTTCTTTTTAAGTAACGATTATTAAAGTTGAGACTAATTGTCGGTAAATGATCAACTTTTACCAGCAAAAGGTCAATTGCCATAAATTATTGACTTCAAAACATGATTTAGCGGCACTTATATTGTTGCCGCTAAATCCTTAATTTTTTGTAGTGTCAGGTAAGGCTAATGTAGTTGCTCATGCCTTACAAAGGTTGTCAATGGGTATTACCGCACATCTTGAAGAGGAGAAGAAAGAACTAGCAAAAGATGTACATAGACTTGCATAGCGAGTCCCACTCACGGATTCCACAAAAGGAGGAATAGTGGTGACAAATCGGGCTCAGTCATCATTAGTGTCAGAACGGAAGGAGAAGCAAGACCAAGATCCTATTTTGCTTGAATTGAAGGCAAATGTCATAAGCAAAGAGTGTTAGCTTTTGAGCAAAAGAGAGATGGTGTACTTAGATATTAAGGTATATTGTGTGTAGCTATGGTGGATGGGCTTCTAAAGAGGATCATGGAGGAAGCTCATAACTCCATATATTCCACTCATCTGGGTTCCACAAAGATGTACCGCAATATAAGAGAAGTACATTGGTGGAATGATATGAAGAAAGGCATTGCTAAATTTGTTGTCAAGTGCCCGAATTGCCAACAAGTTAAAGTAGAGCACCAGAGGCCTCGATGTTTGGCTCAGAATATTGAACTTCCGGAGTGGAAGTGAGAGATTATTAATATGGATTTCATCACACGTTTACCTAGATCTTGCGGCAGCATTATTCTATTTGGATGATTGTCGATAGAATGACCAAATTAGCCCATTTTCTGTCGGTAAAGACTACCCATTCGCCAGAGGACTATGCTAGGTTATACATTCAAGAGATAGTAAGACTTCATGGAGTTCTGGTCTCCATTATTTCAAAAAGAAGTGCACAATTTATCGCACAGTTTTGTAAATGTTTTCACAAAGGTTTGGGTTCAAAGATGAACTTAAGTACTGTCTTTCATCCCCAGACTGACAGGCAAGCAGAGCGCTATATTAAGACCAGACCCTAGAAGATATGTTGAGGGCTTGTGTGATTGATTTCAAGGAGAATAGGGACGATCACCTACCTCTCATTGAGTTTGCTTACAATAGCAGTTACCACTCTAACATCCAGATGGCTCCTTATGAAGATCTTTATGGAAGGAGATGCAAATCTCCCATTGGATGGTTTGAAGTTGATGAAGAGGATTGATAGGACCATATTTAGTTCACCAAGCTATAGAGAACGTGAAGGTTATTACAGAAAGGCTGAAAATGGCACACAGTAGTCAAATATGCTACACTGATGCTAGGAGGAGGCAATAGAGTTCGAAGTAGATGATTGGGTATATTTGAAAGTTTCACCCATCAAGGGTGTTATGAGGTTTGGTAAAAAAGAGAAGATCAGTCCCTGGTATATTAGACCTTATAGAATATCCAAAAGGGTGGGAATGTAGATTATGAGTTGGAGCTATCACAGGTGTTAGTAGCGATTCATCCGGTATTTCACATCTCCATGTTGAATAAGTGCATGGGATATCCTTTTTTTTTACTATACCAACTGAAAATATTGGGATCAAAGACAACTTGTCTTTTGAGGAGAAACCCGTGCAAATTTTAGATCGCCAAGTTCGCAAGTTGAGAACGAATGAAGTTGCATCAGTCAACGCCTTAGGAGGAACCAATTTGCTGAAGAAGATACATGGGAAGATGAAGAGGAGATGAAAAGGATATATCCACATCTCTTTGAATCCGGAGAAAGTGCAGACCAAGGCACTAACTTTCTTAATACATTTATGTTACGAGTAAGCATGTTTTTATTAAATTTTCTTGTTGAGTGTTTGAACTTGATATTGAAACCCTTAGTCTAGTAAGAATAATCATATTCAAGGACGAATACTCCCAAGGAGGAGATATTGTAACACCTCGAAACTAGAAATAACTAGAAAGGAGTTTATAATCTTGAAATACTTATTTTTGGACGGTATTAGAAAAATCTTGAAAATTAAGTTGAAAAGTGAGTTTTTTTTATCAATTTCAAATGGTCATAACTCCTAGCTGAGGATGAATTGGGTTTATTTCTAGATATGATTGAAAATCTCTTGGAACAATCTTTCCAACACCAAGTTTGCGTGATTTTGACTTCGTATGAGTGATTTATCTTGATTTAATGTATATAGAAAAAATATTTGTGATAACATATTATATACACAATTGGGTCTTGGTAAAAAGTCAAAAGACAATATTGAAGCATGGTTGGACTTGAAGGAGATGAAAATAAGACCAAGCTTATGGCCGCAATATCGAGCTAGTGGGAGAGTATATCTTCCTCCTACTTATTTCTCCATGTCTTCAAATGAAAAAGAGATGTTTTATGAATTTCTACGAAATTCCAAGTTTCCACATGGCTATGCCTCTAATATCTCACATTGGATTCGCAAGCGAATGATATCTGGACTAAAAACTCATGATTGACATGCCATAATGCACGAACTTCTTCATCTTTCCTAGTGAAAATAAATAGAAAAAAGAGTTAAGTCTGTTCTAATTGAACTATGCACATTCTTTCGTGTTTTATGTATCACAGTTCTAAAACTGGAAGAGTTAAAACTACTTGAAGAAAAAACTTAAGAAACATTGTCTACAATGGAGAAACTCTCCCCCCAACCCGGGATTCTTTAATATTATGGTACACTTGGTTACTCACTTGACAACCGAGGCTAAATTTGTGGGTGCAGTACATTATCGTTGGATGTACCCAATTGAGAGGTACGAAGATTCTCACTGGATATTTATTAGATATATCTGTAGTTGTTAAATATTATAATATAAACGTAATAACATTACTTTATTCCATAGGCACTTGGGTACTCTAAAATCATATGTTCGTAATCGTGCATGTCCTGAAGGCTCAATAGCAGAAGCATAAATAGCTAATGAATGCTTAAAATTTTGCTCACAATATTTAGAGGGTGGAGATTCAAGATCTTATTGTTCAAGAAGATGCAATGATGAGAATGAAAATGAAACTAGTAAAGACAAATGCCTTTTTCCTACCATTGGAGAGTTATACGGTGCAGTAGATGTATATGAAATGGATGAGAAAACATTATTTCAAGAACATTGACATATGCTTTTCAATTGTGAGTGAGAAGTGGTTGAGAGTTATAAAAACCAAGTGTTATATCTATTGTTTATTAAGTGTATCTTAATTACTTTGTTAACAAAATTGATATATGAGTCACATGAACACATGAAATATTGATGAAATAAAAATATCACATCTGAAGCGTCGTTTAACACAACATCAACTTGATCGTGTGCATTTCGATAGTGGTTCAAGGAGCAAGTAAGTAGTAGGACTATGTTCTCTGTTACCTTAATTATTGTACTTGTCCTAATATCCAAATTTATAGTTGTATCTTTCTATTAGGTTAGGTAAAGAATTGGAGGACACATCTGGTATTTTAAAGAATATTAAAGCTCTTGCAAAAAAAGCTGAGTTACATTGTTAAAAGATTTAATGCGTATGATGTGTATAATGGGTATCATTTTCGAACAAAATAAAGTGAAGAGTACCTAGAAACACAAATAGTGAGTGTAGATTATTTCAAAAAGCCGAAAATTTACGCAAGTAAAGCGGGACAATGAGCCAAGCTACAAATTATGTTGATATTATGGAAGACTAAATCACATTGTGGAGTTAAATTACTATGAAGAATTTAAGGTTATCTTATTTAAATGTGATTGGGTTGATGTAACGAAAGGTAGTGGAATTATGGAAGATGACGTGGGTTTCACATTTGTGAATTTCTCACACTTGGCTGATTTTGGAAATCGAGACTGTCATGAACCCTTTATCTTTGTTGAACAAGCCTAACAAGTAATATTTGTGCAAGATCCTCATGATCATGAATGGTTTGTCCCTATTTTAATTAAACTTCGAGAAATTTTTGATATTGGTGAGGCAAACAATATGCAACTTAAGTCATCAATGCATAGTGATTCCACTAACTTGGTTATCTTAGGAAATTCCCATGTTCCAGATTATGAGAATAATGATTGGGTAAAGAGAGGAGTTGATGGAATAACAATTAATATGGAAGTCCATACTCAAGCTTCTGCTCCCTCGAAAATGAAAGTGATCTTGAATGATGAGTGGTTTGCAAATGTTATTAAAGAACCTTTAAGTATTTGTTATTTTTTATATAGAAATTTGAATAAAGCATCTTTACAGATTTGCTTTCAATATTAATCATTTTATAGCAGATGAATGTAAGTTAGCTGTAACTTTTTCATGTTTGTGTTGGTTGATTAGTTTTAACCTTTTGTGTGTGCCTTTTTTTTTTGTTGTTGTTGTTTTATCCCTGTGATTTTCAAGTCTCAATTTGTTTTTATGAGTTGAAATTTTATTTATTCTGTTTCATTAATATGTGTTTTTAATGCTTAAGATGATGCTACTTTCTTTTCTATTGCATGTGTCCTATTATTCTTCTACTAGTGCAACTATGCATCTACATAATTATCTCATTTTATATCAGAAAGTATGCAAAATAGAGGTCGTAATAGATTGGACACTCGACTACAAATGATGAAGGTCTGCGACAATATGTTGAGAATTTAACATATGAACAGAACATCGATCAATCTCAACCTTATATTGAGAAGTTGATGAATAGTCAGAATCACTATCTAACCCAAGATCAAGATGATCAGTCTAATGAGTTGAATAATTTTGTTGGTGTCATTCATGAATCATGTAAAACTTTTTAAGTTGTCTTTTTCTTATTACTTGTACATGCTACGGAAACTTTGTTGATGGAACTGGAGAGCTGTTTTATCCACATAATATTGCTGTTACACAGATTGATTGTTAAATAGGTGATCCATCCTTGTTAATGTGGTTGATTATCTCTGCATTTCAGTGTGAAAAAACTAAAAAATGTTAACTTTTGCTGGTAATTTGACTTAAGATTATAAATGTTAACTCTAAGAAAATGAGAGCCATGTATATCTGGTTTGCCCAATTTCTTCTTTGTATCTTGAAGCTCAACAACTTGATCTGTTTCTCTAACTCAATGAAAGAAGGAAAAATTAGTAGAGTTATTTCTTAAAAATTATCTTCTATCAAATCCTTAAGCTTGAAGTTTTAATGTTTCCATCTTGAGTAACAATTACATTAACAAAAATAGTGTCATTAGTCAATATACATTCAAGATAATGATGGTTTTTCGATAAATGAGTAGTGACAACTCAACCAACCAACAAGAAACTTTCAGTCGATGGTAGTTATATTTATGAAGGACTTGTGTATGTGAGTAGTGACAACACAACCAACAACATATCTTCGATAAGTGTATCAAGTTTTTCGTCTCCATGAATGGCTAGTTGCTATTGCCTAGGGTGATTTTCTTCATTATAAGATTTTTCTGGCCTTACTAGCTAGTTCATAACTCTTTAGCATCTGGTATCCAGAATTGCAGCAGAGTAAAGATTTGATTAAGACATAATTTGAAAAATATACATCAGGTACGCAACAAGTAATTTATATTATTTTTGTTTTCTATTGTTTTTTGCGACCCGACCCCCACACACACAGTTAACATATGTGAAGCATTTTCACCACGCCGCCTTTACACAATATAAGTTTTTATAATTTTATGTCCATCAAATATTTTTCCTTCTAGGTAATTCGGAGGTAAGAAAGGTGTGTGGACCTACTTTACTAAAAGCTATTTGGTAACTTCCTCCGGGAAAAATAGTTGACATGTCGTTTAATAGTCCTAATCAGGATATTGGAAAAGAGGGTCAAAAGCTTTCGAGCTTTCTAGGAATTATTGCAAAGAACTCCAGAATTAACACCTATACATGTAGATGATTGGAGAAATTTCGACAATGAGGAAAAGAAGAAATTGCTTAATTTTGTGAGGTTATGACTTATTCATTATTATGAGGTGAGAAAGGTCTATTATACATGATGATATTTTCTAAATGTGGGCTTTATTTTTTCAAAAGAAGTTCTCTATCCCAAAATGCGGAGAAGCCTCTGTCTTAAAGTCACTAGGAAAGAAATGATATCAATTACATTTGATTTTATTTTATTTAGGCTAAAGATAAACTAATTTGAACAAGGGCCTATTATCCTTTCCTAAATGTCTAACACATATTTTTTTTTGCAGGACTAATGGGGCAAGTTCTAGTTAGGTACCAACAGTGGAACAATCAACTTTCCTCACACTCTCTTGACACCTCATTGCCCTATTAGATTATCGGAAACCTAGTTCGAGTGTTGGATTGAGGGTAATGCAGTGGTGCATCTCTATGTCATGCTTAGTGCCAACACATTCAACATTGATTATGTCTAATCATGCAAGCATTCTCTTTAGAACGGGATATCATTCATATTTAGCCATCAAGCTTCAGATTTCATATTCATACTTTGTACAAGATACTACTCATGTCGGTTAAACAAACTAATCAGTCTCTTGGGGTGAAAGAACATAGGCAAGAAAACCACCAAGAGAGGATCGTGAGTTGGGCTACTCAGACTTCACCCTAGCACTCACTTTCCATTTTCCCCACCTCCAACAAAAAACATGCAATTGTCCCCAATTCATAAGAAAATAAAGAAAGGGTGGTAGGTGGAGAAAACCTGAGGCGTATAGCGCCGAAGATAAACAAGCAGGTGGGTCACGATTTCTCGGAACCCGCTCCCTAAGTATTAGGGCCACCATCAGTGAGGCCTACATCAATATATACACCCTCAGTGGTGTTCATCTCAACAACCTCCAATCTTGAACTAGACGCCCAGCAGCTAACTCACGAGCCCTCATCTGTCAGGCCTCTCATCAACTAACGAGTCTCTCCTCACAGCCTCCATATCTGTATGCTCCTTCTTCCTAGTCCGATCATACACTCTAACTTGTCCGACTGGAACGGTGCCTCTTGGCAAGATGGTGGTGCATTAGTGGTGATGAACAAGCAGCATATGTATCCTCCTCAATTTTTTGCGCCGCAGGGCAGTATCAGCACGGGTATCCCTACAGATAGTATAGGGGGTATTAACATCAGCCCGCAGACTCTCTACAGCCACCTGAAGAGTCATCAAATCAATAGTGGGGGTTGGGCGTGCTAGGACTCTCAACTCAAAAGCACTGAGGTGCTGGTGGACCGCCTGAATGCTCTTGTCCGTCTGTTGAACTACCTTCTTCTCAATCTGCTCCTCAACCTCGGCAATAGACTTCTGCATCCAAGTCTGGATATGATGCAGCAAGGTGGCCATCTGGGCCTCTAACTTTTGGACCCTAGAAATTGGAATCAATGCTGTTGATGGGGGCGTAGATCTGGAGGAACTTGGTGCCCTTCTAGTGCTGGAGCAGACTCGACTAGGGTGGTATCGGTAGGCTCTGAAGTGGCATGATCATCTACTTGGGCTTTCTCTACCATATCCGCCAAGTTCTCACATAGCGGCTCCATATCAACTCTGGTCCCTCGTCGTGGTGCTGCCACATTGGCGTCATCCCGAATGAGATAGATATCAACTATCCTGGTAGAATTACGGAGGACATATCTATGCCAAATGGGAACTCCAGCATCCCTACATATCTGGAAAATCATACATGCAAACGAGTAAGTGGTAGAGGCCTTAAAGGCCCTCTCATGGATGACGGAGATCAGCAACCTGGCGAAATCAACCTCCAACCCCTCTACCAAAGCTGCTAGCAAGACCGCTCTATCCGAAGTGAGTATATTATTTGCAACCGTGGGGGATAGGTGGTGACGAACTAATAGCCAGAAAAACTTGGCCGTAAATATGAGGTTGGCCTTCTTGATAAGGCTTCTGGTGTCTAAAACCTCAGACTGCTCCTCACCGTCAATGGAGAGCCGTTGTGCAATCCACATCTTGGTGGACTCTACCAATTCTCTGCTCCGCTGAAAATGACCACTCTTTACTATGTCCCATATGTAGTTGAACTCTAGGCTGAAGGGGACCCTCTCGGCGTCAATGTCCTTACCATATAGGAAGCGGCGGATAGCAGGAGAAGAAATATCAATCCGGTAGCCTTGAACTCGGATATATGTGAGCGGTGCCTATTTGGCAGGGTTAGACCGCCTGTTCAAAGGATCTTGGAGAGCCGCCACGTAAGAGGCGTAGAACTCTCGCATCATCTCCTCACTGTAAGTCCTACAATCCTAGTCATCCACTCAAGTCGGTGACTGGTAAACAAATCATGTACCGCAGGGACTGTATGTAGGCTCTCTATAAGAACCTGCCGCTCAACTGTCAACATTCGAGTCATCACCCCTTTGTCGTTCAGCATCTTGGCATCCTTGTTAACTTGGTACTGACCATCTACGCACCACCGGTTGGACTCATCAGCGACCAGTGTAGGGGCCTAATGCTGGGTGCCGGAGTAGACTCTGAACTCTGGGCCTCATCAAACGAGGCATGGCGGGCAGGCGAATCCAGGAGAGTGGCTCCCTCTGATCTAGAATAGGAGGCAGTGGACTCATTCGACTTATAGAGTGGGCCGACTCAGAACCAAAAGTTTTTTCGGAGCCAGACTCTACCTTAGAACCTGAGACAGACCTAAATCGTGTGCCGGTGAGTGTGTGCTCCTTATCAAACTGTGAGTCAGTGATTACGATGGACTCCACCTTCTTAGGCGTGTCTCGAGTGGCTCTAGCAGCTGGTGTCACGGTCTAGGTACCTGGGGCACGTATTCTAGATCACGCTTGTCATCGGACGAGCCAATCATCCATCAGGATAGTGCCACAGACTTGGACCATCCCCCGGAATAAACAATATCTGGTTTGGGGGCCATTAGTACTTGAAAAGGAAGTTGTTAATTTCATTGTAATCAACCTACACACACAATGTAAGCAAAACAAAATTTGGAAACATATGACATATGTTAGTGCAGAACAGGGGAGACGGGCACTATCGATGGCCCGTCAATGAATCGACTGTCCATCGATATTGTCCGTCGGTGAATATTTAAGCAAATTATAGAAGTCTACTTTCCATAGACTTGCAGTTAGAAACGACGGATGTGTAGAACGTCCCATCGATCAATCGACGGACTTTAGTCCACTTCCGTTGTCTGACATTTAGAATAATTCAGCATTTTTCAGAGATCAAGGTTGTAGTTAGGAACAACCAATGCGCATAACGGTCTGTCAATGAATCAACGGACTGTAGTCCACTTCCGTCGTTCCACAGTTTAGCAGTTTCAAGGGTGAACCATGGACGGTCCGTCAATCAACCAATGGTCCATATACAGTGGCTTGTTATGTTGGTCAGAGACAGGTTTTGGGGTCTTGGTTTTACCCCACAAATGATCAATTTCAAGCACACATTTGTTTACTCAATATGCAATAACAAGCAAACGACCAATTCGTCATCCCTAGGGCTTTGATTTTGCAAATTTTGACTATGGATCCTAAGAGTCTAACAAGACCTAAGTCGGAAAAACAACAAGCAGCTAGACTGTACCCAATTTTAACAAGTTTAATCATGCAATTATGTCTCGAAGTCAAGACCCGCGTACAAACTAATCGTTTCCATAAGCAAATGAACAAGAATTCATTGAACAAAGAAAAATGAAATACCTGAGAGTTGTAGTGGAGTGAAATGAATAGGTGATCTTGCACCACCAACTTACGTGCCCCCCTTCAAACACCGACCGAATAAACAAGAGAAATGGAGGAGAAACTGAGGAGGTTAGGGTTTGGGAAAATTCTGGGAGTTTCGGGAGGTTTAGAAATCTGAAGAAAATGGAGGTGATGGATTGTGGGAGTTAATGGGGAATTAAGACAATGAGGGATGGAAATGATTGAGGGGAATTTGAAAAGGTGTAGGAGGGTAAATGAAAAGTTACTTTTTTATATAGCCGATTGGGTAGGGTTGGTTCACTAGTTTAATGAACTGACACTACCTCGTTGACGGTCTGTAAGTGAATCGACGGTCCATCGACTTGTCCGTCGATTGTGCCCTAACATAGATAAAACTGTAAAACATACCTGGGATCTACGGGTGACATCTACGGTCTGTCGATTAGTCTGTAGATCTGTGCACCATACCAATTTTTGCAAAATTCTTGTGGTTTGGTCTTTGCACATTTAGCACCCATTAAGCCATTGTTTTTGTGTTTTCTAGACACTTTTTAGAATGGGCCCTAAACTAATCTCTAGCTAACAAACTAAAACTATAAAAGAAAATTACACATGACATTGAGTAAATAAAAAACGAAACAAAATAATGCAACTATTCCTACTAAGAAAAGAAAAACATATAGTTGGCTAGAGGATACACATTGGTTTGCCTCCCAAGAAGCACTAGATTTAACATTGCGACACGACGCAAGACCCTTGATTACCCTGACTTCATCAAGGTGATATGCCTCAACCACTTCATGGGCACTCTATGCATGCCCTACGTAGATCTTGATTCTCTGCCATTTATCGTGAACCTTGCACCCTCGTTGTTTGCCAACTCAACCGCTCCATGTGGGAACACTTAAGTGATCAAGAATGCACCAGTCCATTTGGACTTGATCTTGATTGAAACAAGCGTAACCTAGAGTTAAACAGAAGTACCAAATCCCCAACTACAAATTTGCTCTTCTCAATCTTTTTGTCATGGTACTTCTTCATCTTCTCTTTGTAGAGGGATGAACTTTCATATGCTTTTTGGCGAAACTCATCAACCTCATTCAACCCATTAAGTCTCTGTTCTACTACTTCATTCCAATCTATCTTTAATTTCTTCATCATCCCACATGGTCTTGTGCTCTAACTCAACTGGCAAGTGACAAGCCTTCCGATATACAAGTTGGTATGGAGACACCCTATGGGAGTCTTGTGTGCGGTCCGGTAAGCCCAAAGATCACATCCACGCCTCCTCGCAAATTTTTTCTAATCAGCATTTTATACGCATTTTCGGACAAGGATTAGCTTGATTTCGCTGTTGACACTTCACCTGCCCATAGTTTGTGGATGGTACGTAGGCTACATCGTGGAACCCCCATATTTCTCCAAAACCCTTTGCACAACTTGTTGCAAAATTGGATTTCCCCCATCATAATAAGGCCTAGGTGTGTCCAAATCTAGAGAAGTGTTTTCGTTTTCCCAGAGAACGCTGTGACACTCTCCCTTAATTGGTTGTCATGCTATGGCTTCCACCCATTTGACACATAATCACACCGCCACAAATTAAATTCACACCCATGATAACTCACAAACGGTCCCATATATCAATGTCATGCCCCATACAATCAAATACTTGATCACATAGAATTGCTGAATTAAGAGATATCCTTCTTGCCCTTCAAAAATGGCCTCCATCTCTTTGGAACGCTATCACATGCTGGAGAACCATTAGCATCTTGGTGGATGGTTGGTCCAATATAGTATGCACACTGCAAAATCTTATGGGTATATGGATCCCACTAGATGCCCACCCCCTACGAGGATGGTAGCCTCCAAACACTTAGATCTCAATTTCCCGGCACTCCATCACCCTACGAATCATTCAGCACCACACCTCCAGTATAAATCTAGCTCATCTCAAAATTAACTTTTTTCACAAAGCCTGAACCTTTTTCCTCGGATTGAGGACAGGTACGATGGGACTATATCACTACCATAGAATTCACAAAATCGGAGAACCATGAAATCAAGTCATGAGAAGCGGCCAATACATGCTCATCAGGGAATGTATCATCAATTTCCTCTTTTCACCCAACTCTCTTATAACTTCATCCTCTAATCTGGACAACTGATCAACAACTTGATTTTTGGTCCTTTTATATTTTTCTCCTCAAAATCAAACTCTTGAAATAGTAGTACCCATCTAATCAACCTTGGTTTCGCATCCTTCTTTGCCATAAAATATGTCAAAGCGGAGTGGTCAATATGCACTATGACTCTCATGCCAAGCAAATAGGATCAATTTTTTGAAAAAAATCAAATACCAACGCAAGGATCTCTTGTTTCGTCACAGTCACAGTGTAGTTATTTAGTGCTTCATTTAGGGCCTTACTAGCATAATAAATAGGGTGAAGGATTTTGTCCTTTCTTTGTCCCAACACCACACCAAGAGCAACCCCACTAGCATCACACATCATCTCAAATGGCTTACTCCAATCCGGGGAAATAATTATGGGCGCAGACACCAACTTCTTCTTCAACTCTCCAACTTTCCTTCAGACAGGATTTCACTGAAAATATAATTTACATTCCTTCCTTCTCAACTAACATTGTAAGAGGATGTGCATTTTTTGAGAATACTTAATAAATCTCTGGTAACCCGCATGCCAAAAAAC
Organism: Solanum habrochaites; assembly: GCA_027704765.1. Classification (NCBI taxonomy): domain Eukaryota; kingdom Viridiplantae; phylum Streptophyta; class Magnoliopsida; order Solanales; family Solanaceae; genus Solanum; species Solanum habrochaites. The sequence continues at coordinate 22,298 of JAKWJA010001358.1, read as the reverse complement.
TATCATCCTTTTTATAGAGATGGGTGGAGGAATCTCTATATAACCTCACTTTGCTCGATTAACCTCTATCCCCCCTCTCTGAGATGCGCTCCCCAAACAAATTCCTTATTCTTCCATGAATTAACATTTTTCCCAGTTTACACAAGTGGCATCTTCATAGCTTTTGAGAACCCTCGACCCAAGTGATTCAAAACCACGTCGAAAGAGTCCTCCAACATCTGAATATCATCCATGAATACCTCCAATTCATATCAGAGTTCTCGACATCATACATCGCTTAAATGTGGAAAGGTGCATTACACAACCCAAACGACATCCTTTTAATTAATGTCCCAAGGGCAAGTAAAGGTGGGTTTTCTCCTATGATGGTCTTCTCCTCTCTCCGGTGCAATAGAGATTTGATTGTAACAAACGAATAACCTCAGAGACATAACAACACCCTTTTCTTTCAAGCCTATCTAATATATGGGCCATGAAGGTCATTGCCAAAATGTTCCTTTTTAATTCCATGCATTCACGTTCTACTCCTTACAACCCTTTGTCCGGTTCACCGCCTATTGGCATAAGACCTTCTTCTCATTAGGTGACCACATCATCCCTCTTTTTGGGCACACACTGACCTGGGAATCCCACTACTATCTTCGATAGATATCTGACCTGCATCCAACACTTAATAATTTCCCGTATAACAACTGTTGCATAGGTGGATTCAAACATCTTGGTGCTCAATACTTGGCTTGTGATGGGGCATGAGTTGGATTTTGTGTGAATAAATACCAGGTGGGATCCCAATAATGTCTGCGATAGTCCAACCAATGGCTCGTTTGAACCTTTTAAACAGTCATAACAGACACTCTACTTTTTTCATATTCAAATCCGATGCAATAATTACCGGCAAAATTTCATCTCTTCCCAAAAATACATATCTCAGATGAGGTGGTAGAGACTTAAGCTCTAACTTTGGGGCCTCCTCAATAGATGGTTACGCGGGTGGAGACTTGCGATGCTTCATATCTAACTCCAATTTCTTTGGTTTGAACCTAAAGTTACCTCAATCAAGTAACGCAACTAACGACCAATACTCTTCAATACCGTCACTCTCAAAATTCATGATCACTGCCGATAGTGCATCAACACCAAGGCGCTCCTAGATTTGTACCTCAGACGTACTCTCAACCCTATAGGATATAGCAGATAATTTTTGGAGCTCACCACTCTACTTCATGGACCTAGAAATGTTGAAAGTTGTTTCTTCATTATTTAACCTAAACTTCGTTTTCCCTTTTTCCATGTCAACCAAGGCGCGGCCGGCAGTAAGGAACGACCTCCCAAGAATAATAGACACCTCAAAATCCACCTCACAATCAAGAATTACAAAATTGGCCGGAAATATAAATGACTCCAACTTCACTAACACATCATGGAGTATCCCAATAGGCTCTTCACTGTTCGATCGGTCATCAGTAATCGCATCGCAGGGGGCTTTGGGTCACCCAAATCAAATATCCTATAAATAGAGAGAGGCATGAGATTTATGATGGCACCAAGATCACATAGTACTTTAGAAAAGTGTAACAACCCGATGGTACATGGAATAGTGAGGCGCCCGGATCTTCTTTTCTATGTGCACAAGAGACCTGTTTCAAACACTACAATGTTGGGGCATTCGGTCATTCTCCTCAAAACTTACCGATCTTCTTATTAGTAACCATATCTTTCTAAACTTGGCAATAACCGGGCTAGTTGTTAAGGAGCTTCTAACAAATGCACATTGGATGTAATGCTATTTCAACATAGTAATAAAACACCGGTTTTTCCATCCTTATATTCTTTACCAATCTTGCAAAAATGGTGGTGGTGGTTAGGAAGCGGATCACCTTTTGGGGTATCTCTCTTCTTTTTATCTTTATATCTACCAACTCACATTATCTTACCACTACCTCATATCTTCTTTCTCACCTCATCTTCACACCAGACGACATAGGGGATCAATGGTTGCTTACCTTAGCTTTACACGCCCCTCAAGTATGACTGCTGTCATGTATGTCCATGATTTTTTGATTTTGTGGCAATTTTGTTAGGAAGAGTACCAGATTTATGTACAATTGGGCCATTTACAACTCAAGATGCTTGATTGAGATTGCATGTGCATCCATCTTTTGCCCAATATTCCCAAATCACCTCTCAATTCTTTGGCGTACTCATCACTAGCATCGGACCTCCTCATCATAGTTTGCAACATGTCTTCAACTCGCGTCAAATACTACCCTACCATAATCCCTAGAGAACTTCTCGATTTTCAGGGCGGAAACCTATTCCCACTGACACTCCGATCATTCTGTTACATGGTTACCCAGTTGAAGTTGTTTCGCGGTTTGTAGTTGCATCTCGAACATAATGAACCCTCTCTGTTGTACTTCCCATAGTTCCCGACCTATTTCCTTGACCTTGGAGCCAATTTCCTATTGAACCTGGGCTTTAGGTCAAGGAACCGCTTGTATATCATTCACACTGCTAAGATCCTCGTTAGACTGTATCATCCACTGGCGTTGTGGTTTATCGAATAATTCACCAACCGATTATTTTCTTTCTTTGCACCCCCATTGACATGTTTCAATACAAACCCAAGCTTAGTTCTCATTTGATCCATATCTTCAAGAATCTCATTTGCGTCCGAGTTGTGTGTAACTTGCACTGCAAAGGTGTTTATCCTAGTGTCCGACTTCCTAGTTCTCCAACCTAAAATTTGGTTCATTGCTCCCAAGTATAGATTGAATTATAGGCGACTCAATGAACCAAATTTTGGCCTCTCCTATCAATGAGAGAGGGAACACTCTTAACCTAATGATGTTCATGTCCAAGTGTGGCGTCCATTCACAAATATTACGCACCGACCTCAGTTTGTCTATGTAAGCATGTGGATCCTCAGATGGTAGCCCCGAAAACAAATATCTGGCTGTGAGCATCTGTATCAAGCTACTAGTTACCACAAATATATGACCTTGTACTAGAGGAGGTAGGAAAAGAGGCCCGTCACAATTGTTGATGTTAACATTGCCCCTATGAAACTCTTGCGGGCATGGGGCCAAAGGTTGCCTACTAAAATCACCATCACAAGGATTATCCACAATTACTTGGTTGTGAGCATCAACTGGCGAAGGAAGTTGATGATTAATACCATCACCTAGATTTGCGTGATTCTGTTGATCATTCATTTTTCAGAGTGTAGGGTTCAGTTCTGAATCGAATGGAAGTGTTGGTTCTCCTCGACTTCGTGTACTTGGCATATACTAGAGCTTGACCTAAATGACACAAAAAACTACGAAAAAAAAAGAAATAGGAAATTGTTGACTAAAATTCAGTAATTGATATTAAATTAGTCCTAAAAGTCCACTTTCCCTGTAGCGGCGAAAATTTGATACCTTCAAATTACACTCCCTAAGAAGTATGTGGTCTTATCAAGTAAGAACCCACGAGTAGGTTGGGGTCGAACCCACGAGGAAAATATTTAGAACTGAACTTTAACATACGATAACCTCTATTTAGTCCGTCCCTTTTCAGAAAACTAATAATTAAAAAAGGGGGGTTTGTTAAACAACAAGCATTGAAATTTTTGAAACAACAAGTAGCAATAGTCAATTGTTGGTGTTATTATCAGTGTGAGAGAAATTAGGGGTTATGTTCCCGAAGGTTCATAATGGCCATAATCCTACTATAACAATTTTTTCCTCCTAGTGTTTTTGGCATTCAAAGTGATAAGTTATGTATCTCTAAAATCCTTGGTCCGACAATTAAGAGAATTTCACCCGTACGCTTGGTCCTGCTAACGCCTGGTCTAATTTATAACCCTACCGTTACTCAATTAAGCACATTTCGATGTTGGACTTAGTTTTACTTTGCAGCCAATCAAACTAGCCTATGTAGATAGATCCACAAATCTATAATCGATCATTCTTCCTATTAACTACCGACTACCCCCCCTTGTCCGTCCGTAGGCAATAAGGGAAATGAACGCGTGCACTAGTTTAAAAGGACTTCTAGACCAAAAGAATTATTGATGCATGCAATAACCTAGTGAGAATGTTAATTAGTTAGGATTATTGATTAATCACTCATTGTTCCCACAACCCTATTGTGTATTTATTCCCATGCTTAGATAACACAATTCAGAGTTGTTCAATAATACAAATCATGAACTTACTTTAACAATTTGTACGAAAATCCAAAAAATTCATCAACTTGAAACTGCACAATTATCTTGAATAACAAACTCGAAAATTTTAATTTATTCTCAAAACAAATCTCTAAGAACAAATGTATGAAATTAGCAAAAGAATCCAACCCCCAAAACGAGTTTTTTCACCCTATTTATAGTAAAAAGAGTGCTAAATTAAAAGGGATTCGAAATAAGGAAAGTTTTGTCCAAAACGCGACTTCAATCGACGACCCCACAAACGGTCCATCGATCAAACAACAGACCATCGACTGCCTCCGTCGGTCTATACTTAGCATCTTTTCAAAGCCTGAACACTGCATCTTCTCTGATCCAATCGACGGGCCAACAACATGATCCAACGATTCACTTACGTTCGTCGATGCTTCTCTTCATTCTATACTTAGCTTTTCTTTAACACCGGGTACTAGGACATCTCTCTGATCTAATCGACGTTTCGCCGGGACGGTCCGTCGATCAGTCAACGGATCTTTGATCCATCCATAGCTCCACACTTAGTTAGAATTCCCCGAGTTTCTTTCTAATGCTTGAACCTTCAATTGACGGTCACCACCTACGGTCCGTCGATGGGATGAAAGACCATCTATGTCTTTGTGGGTCACTTTTGCACTGATTTTTACACAGCCTTCTGCATTTCTTTTTTGGACAACTTTCCTACAAAACACAGATAAAACACATTAAAATTACTACAAAAAGGCCCTAGATACACACTAAACTTAAGGAAAAAGCATTAATAGTATCGTGAAACCACGGTACATCAGTCCCTGTTCATGTCGTTCACCAAAAGACTTCTTGTAGATCACGGTACATCTTAGTGCCACCTGAATGAATAGAATATCTAGAATTATGGGCTTCTGTGAGGATATATTGCCTCAACACACCAACATTTGGAACACATAAGTCACCCTGGTAAAAAAGTACATTATCACCCCTTGGGAGATCACCTTAACATTTTGCTGATAAATTGCACCATTCAACTGAAGTAATATAGGATGGCTATTCTTATTTTCCATATTCTTGCTAGCAATGATGACTCTAATCCAATCTGAACTATCACACTCAATTTGACGCGTCCATAAGGCAAACTCCTAAGAGAGCAAGCCGGTGAAAATCTCTGGCTAACTCTTACTTCTTTCCTTGTGATAACACACAAATGTATCTCATCCAATACTAGGTGTAGGTGATTTTAATCTAGTATAAACCTAACAAGAGTTAGGTTCAAACGCACGAGGAGCAATACATTATAGAAATCGAGATTAAGAAGTAGTATAATTTGGTGTCTAGCTGCGGGTTTATGGAGATCAAATGTACGGGATGGTAATAGAAACAAGAACAACCACGGGGTAACGTAAAGAGGGGTTAGAAGGGGAAAAAGAAAAGAATGTAAGAGGTGATGTGAGCACCACACAATGGGGTCACATATGGTGGGGAGGGGAAAGTGAATGTGTAGATTAACGTCGATCCACGAGACTAAGGCTCAACGGTACTCGACAGTCACACGAAGCATGAAAGTAAGATAAGATAAGCAGATTCCTCGGCGGTGGGGTAAATCGACTGCAATATTTTCTCTATGGGGTACGTTATCACTTACTATTACTAAAACTGGCCACTGAGCGTCTACATATAGGTGTAAGGCTAGGAACGTAGTCGATAGCATATGTCTTATCCCTTGAAACTATTATGAAATTAATAAAGTTGCTTCGACTCGACGAGAATAACAATTAAGCCACCTAAAACCTAAATAAATCTACTCTCTCAAGCTAGATGGGTAGGATTGAATTTAGATTCACTCTCTCGAGCTGAATCGATGATGACCCAGTCACTATAATCCCCATTTTATAATTTTGATTCTAAAACATTCTGTCAAGAAAGCATAGAATATTAATCTATAATTGTAATAAATACAATCAAGATAAAGCCCAATTATCATACGAACCCGCACTCCCAAAAGTAAAAAAAATCAGAGATTGCATGAAGCATCTACATGCTACGTTGACAATATAAGGACACATCATCAGAGGGAACACATCAAGAATGGATGTGTCAGCTACACATCACAAAAAAGTAAGAAAAATTTATCGACTATGTTGTCCATTAGTTGGGCAATTTTATCTAAGTTATTACACAATGCTTCCAAATAAATTGAAAAACAAAACCACTAGATGCTTTACTTAAAAACTCTAAAAAAAACACAAGGTACAATGTTTTCAGTTGTTTCGCTCAAAATCCCAGAGTCAAGGAATGTGGAAGTCCTGGGTCTACATCAAAATTCAATTTATGCACTCCTTGATTTTTGATTTCAAACGCACTCATAGGACTAAGTCGAGCATCGCCCACCGAAGACATTTCTTCTATCATCGTATCCTTTGCCAATTGAAATGCTTGGTACTTTTCAACTTGGGCATTAGAGCGATCGAAAGTCGGTCTCCACACATCTGGTCTACACGTGGGTGTTTTTATTCCTCTTTCTCCTCCATCAATAATTACTTTTTGGTGGACTACAATTCCCTCGCCAATCCATTCGAAGGATCGCCAAATAATAAGATCCATCACCCAGTCGTCAATGTTCAAAGGGTGGCATGCTGTAATTTTAGGTGAGCCGAAAAGCCACTCGGTGGTTCGGCGAGTGGTCTTTCCAATCACCAGAGTTGTTTTTCTTCAACTTCTTTAGCCTTTTCACTCTCTTTTTACCTTGTAATGCCCTAACCATTCTCTTTTGCCTTACTTACTGCAAATCTATATTTTTACATAACTATGTAGCATATAATAGGGATTAAGGACAATAAAAACATGAAAACAAAGCCCTAGATGTGTCCAAATATAAGGCTCATCACCTCAACATGTGCTACACTCCCAGTCAATAGTTTGTTGAGATCGTTGACCAGTACGTTGACCTTACCCGTAAGCACATTCATTCCATAGTCTTTGAGGACTTCAAGCCATCTCCTCTGACGAAGATTCAATTCTTCTGGGTGAACACATACTGAAGGTTCTTATGATCTATGGAAACATAAACATGAACACCAACAAGTACGTCTCCAAATCTTTAGGGAAAATATTATGGCTGCACGTTTTAAGTCATGGGTCGCATAATTTTTAACATGAACCTTCAAATATCTAGAAACATAAGCTATGACCTTACCTTGTTTCATCAACAGAAAATCTAGGCCGACCATCCAGGTATCATAATAAATAACATAATTATATGAACCATCTGATAGATTCAAGACGAGAGTTATTGTCAACCTAGTGTTCAGTTCTAAGAAGCTTTTTACACTTATATGAAGTCTAAAGTTCGACCTTCTTCTAAGTCAACATAGTCAATGGGAAATATATGGATGAAAATCCTTCAATAAATCTCTTGTAATAATCATCCAAACCCAAAATACTTCTAATATATATTGGATATGTGGGTCCAGGATAGTGCTTTACTACATCAATTTTTTGAATATCCATTCGGATCCCTTTGCTTGATACCATATGACCAATGAAAGAGACAAAATATAGCAAAATTCACATTTCCAAACTTGGTGAATGGATGGCGATCTTTAAGAATTTATAAAACAACACTTAGATTAGTTGTATTCTTATCCTCATTGTGATAGTAAATTAGTATATCATCAATAAAGACGATAACTAACAAGTCCAAATACTATTTGAACACCTTGTTCTTTGATTCAATGAAAGATGCATGAGCATTTGTTCGTCCAGAACTCAAAACTACAAGTTCATAGTGGCCTTACTGAGTCCTGAAGGCTATTTTCGGGATGGCACTATCTCTCACTCTAAGCTGATGATAGCCACATTGGAGGTCTATCTTAGAAAACCAAATAGCACATGAAGTTGGTCAAACAAGTCATAAATCATGGGAGTGAGATACTTATTATTGATTATGACTTTGTTTAACTAACGGTAATCAATGCACGCCTTGAGAAAATCTTCTTTCTTGCGCTGAAACAACACTAGAGCACCCCATGGAAATATGTTGTGTCTGATGAAGACCTTACATCGTAGTGTCCCTTCAATTTTATATTCGAATTTCCTACGCTCATTTGAGTCCATTCTGTAAGACAATTGAAATAGCTTGTGACATTACAAATTCTATGACCAAAGCTAGAGCCTAACCTAATGAATTAGGACTTATAAAGGGGTGATTACAGTCCTATAGGTTTGGGTAAAGAGTTGAGGAAGTCTCAAGGGTTTAGAATATGAGAAACACATAAGAAATTTAGGTGGACGAAATCTGGAACAAACCCAGCGTTGAGCACCTTCCTCCAATTTTTAAAAATACTAGCTCCGTGTCGCAGAGCTGACACGAGTTCCTCTTGCTCAAAATGCATTTTCAAAATAGGATTTGGAACCCTTGCGCAATGCGAACCTACCTCCAAGATTTGATAATTTCATGAATTTTTAAGTTGAACTCTTATTTTAAAGTCCAACTAGTGTAGGGGTGTTTTGCGTGTTTTGGGTATTTTGGGTGGGTTAATATATATAATATTTAGTAATTTTCCACAAATGCCTCAATCAAAAGATCAAACTTACAATTAGAAGCTCTACCGTCTCTCTAGTTTCTCTCTCTTGTCAAACCTCTACTGAAGAACTAAGATGCTCCAAGAAGAAGAACAATTCTCAATGGATTCGACACAAATTCTTTTCTAAAGCATCTTTAATGTACGATTTCTTTCACTCTTAAAATTCCTTTTTTCAAGGCCCCTCCAAACAAGTTTTTGAAATCCCCAAAATCTAGAGTTTTTGTCTACAGATGGGTCTTCTTTGAAAAACAAAATTATGAATAAATTGTGATGAATTATGATCATTTAATGTTGTTCATGTATATAATGATGGTTAATTGTTGTTATTCACTTGGATCCATGTTCTTCCAATTTGCATAAAACTCTTGAATTGATATGGTGAATTGTTGAAGATGATGTATATTTCAATTGTTTATATTGATGTTAGTTATGTTGTTGCTTCGTGAATTACCTTGTTTTATGTATTTGTTATGCATTCTTGAATTATTGAAGTATGAAGTCCCATGAAGGTAAAAAAGGTATGGAATTTGGTTCTTTCTTGAACTCAATTGTGAATGATGAATTACTTAAAGAGAAATATAATGATGATATATCTAATGTGTTGTTGTGGTGTTGATAACAAGTATCCCTCATCCTTGACCCTATACACTTGGATTAGCTATGAAGTATGTATGTATGTATGTATATTGTGGTATGATTGTTATATGATTCAAAGGTACTTCTCATAATTATAAAGAATTGTTAAAGTGAAAGGTTTACTCACTTGCTAGTTGTTTCTAAAGTGAAAGGATTTTTCTCAATTATAATCACCTATGAGATATAATGATAAAATGTTTACATAAGGGTGTAGTAAAGGATAATGTGAACTTATGTAATGAATAAAGATGATTACTAAAGGGAATATGTTTTTAGCACTAAAAGAGTATGTAAATGAGATGGAGGATTCTACGTTTAGCAAGTTCGGCCTCCCACATGAATATAAAAATTTATGATGAAGTATGAGATTATGAATGTATGTATAAAGTAGGTTGCTTATTGTGATACTTAGCTTTGGATAGGGTTATGAGATTCTATTCTTTGTATTGCACAAGTATTGGTTAGGTTGCCTACATGTTGGGATGATAACATATTTGGTTGGATTATGATGCTCACTTTATGTAAATATTTGATTTACTTGATGAAAAACATGCTTTGACTAAAATTTCCTTTTGTACATACATTAATTATTTTTATGCATAGAAGCCATACATATTATGTGTGATGTATTAAACCATATTTCTTCCTTTTCCCAACAATGTAGATTCGGCCTTTGAAGATATTTCAAGGCTAATTCTTAAGACACTTGAACTTGCTTATCCAAGTTGGTGAGTCCTCAAGTTAGAGGACAAGACCTTATATTCTAGCTTTTTAGTTCTTTTCTTATAATTGTAAGTAATTGTTGTAATTTCTTTCTAGACATTCTCATTGATGTATGGACTAAGTCCCAAATCTCTATTCCTTTATGTCTAGACGGTACATTTTGACAAAGTTAGATTCTATTTTGAATTTATGAAACGAAGTGAACATCCTAAGTGAACATTTTAAATTTTCCGTATTTTTATTCTATGATACATGTTATCACGAATGCTAAGGGCTTGTATAAGACCTCTTAAAGGTTGAATACGCCGGTAACGACTAGGGGTGCTCTCTGGTCGTTATAAACTTGGTATCAGAGCATAAAGTTGAGAATGATGTAGGATTGATGTCACAACGTACCACGTCGATTAGAATCTTCTTCATGGGTGTGAAGTGCGCCACACTTGTGAATTAGAGGCCATAAGATGCTTAGAAACTTTAACTCTCTTGTTATTCATTAGTCGTGACTAAGAGTCTTAACTCTATCTAGTACTTTATTCTTATCCTTTTTAAGCTAATTAAATAAATAGAGGAAGTACTAATGCTAGGAGGGCCGAGGAGGAGAATGTGAATAAGGCGGTTCCCCCTAAATTTCCTAAAGACCCTCACGTTCCTATTGAAGATAAGGCTTTATCTAATGTCAGTATAAGGGTGGTTAGTCATAGTTTGACTCAAATGTTGGAAACTCAAGTGGATAGAGACAATAGGGTGCAAGTGAACCCTAACCGGAACTATCGCTTCTAGGATTAGGAATTTGACAAGGATGAATCCCCTTATATTCTTTGGCTCAAAAGTGTAGGAGGACCCGCAAGGGTTCATTGATGAAATGTTCAAGGTTTTAGATTCTATGGGCGTGTATTCTCAAGAAAAGATGAAACTAGCTGCCTATCAACTCAAAGATGTGGCTCAAGGTTGGTATGAACAATGGAAAGAGGCGAGGCCTATAAGAGAAGGTTTGGTTAGTCGGGAATTATTGAAGATAACTTTCCTTGATAGGTTCTTCCCCTTAAAATTAATGTAGAGGTAAATTCAATAGTTTATATGCCATAATCAAGGGGGTATGAGTATGAAGGAGTATAGTCTAAAGTTTACTCAACTATCTCAACATGTTCCTACTATGGTGGCGGAATGTAGGGCTAAGATGAACAAGTTTGTTATGAGGATATCCAACCTTGGGGTTAATGAATGTAGGTCGGCTATGTTGATTCTTAACATGGACATCTCTAATATCATGGTTCATGCCGAAAATATTGAAGAGCAAAAGCTTAAGCAAATTGGTAGGGAGTTGAAGAGGACAAGGGCCGAAGATACAAATTCTTCCAAAACTAGATTTGAGGTTCAAGATAAGCCAAGATTCAAAAGGAGGTTCTCCAACGAAGCTCCTCTTAGCACTCCAAGGGTAAACAAGGGTAATGTGTCTACCCCCAAGCCTCAAGAAGGAAGAGGTGGTGATTATTATGTTGAGAAGCCTACTTGTGCAAAGTGTGGTAAGAAGCATGGATGAAAGTATATAGTTGGCTATGAATGTGGTAAGAGTGGTAGCATGAAAATGGACTGCCCTATGTTGAAGGTTGAAGGTAAGGAGAATGTTCAAGAACAATCAAGTTGCCCGAATCCCGATGTTCCCAAGGTGGTCAAGAGAGCTCTCCGGATGTTGTTATCGATATGTTGCAAGTATATTCAATTAATGTTTATGCATTGCTGGATCGCGGTTCCACTTTTTCTTTTGTAACTCCTTTAGTGGCTATAAAATTTTTATATGGTTCCCGATGTCTTACATAAACCCTGTTTGGTTTCTTCACTGGTGTGTGATCCCGTAGTAACTAAAATAGTTTATAGGGGTTGTCCCATCCCATTGCCCAATAGAGTCACATTGGCTGATTTAGTAGATATTGATATGTTGGACTTTGATGTTAATTTTGGGAATGGATTAGCTACATGCTTGTTTTGCTTCCATTGATTGTAGAACTCGGGTAGTAAAGTTTTAATTTCTTAATGAACCCATTTTTGAATGGAAGGGAGGAATCTCAATCCCTAGGGGTAGGATCATTTCATGTATAAAATTTTGTAAGATTATTGCTAAAGGTTGTCTCTGTCATATTGTGAGATTCAAGGCTCTTGAGTCTGAGACTCCTCCATTAGAGTTGATCCCCATAGTGAAGGACTTTTGGGAAGTCTTTCTTGATGAATTGTTCGGATTCCTCTCGAATGGGAGCTAGACTTCTGCATAGATTTGTTGACGAATACCCAACCTATTTCAATCCCTCCTTACCGGGTTACCCAAACGGAATTGAAGAAATTGAAGGATCAACTCAAAAACATTCTAAATAAGAGTTTTATTCAACCAAGCATATCTCCATGGGGTGCTCCGATATTGTTTGTGAAGAAGAAGGATGGGTCTTTAAGAATATGTTTGATTAACGCCAATTGAAAAAGGTCACATAAAATTAAGTATTCACTCCCTAAAACTGATGTATGTTTGACCAACTCCAAGGAGCAAGTAAGTTTTCGAAAATTGATTTGAGGTTGTGTTACCACTAACTTAGAGTTAGAGGTTTTGATACTTCGAAAATGGCATTCCAAACTAGGTATGGTCATTCTGAATTCTAATGATCTCTTTTATTCTTACAAATGCCCCGGCGGCTTTCATGGACTTTATGAATTGAGTTTTTAGAAGTTATCTTGATTTGTTTGTGATTGTCTTCACTGACGACATCTTGATATACTCTAAGAGTGAGATTGATCATATGATTCATTTGAGAATAGTTTTGCAAGTCCTTAAGGAGAACTAAATTTTTGCAAAATTTAATACATGTAAATTTTAGCTGAGATCAGTTGCTTTTCTTGGACACATATAGTGAAGGGGTAGAGTTCAACCTAAGAAATTCAGATGCGGTCAAAAGTTGGCCTAGACCTCTGAGTCCTACCGATATCCAAAGTTTTTTGGGTTTGGCCGGGTACTATAGGAGATTTGTTAAGGGATGTTCCTCTATTGCATCACTGTTAACGAAATCGACCCAAAAGAAGTCCGAAGTTCAAGTGATCGGAAGCGTGTCAAAAGAGATTCCAATTATTAAAGGAAAACCTTACCCCCGCTCTAGTGTTGACCTTACCGGAGGGTACCGAACAATTTGTTGTGTATTGTGATACCTCTCAAGTAGGTTTAGGTTGTGTCCTTATGCAACATGGCAAGATGATAGCATATGCCTCTAGGCAACTTAAGGTGCATGAGAAGAACTACCTAAGTCATGACCTGAACTAGCGGTCGAGGTATTTTTTTGAAAATATGGAGACATTACCTATATGGAGTTCAAGTAGATGTCTTCATCGATCACAAGATTCTCAAATATGTGTTCACTCAAAAGGATTTGAATCTATTCCAATGAAGGTGGTTAGAGCTTTTAAAAGATAATGATACGAGTGTCCTTTCCACCCCGGGAAAGCTAATATGGTTGCAGATGCTTTGAGTTAAATGTCTATGGGTAGTGTGAGTCATTTTGATGATAATAAGAAGGGGTTAGTGAAAGAGGTACATAGGTTGGCCCAATTGGGTGTTCAACAAGAAGAATTTCCAAAGGGTTAGTGTCAATGTTGACATAACTCCAAGTCATCTTTAGTGGTTGAGGTGAACTCTAAACAACGTGTTGATCCTCTATTGATGGATTTGAAGGAATCAGTTCTTAATAAATCTATAAAAACTCTCTTAAGGAGAATATGGGATTCTTAGGCACCAAGGAAGGTTATGTGTGCCAGATGTGGATGGCCTAAGGGAAAAAACTTAGAAAAGGACCATGGTTCTCGGTATTCCGCCCATCCAGGGGCCACTAAAATGTATCGTGAATTGCCCTAGATTTATTGGTGGAATGGAATAAAATGGGACATAGCAAATTATACCTCAAACTTACTTCTCAAATAGAATAAGCGGTCTTGTCAAGTAAATAACCCAACTAGTGAGGTTGGGATCGTTCCCCCGAGAAAAATCGGTTAGACTTAACTCAATAATATTACTACTATTGTTCATCATTATTCTTGGAAAGCATAATGATAAAAAGGGGGGTTTTTATTCCCTAAATAAATAAAAATAACTGCGATAAAAGGAACAACTCACAACTTCGAATGTTGGAGGGTAACTCAATTTATCAAAGTAACTACGGTTTACTTGTTCCCCATAGGTTCATAACTCGATAAGTCTAATTCTAACAATTCTCCTAGTATCTTACATGCATCAGTGATAAGTTTGTATTTCTAACTCCTTTGTCCGGCCATCTAGAAAATGTCACTCCGCACCTTGGTCCGGCTACGCGTGTTGCGGTCCTAACCCTTATCGTTTACCTCATATTAAGCATCGTATTCGATATTTTGGACTAAGTTTTTTATTACCGGTCGTACCAAGCATCCTAGCCTATTAGATAGTATACACTAACTCTTATGTTGATAATTATTTTCCTCTTATCTACCTCCTTGTCCGGCAGTAAGCATTACGACGAGTCTAACATTGGCCAATCCGTTTTAAAAGACTTCTAAACGAAAGAATTATCAATCCATGCAAGCCTAATTCTAGAATTGTATTTTAGTTAGTTGTACCTCATATTAGCCTATTGGTTTCCTTTCACCCCTAGTTATGGAGTTTAGTTACCCATAGTCCTAAATTTTTTTTTTTTTTTTTTTTTTTTTTACAATTTCAAATATGTGATATAAGAATTCTGCACTTCTTCGATGAGAAAAGAGTAAATCCAAAAGTTCACTTGCAATTAATCAGCAAAAGTAACCAACAAGCAATGATAAAAGTCCAAGAGAATCAATAATCTCTCAAAGAGTGTCTACAAATAAATCAACACGTCTCACAATATTTCACGTCTAATTTTGATCCAGAGTGTAACCTAAACATGAGGTGTTTCGAAACTATGTTAAGAAAATAAAATCCAACTAAACAAGGGCTCTATTTGCTGGAAAGCTGTTCCAAAACGTCGACTGGGTCGACCGACCCTCGCGACAGATGTCGTGGTCATGACGGGTCGTCGTGGACTCCGTCGTCCCATACTTGGCAATACTTTTGTTGCTCTCTTCATTCCCTCGACGGCAGGTATGACGGATCGTTCTAGCACAACGGTCCGTCAGGGTCTTCGTTCCAAAACACTTAAGCTTTTGGAATATGGGTACTGGTGCTACTTCTCTGATCTTCTTGACGAACCTGCAGGACGGTCGCCTAGCTACGACTGTCCATCCGCTTCCGTAATCTCACACTTGGTCAGACTTCCCCATCTTCCTTCAGCAGCCTTGGACTACACTCCCCCTACTGACCGTCACAGCATGATGACCGTTCACAAGCTCCTAGGTGGTCTCTTCTGTCATTATCTTCGCTCAAAAACCTCCGCATTCATCGTTGGACTATTTCCCGGCCAATAAAAGAACTATCTAAAAATAGCACAAAAAGCTTTTGGACACACTAAACTTAAGGAAAAAGTTTAATAATACGCGTGAAACCACGGTATATCAACACCCTCACTTAAATTTTGTTGTTTTGTCCTCAAGCGACGCACTATGACTCATACACAATCTTTGTACAATAGTATCATGTGTTATCTTTGCAATCATTTGGCTTCAAATCCCGATTAATCCTCTCATATTTATTTCATGCATCACTTAGGCTGAATTTTTAATATTGAAAATCAGACCATGCACAGACTCACCATGCCGAACACCTATCCTCTTCAATTTCTCACCGAGTGGTATAGTTCCGGTATGCAATAGTGTCCTCACTTTAAAACAAAATCCTCATTTTCAACACAATGATTTCAGTGTGGTATAAGGATTACATTTCAAACACTCACTCTCAGAACAAATTCACGAACTCATTCATACCTATTGCCATAAGCTTGCCCTTATTTTCAATGCTTTAAGTTCGCTATACACCCTTAGGATCACGATATGACTTTCTTAGCTCTACATAGGGCTCAGTGTCAGGTAGAGTAATTAGGTAGACTTTAGACTTTTTTGCTCTCCTTGACCTATGCTAAACATACGCATTTCTTATCATTTTATTTTGCCTATTTTTTTCCACATTCTTTCACCTTTGCTATTTTCCTTTTTCCTTTTTTTTTAATTTGTGTAAGTACTCTCTTCTTTTCTTGCTCGTATTTCTTGTATATTTTTCCTCTTTTTTTTCTTTAGTTTTATTCAACTGATTCCTTGAGTCCACTTTACTTTTGTTCGTTGTATCTCTTTGTTCTTTCAACCCACGTTCCAAGTTATTCCTCATATCTGCCCCCCTCAACTCATGGCGTTGCGCCATTAGTCAAATTACCAATACCCCAAGTTGGGTCAGGGCCATAAAGAGGTTGTTTTACTACGTTAGCCACCCTCATACTTAATGCTTTGGCATAAGCTGAGTTGCACATGTCCAAGAAGGGACCAGGCCAACCATTATTTCCCAGAAAAGATCAGTTGGGGTGGAAAGAAAGGTCTAATTTATGCTCAAATCATTTGGATCAAAGAAGAATAATTTCATTTGGCTTTCTTTACATTAGGCTAAAAATGGGCTATATTGAATAATGGCCTATGATCCTTTCCTAATTGTCTTTACAACTTCTTTTTAGCAGGCTAACCAGCAATTCTAGTTCTCAGTACAAAGATGGACTATGCAATCTTCCTCACACTCCTTGACATCTCATCACTCTACCATATTTATTAGACCCTCGTTCGAATTTTAGACAGGGTCTGCAAGTGGTGTCCTCTATTCATGCTTAGACCACACTTTTCATTATATGCTAGTCATGCATCATTTTCCTTTTATCAGGATATCATTTTAGCCATCATGCTCAGAATTAAACTAGTGTACACCAGATATAGACTGCCGTTCAACAGAAAAAGTATCAGTCTTTCGGTGAAAAAGAACACAGGCAAGAACACCAAAAGAGGATAGTGAGAATTGGGCTACTCAGAACTTCACCCTAGCACCTCACTTTCCATTTACCCCACCCCAAACAAAAATACTGCAATTGCCCATGAATAAAAAAAATTTAATACTAGAGTGGTAGGTGAAGCACAGCTGGGGCGCAAGCGCCGACGATCAACAAGCTGGTGGGTCCGATTCCCCAACCCACGTGCTCTGTAATCTGGAGCACCCTAGTGGTGTCCTCGCAACACAGCACTATCACAGTGGTCTCCCGATATCTCCACTGTTCGGGAGCTAGACCGCCCAATCCGCTAACTCTCCTACCTCTCATCTGGCGCGCCTCCCCTCAGCAGCGAGGCTCTACAGCGCAGCCGTCCATCTCATGCGGCTGTTCTTCGTGCTCGCGCCTCATCCTCCGCTCGACCCCTACACCTCTGGCATGCTCTCGGGGGGTAGGTGGTGGAACTCTGAGGTGGTGAATAGGGCCCGCCAACACTGTGTCTTCAGCAGGCTCGACAGAATTGGCCTCAGACTCAGGCCACTAGCCTATAAGATCATGCAAATATCTGCGCGAAGACTATTGACCACAGCCTTAAGGTCACACATCACCGGATGAGCTGGCCGGGCTAACACTCAACTCAAAAGCTCAAGCGTCCGTGAAACCTTAACAATCTTCCGCTCTGTAAGCTGAAACATTTTTCGGCTCCAACACTCTTCTTCTCGTAATAAACCTCTCATCCACGTCTGGATATGATTTCGAAGTTAGCCAGTTGCGCCTCAATTTTATTGACCCTACAAGCGGACCAGATATGGTAAAAGGGATGTGTGAGAGGATCTCGGGGCAGTCCTACTACCCGGGATAAACTCGACCGGGAGTGACAGTGGACGTCGCCTGCATAGTTCGTGTTGGCCTTGGATACCATATCAGCCAATCTCAGCAAGTTGGGGAAATCTCTGGACGGGGCCGCTCTGCGTGGAGCCAACCTCATGGCCTCATCTCTGATGAGGGCCGGACATCAGACGGTGCCCAAAGGTCTTGAGTGATCACGGCCAATAGGCCACCTGCGGGACCTGCAGAGAGAAAAATCATGCACGGGAAAGGTTAAGTAGTTTATGCACCTTAAAACCCTCTCGTGCTGATTCCCTGTAAACCACGCAAAATCCACCTCGAACCCGGCTATCATCGCAGCCATCTACGGCTCGATCCCATGTAACGATATTTTTAAGCGGCTGTGGGAGAAAGGCAGTGGCGGACAATAACACAAAAACTTCGTGGTAAAGTTAGTTGGCCTTCTAGATGGGCCCCTTCGGCTCGGTCACGCCAGTCGGCACCCTCTCCATCACTGACAAGTGTAGGGAGCCATCCACCCTCTTGTTGGTCTCTCTCACGATGGTTTCGCGCAGAGATTGGGCCATCTTTAAAAACTGCCATCGGTAGCAACTCGGCATGAGAGGGGTCCGATTAGCATCACAGCCCTCGCCCTAATAGAAACGGGGTGGCAGGGGGGGGGGGGGGGGGGCAGGGATATATTGACCTTAACGCCCGTAGTCTGGAACCTTCTCCGTGGGGTCCTATTTGGCGGGGTGCACCGCCTATCTCTGTGAGCGCCAGAGTCTCTAACGTACGGATGCATAGCAACTCTCAGACGAGCTCTTCACTATAACGTCCAACGGACTGTTGTGTCCACTCCATTCGTGTCCTGGTGAGGAGATTGTGGATCTCAGGTGCATTGGTCGGGAGACTCCCTGTAAGAACCCGCCGTCCATGTGATTGTTCGAGTCATAACTCCTTTGTCCAATCAGGAACTCTGCATCGGAGTAGACTTGAAATTGCCCGTCACACACCCCGTTGGGCTGGTCAGTAGCCGTAGGTGAGACCCATGAGCTGGTGCATCCGGGTGTGATCCGAACTGTCAGCCTCGTCAGACAGGCGACTCTGCGTGGTGGTGGGTGATAACCTCATCAGTGCCGGAGGCCTCCTCCTACCACGAAACCTAAGTTGCCAGACGCTCCTTCTTCATTTGGTTGCTGACCCATAAGGGTGCCGGGTCAGTGTGGCACTCGCATCAGACTGTGGAGGCAATGACTACCGTGGATGCCACGCTTTTTGGGTGTGGCTCAGGCAAGCACGTGTAGCACGGAGGGGGGAAGTGTCTGGGAGCACGTACTCGGGGTACGTTCATCATCATATCCATTGACCGGAGGTCAACGGGCCAGACGTCGATCCGCCCGTGTTCATAAACACAATCTTGTTGGGTGCCATAGTAGATCGTACCTGTAAAGGCCAATATTATCTAGAAGAAGCAACACACAAGAAAACCACAAAAAAAAATGTAAAATAAATGACATTGTGATCGTAACATGAAACCAACGGACCAGGTGACGGTTCGTCGTAATTATACAGAACGGTCTGGTTCCGTCGGTCTTACTAGACTATGTTGTATAGGAGAACCCCGTAGTAGCAGAAAGTAAATAGAAGGAGAGTCTCTGACAATATGACGGTATTTGCAGTATGGACCGTCAAGGTACGACTTCATCGTAGTGTCTCAGAGGACCTTAACAAAAATGTGGAACTCCTTAGGAGACGAGATCTTGACCATGAACGGTCATTCAGGATGGATCGTCGACCGATGACGATCCGTCATAGTTTTCCGTCTGAGGAATTGAAAAATAAGAGAAGACCCTTAGGAAAAAGGGTCTCTGACAACCAGAACAGTGTGCAGAAGGACCGTCGTAGGTATGACGATCCATCGCATATGTCCCTTGAAGTACACTTAGAAAAATATGATAGACCTTAGGAATAGGGTCTCTACAACCAGAACAGTTTGCATAGACGACGTCGTAAGATGACGGTCCGTCTCATGTCCGTTAGAGGACCACTTGGAGAAAATTGGCAGTGTGGTGTAGGGCTTGTTGGAACGGACCCAATGAGTCCATTGTTTGTACGACAGTACGTCATCGTGGTCTCTGTTTCTGCAACTAAGTGCAAAACGGGGTGCCTCATTCAGCCCCTATGACCCCATTGAATTGGTAGGGTTTTAACCTACATTTATCTACCCAAATCCTATAAACTAGCAATACTAAGGCACTATTTCTAGGATTTTTAACCGGCATTTTGGAGGATTTTACCTAGGTCAACAAAATTTGATAATAATGAACAATAATAGCTATACTAATTTATAACAAAATGCAATATGAATGAGTAGAAACATTTTTTTTTTTTTTTTTTTTTTTTTAGAGACCCATCCTGAGAATTTAGAAAAACAAGCGGAAAGTTACTTGGTGTCAGAATCACCCACAAGGCAGCTCTGAGACTACTCGGAGGACTTTTATACTTTGGAGAATTTGGAAAATGATTGAGAGGGAGATGATTTGGAAGTTGAAAAGGGAGGGGAATAGTAGAGAAGTGAAGGAATGGTGTGAAATTGAGGGGTTGCGGTTTTAAATGTTTAATTTTTTTTAAAACCTCCGCCGGGTCGGGTCGGGTACGCCTCATTAATGACCGATATTCCTCGACAACGTCCATCTCATCCCGTGCGATCCGGTGTTTTGTTCCGGGTCGCGTGTGCCCAGTTTGACAATAACAGAAAGACATACTTGGCACGACGGATCAATTCGACAGTCCGTCACATTGAAAACAGTCCGTCGTCTGTATCCATCAGTGACGCTGCAGAGTAATTTTCTCACAATTTCGCGGTTGATGTGCCTGCAATTTAAACCCTTGTATAAATTCACCATTACTAGAAAGAAAAACTAAGTATTGGGTGCCTCCCAACCAGCTGGCTGATTTTGACGTCGTCGGGATGACTGAGGACAACTTTATACTCATCCTTGCATCAAGTGGTTGCCTCTATTACTTCTTTCACGATGTTTATGCCCAAAATAGAGTTTTAACTTCGTCTCTATTCACCTTAAACCGGCACTCCCTCCTTGGTTTTTAACTCAACTGCTCCATGAGGGAATACTGGGGTGATCAAGTATGGCAGTCCTTTTGGACTTGAGCTTGCCCGGAATACAAGGCAACACAGATCTGGCTAAAAGCACCACATCCCCACCATAAACTCAATGTTTTGCCTTTTTGGTTCATGCTCCTATCTCATCTTTTCTTTGTTGGATCTGGCGGATACCCTTTGGAGGCTCACCATTCTGCCTCATGGTCCTACAAACGTTGAAGGTCTCTTCTATTTAACTGAAAGTTTCATCTGCCCCTTTCAAATCAACTAAGGCTCTCCTGTAGCAAGAAAATGACCCCCAAGAATAATGGCACTTCACATCGACTTCACAATCAAAATACAAAATCTGCCAGAACTATGACATGACTCCACTTTACTACACATCATTGAGTATCCCATAGGACGTTGCACTGTTCGATTCCATCAGTAGCCGCATGCATTGGGTTTGGGTCCCCAAACCCAACTTCTTGTAAATCGAGAGGGGCATAGTTTATCTTGCCCCCAGATCATATAATGCTTTTCGCAAAATGTAATCCCGAGTAAAGGAAAGTGAACCACCGATCTTCTTTCGTTTGTCGAGAGATCTTGGTAGCAATAGCACTACAATGCTGCAGTCTATTATTCATCCTCGAAAGTGACCGATCTTTTCTTTGTAACCAGATCGTTCATAAACTTGCATAACTGGGCATTTGTTCTAGAGCTTCTCCGAGGGACTTGATAGAAATCTGCTTCGCTTGTATAAAATGCCTATAATTTACCATCCTCTGTCTTTTTCACTAATCTCTGAGGGAGGGTGGTGTGGTCTAGGCATTGGAATTACCTCATAGGGACGTATGCACTTTCCCAGTGCTCTCTTCTGCTTCACCGCACTACCCCGTTATCCACCTAATCCCATCCTTTCTCACATGTTTCTCATTAGACGGCATAGGTGGGTCAATGGTTTTGCTTACTTCACCCGAAGTATTGATTGCCATACAGTGCACATCATTTTTGGATTTTTGACAGTGTTTCTAGGAAGATTGCCCGGTTCTGTGGTTC
The DNA here is from genome assembly GCA_027704765.1 of Solanum habrochaites. NCBI lineage: Eukaryota > Viridiplantae > Streptophyta > Magnoliopsida > Solanales > Solanaceae > Solanum > Solanum habrochaites. The sequence goes on along the minus strand of JAKWJA010001358.1, from coordinate 251 downwards.
AGTGTCGCACTAATTGGGGCCCATTTGCAACTAGATCTGCATATCGATATTGCATGTGTATCAACTTTTTGCCAGTACCTGCTAATTACACCTTAACTCTTTAATTGTTCATCACTAGCTCGAACCTTCTCATATTTTGTGCACATATCCTCACTCTCGCCATGACTATCTGCACCATCCATAGGAGTAACTTCCATTTTGAGGGGGACATGGGCCCAATTCCTAGCATTTCTGTTACCATATTGTACCCC